>VZTF01002689.1:2376746-2464658 GCA_013397755.1 Cnemophilus loriae
GCAGTCACTGTGCTTTTCCCCTTGTTCAGACATAACTTGTAACGTGATATTGGCCGTTGTTTCCCTGGCTTTGGCAAGGAGAAAACAAGGAGAGGAAAGGCAATGGCTTAGATGGCTTGGGAGTATCTGTATTTCAGGGTTTGGTAGAGATTCCCTGTGTCCAAAAAAATGGAATGGCTCAGATATGCCACACTTGGAAAGTAATGGAAAAACTTTAAGTAAGACATTGTGTTCAGGTAAACATGCATAAGACTGTCATGGAAGGTCTGAATGCTAACAGGTTTGAAGATGCTATTCTTCAATTCTAAATAAATATTGACAGTGGTCAGGTTAACCTGTCCAGCTGATGTGTCAATATGTGTTTGTTATTGTTAGTGCTGGTGTTTACTGTGACAGAATTGAGTAGTATTTCTTTATGGGCTTATGTTCTGTAGCAGGTCCACCTGATCACTAATGTTTCCAGAGACTTAGTGAAACAGAATTCTTAAAACTTACAGGTAAAGCTTGCATAGTCAAGGGCCAGTCACTGTTCTGGTAACTTTAATTTTGTTTTCTAGATCTGGAAGAAAAGCAATACTTTCTTCTGCCCCTCCTTAAGTATAGCAGCAGTTAGCATATTTCATGTAAAAAGAAGAAATGTTAAATTCATTTCCTCTTTGTAGAGAGACAGGAACAGGATTCTTAAAAATAAAGTATTTCACAACATTTGTTAAAGCTTGCCCTTTGTCCTGCCTTGTGAATGGTGTCTGTTCATAGCAGCAATCTGAAGAGTGCCATAACAACCTGTATTAATGTATATATAAACTGTCTCAGTTCATCCATTTGGTTACCAACATACCAAATTTTGCACACATTAGTAAAGAATAATAAAATCAGCATTTAAGCCTACCTTTACTCTTGAATCTTCTGATTTTAAAAGCAGGTAGCTGGATAAGTGTGATGTATTCATACTATGAAATTATGCTTTTATGATGTATTTTTTTTTCAGCTTTACAGATAATGATGGCAGGTAAATGTAATGAGGGTATTGTGAGATCTGTGTCCATTCTTGTTTCCTGAATCTCACTGAGGTTCCTTTTTCTTTCCATGAGTTTTCATCTTGAGGAAGACTAGATAATAAGTTTAATAGGTGTTGTGAAAACATATCTGACTTTCAGCCAGTTTTGGTGATGTCTGTGCTGGTGTCTCTCTGTTGAGTTGCAGAGTGAAAGGTAATCCTAATAGAAAAAGACTCCTTTGAAGTCATCCAAGAGAATACATTAATGTGATTCTTTGAGCTATCCAGTAATAACTCACCTCTGTCCCCTGTCAAGAATTATGTAGTGCTTAAATGAAATTTTTGGTTGCGCTGGTCTGTAGATGCTTTCTCCTGACTTCAAACCTGTGATGATTCATTTTGTATGTATTTGTAAACAGCATAAGTAGCCTCAAAGTATGACCTGCAGAAGTATTCTTGGTTAGGGCAAGAGTTACATGGGTATGTACTGCAGTACATAATAAATGGGAAACCTAAGATGTTTTATTGAATTATTTTTCAAAGAGCTTTGTCTTCAGCTGGGATGATTTTCAAATCCCTACTTTCACAGCTGCAGTGTTTCAGCAAAATCACTAACAGAAGCAAAAGCCTTTGATTTACTTTTTTGACAGCAAAGGTGTTTTAGTGATGATCGAGTCATTGAGTAAATGATCAAATCTAGTAAATTTTGGGTAATGTCAAGTCTATCGTGTGTGCTTAGTCATCCAACTCAACTATGCTATGACACATTCTGCTCTGGGAGCATCTATGGTGCTGCTGTTCCCACTGCTGTGAGCTGAAGTAGGTGCAGTGCCTGTGTGTGCACGCATAAGCGCAAGTAAAGTGTAACTAGAGGTGTTTGCAGTGGAAGTTATTTTTGTCATGTGGTATGGTTAAAAGGCAGGTGACAAATGGAGTATGAAACAGAGAGGGTTCGTACAAAGCCTGAAACCTTATTGTAAGCACCTTTTGGACTGCTTTTGACTGCAAGTGTTTTAAGGTACATGGTAGAAATATCTGTGACTCGTAGTTTTGCAATGTGTTTTCCCTATTATTGTCTTTACTTAAACAGAAAAATAAAGCCAAACTGAAAAAAATTGGCGCTACCTAGTGCAGTAAACTGGTATTAGGGATTTACTTTAAAATCTCTGCCAAAGTTTTCTATTACTGTCTTTTTTTTTTTTTTAAGTTGGAACTCTTGGTTTTCTGTATAATACAAATTTTCTGTAGACTTATTTCTGTATGGATGTAGTAGACTAAAATACTGTCTGAAGGGCAATATTGACTGTCTTGTTTTTGTGAGAGATTGAGAACCGTTCTGCAGAGGTTGAATGTATGGTGATGTCATGGTGCCTGTTCTCACGTGTGAAGCTCTCACCATAAATGGAAAGAGGAGTTTTGAAATACTTGTTTAGACTGGCACGTTCAAATGGGAGGGTGTTGGTTGAAAACACTGCTAGAATTAGGTTCTTGTAGTCTGCTAAACCTTGAAGTGTCGAAGTTGTCCTTTGAAAGGCTTTCAAACTGGGAACGTGCTCATGATACTTAGCAAAATGCTCTCTCCAGCTGCAGACAAATGGTGATAGCGTAGGTGATTCTGTGGTACTGAATATCCATCCTGGATATCTCCTGAGGAGGGTGGTTAGTCAGCAGCTTCTGTGCTGTGTTGGTTGGTGTTTAAGCGGCACTGTGGGATTGGTATCCAGGAGACTCATGTGCACAACTTCCAGAAAAAACATCACTGAGGCCTTTTTACCGACTTGAGAAGCTGAAACACGTCACAAAATTCAGTATGAGACAATGCCACAGTATTGCTGATACAGTTCATGTTGTGCAGTGAGTTCTTATTGTTTGGCATTTTTCTTGTTCTTTTGTTCTTTTTGAGGATTAATTATACTAGGTAGATCACACTGTCTGTCTCAGCTTAATGTCAGAGTGGAAGTAACATTTCAGTATTTTTACACCTCATTGATTACTATGTTGAATGTTTCTCCCTTTTCAAGTATTGTTTTACAATAGCCAGCATAGCACTAGAGTATAAAAGTGAAAAATGCCATCTCTGTTAAGGTTATATACAGCTTTGTGTTTTTAAGAAGCATTAGTTCTTCAGTTCCTGATGGGCTTTATTAAGGGCCTGAATTCGAAGTAGTGGTATTTTAAAAGCATTGGATTAGCAGGTTTTGTCCTAATTTAGCTCTATCGTAAGGAAAATTACTACTCTTTTCAGAGAGTTGTTTAAAGCAGGGAGCTTTGTAAGCAAATAGCAAAGTCAGAGAGAGAGAGGTCATTCTGCTGCTGTAGTGTTGTGCAGCCTGGCTGTCACAGCTCAAGTACAGATGCTTTCCTACCTGCATGTGTGCTTGCTGGTGGATCATTAAGAGTGTTTTCTTGAAAACACCTTTCAGCAGATTCTGTTCAATCAGTCTTGTTCCACACTGATAATGAAATACTTTCTTTCAAATTAAATTGCATATCCCTAAAGTGTACATTAATTTGAAAAGTGGGTCAGTTTCTGTGAAATCATGGTTGATCTAGGGACAAATGGAGAGTTTTTAGAAAAAAAACCCTGTTACTATCAGTATTTGTCTTGGATGTTGTGGCAGGAAAAAAATTTGAATGATTTAATAAACTGCATTCAGTATTGACTGTTTCTTACCAGATTTGGTAAAACGATTCACAGCAGTGCTGGTATTTTAATCTTGTTGCAGCTTTAAGCTTAAGCATTTTTCCATGGCTTGGTTGTATTCTGAGGTGATGTGCCCCCAGGTCTCATCTGTTTGAACAATTCTTCCTGGTTTACAGTGTCACAGCTGTATTAGAAAATGGCTGGCTAAAGGCTTGACTTGCTCTATGTATGTTATTTGTCACGTTGGTATAAATCCTCAAGTGTAATTCTTTGTGTTCGGTGGGGAGTTCACTTTGGGTTGACTCAAGATGTGGGCATTTTTTCCTAGCACTTGAAAGAGTTACAGGTTTGTTTTGTTCTTTCGCGCTGGGCATAGGATCAATAATAGTTGATAAATAGGAGGTGGTTGGTTTTTGTTGGCTTTTTTATTTTACCTAGATGTTGTGCAAGTTATGAAAGAAATATAGAACTTGACTTTCATGTGAATGTTCTTGAAGATCAGCTTGCAGAAATAGTAAGCCAGGCACTAGTCTTTTGCAGAGCATTGCGTTATAGAGTATCTGCCTTTTTTTCTTGAAATTCTTACGTTTATCTTGAAGGAATAGTAATTCTCACTGTAATCCTGTTAATGTTGGATCAGAAATGATGAGTCTAGATAAGGCAGTGTTAATTTGGTACAATTTCACTCTGTTGCTTCATATTTGCTCAAAAAATATGAATAGGTTAAATTTCTATTAGCAAGCATTACATCGTATAGCATCTTCTCACTGCTGATTTGAATGTGTTACAAATTTTAAGTTATTTTCTGGACATTCTGCTGAAAAGTCGCTTTATGTTCTTTCCTGGTAAAAATCAAGTTTTAGCTGCTGGGTGATCTGGAAGCATGCAAATGTGACTTCAGTAATTGCTGAGTAAGTGTTGTAGCTGAATTCGGAACACTTACGTGAAATTATATTTTGAAACTTACTTTTTTGTCAGTGCTTTTCTACATTAGCATGGGTTTTTCAACTCATTAGTAAGTTTCAAATGGATAGGACAGGGGAACAGCTATTGTAGTCTTTTATCTATGCTTTGTTTCCTGCTGTTTGGGCAGCATCATGAAAGTGTGGTTATAAGAGTTTGCATGCTGTTCCAACTTCATGAGCATCAGTGTTTTATACAGATGTTTCACAGCAGATCTCATTGTTGGACTGAAAATGCTTCATGCATTGTGAGTAAGAACTTTTTGAATAGTTGCTCAGGAATATGTTGCAGTTTTGTACTTTGTCCTGCTCTTACACGGAAGCTGTTAGTCTTCAATGTGTACTGGTTTCGGTAGCAGACAGTGACAGTGAGATAATTATCCCTGTTCACAACCAGCTTCCTTGTGTGTTGGTTTGAGTTCATTGACAATTTCTCCAACAAACATTTTTTATTATTGTTTTTTTGGAATATCCAGTTTAAGGGAAGAGAGTTTGTACCACATCTGTTGCAGTTGAATTAAGTTCATAAATGGCAGAATGTAGATTCTCTTAAATGAAATCTGACTCTTTGCTTTTGAAGCCCAGGCTCTAGATGCAGTAAATGCTTCTTTTGCTTTAAAGAAGGTTCCAAGTCAAGTAAATGTTCTACCTGCCAATCCTTTTCAAGATTTGGGAGTTGAGGTAAATGAGGCTGAAGGTGGCCTTAGGCCTAAGAGAGACCTGAGTAAGATCAGCTATTTTCGTCTGTCTCTAGAAATTATGATCTACTGTATTAAAAAAAAAAATGGAATAAGAATCAAAAAAAATCACCTAAGTGTTGAAATAATGTTCCTTCATCTAGGAGTAAGGGGTCTGTAAGAGGGAGATGGCTTCTGTAGAGGACAACTTGAAGTTTTCCAAAGAGAAGAAAGAATCCTCTCAGCAACTCTGTACAGCAGGTCTTGATGTTCTGAGTTCCATCAGCTGGGTGACATCTTTCTGTAGTAATGTGGACACTGAGGCATCTTCAGTGATCTCTGTTGTTGTTACTCATGGAGGCACTAGTACCAACAACACAGACATTGCTGCTACTGTGATAAACAGTACTTCTATTTCTGGAGGAACACCCAGTCACTTGAAAGCTGCTTTTCCTTAACTGAGACATTTTTCTGTAAAAGTTGTAGCAAAAATTTATGACACTTCTCCTGAGAGCATATGTTACCCAAGATGTGATCAGGGCATGGAGGCTTGTGCTGTTTGGTTCTTATCTGTACCGTTCAGTTCTTGGGTTTTGTCTTCAGAAGTCCCAGTGCAGTTTGTTCTCATGTCCATCTGTTACTGAGTGGTACTGGACTGGTGTCTCCAGTCTGGTGGAGGATTCCCATCCTGGAAACACAGAGAAGATGGAAGAAGAGCTCCTACTTCTCTTACTTTTTAAGAAATCCGTATCTTCTGAAAGAGATTCTGCTCACTCTCCTGGTGGTTGGACGAGCTGGAGAAAACTTTTTATTGCCAGTCCTGGGCTCACTGAAGCTGTGGTCCCTGTGGGGACAACCACTGTGGGGTTGCAGATCATGGACTTGATGGCTCAGAGAACTAGCTGAAGGGGGATTGATGTTGGGGAGCTGACAGGGAAGGATCAAAAGAAGTTTAACTCTCTTCTGTGAATTGAGTTTTAGAAAGACCCCACAAGACCAAGCAGTCCTTATGTGCTTCCCGCCCCACCGCAGAATCCTGTTAAAATCTATACCATAGGTCATTGTTTGGTCCAGCTTTCTGTAAAGAAGTTTAAAGAATGAGATTCTAAAGTTTCTAAATGTTTCTTGTTTTTTGAAAGTTTTGAAAGATAAGGTTTTTGTGAGCTCTAAAGGAAGAGGAAAAAAAAGGAAAACGTTTAAGTGTTTTTCTGTGATTCAGGTGAGAAGAAAGTAGTTACGACATTGACATTTCGGTATGTTTTGTTCTCACATTTTGATTATGTGCTAGAACACAGATTCCAGAAAGAAAAGATGTGTCTTATGGGAGAAGTTGTGTCCTCGTGGCAGTAGCAAATTTCTGCTTTGGGGCTAATCTGAATAACTGCTCTTGAGCATAATCATTGGATTACTCTATCCGCTTGACAGTTCATGGAATATTTGAGTTTAAGCTTTGCTAGTAGCCTTAGTTAGTCAGCCTTGGAGTAAGGGCTGTAGATACTTTAAATTAGTTCCTGAGTGCTGCTTTCTGAACTTTTTTGCCACTGTTGGTTTTAGTGCCATCAGTAAAAATGGTTGACTGCCACATGCTTATGTAAGCTGCACTCATTTTTTAAGTGAAACTATTTATGGCACAGGCTGTTTAGTCTGTTCAGAAAATGAACACACTACATACTTAAGAGAAATGCATTTGGACTTGCTTAGGGCTTTCTTTTGTCTGCTTTTCTGAGTTTGGTTTTGCTTTGTTTTTTTTCACTGTAGTTGGTTTTATGGGGGATGAGGGTGGTGTTTGTTTTGTTTTCCCAGCAAGTGTATGGTATACTTAGACTTGTAGGGCAAGTTATTTCTGTGTATAGTGGAATTTGTGAGTTATGTAAGCATGGTGCATAATCATAAATAATCTTAATTTTTATTAAACTATAATAAAAGTCAAGCAAGGAAAAAAACTTGATGTTTGGGATTATTTGTTCAGGACTAGTAAAGATCCCATGTTCTGTACTATGAGCATCTTAGTTGTTTGGTTACCTGATAGCATGTACGGTGTGACAGAATGCTACTAGAAGACTATCCAGTAGACAAATACTCTACCAAAAAATTTGATGTTTTAAAAAAAAAAAATTCAGAAAGTATTTTGGTGATGATTTGAATAATGTATTCTTAAAAAGCAGTTAAATAGCTGTATTGCATTTGTAGTAAACAGTATTTAAGTTGGTTTCCTTTAATGGTTAATGATTTTACTAGCTATGAAAACAGACTGCTTAAACATTAAATGAGTTTACTAAGGTGCAAACCTCAAGGTTAAGTTATAATAGGTTTTTATTACACATGTATTCAAGTACATCAAATTTGTATTCGTTTTACGAACTACTCAAAGATGAGTACCTTCTGAGTATATTACTGTGATTGTGAGTCTTTCTGCAGAATAACTTTTCAGGAGGCATCTGTGAGGATTGCAAACTTGTCTTTAGATGTGTGTTTTGATTCTTATATGACACTGGATTAAACTCATATCTTTTCTGTGTATCTCAAAATACTAACATTTTTCAATCACAGTATTAGTATTTTGTATAGTTTGCCCAGCTTTTTGGATTATTTTCTCTGTTCTGTGATTTGTATTTGCTAATCCCTGAAATTCATAACTAATCTGGTTTGGTGGCTTTGTTTTTCCTGTGGTCAAGGCTAAGAACTTTTCCCAATTCTTCCAAATAAAAAATAAAATGAAGATTCAGGAAGGCAGGTTTTCAGGAAGCTGAGAACAATCAGCGCTTCTGTGAGGTTTAGGTTTCTGGCTTGCGTGAATATAGATCATCTGGATTTCACGGAGATCCTAATTGTTCCAACATTTAACCTGGAAAATAAGACTTCTAGAAATGTTACATGTTTTACTTCAGTGTCTAAATTGCAGGGTAAAGCATGACCAAACAGATATATTGGTTGCAACCAGAACTGTTGGTTGCATAGTTCCTTGCAGCTGTGAGGTTCCTGTGAGTAACAGGAAATCTGCTAAATGGAATCAAAGAGTTCAGACTTGGACTGCTTTCTTAATGGGAAGGTCTAATTTCTAAAAAGTTTTTCTGCCTTACCTAAAGAGAGAGTCTGCTCTGAGGTCTTTGTGGTCAGATCCCATCCTTACGCTTTGGTCTAACACTTCTCTCTTCTCTCACCCTGGCTGCCTACTTCTGTCTTGAAGTTTTGTATCTGTCTGTGACACAAGGGATTGTGGGGTTTTGAGGTGAATCAGGGAGCTGATCCAGTTTGGGTGAGTATTTAGAGTTTATAAATCAAAGTTTAGCTTTAGTAACGTCCACGTCACCATTTGGTCTCTAGATTTGTGGTGGTGCGTTGGGAGGAGCAAGCATTCAAAGGAAAGGAGAAGCAAATTCTTTCTTCGGAATTATTGTGTTTTTACTGGTTTAAAGTGATTATGAAACAGTCAGATGAGACTTCCGTTGTGACAGTTTCTCTTGTGGAAGCACCAAGACGGTGTGCTGTCGCAGAGCATTTTATGATTATAAAGATTTACTTTCCCACTCCCCAACTTATTTCCTGAAGCTAAAGGGTTTTTGTGCCTAATACTCCTCTGCTTCAGTTTTTTAATATTTTTTCAGAGTTCAACAGCCGTATCAAAACTACCTCTCTTTTGCTGGGATTGTTGTTTCCTTAGTATTTTTGATTGTGACACTGTATGCTGGACGAAAAAATTGATGGATTTGGCTGCTCAGTATTGCTTTTCCCTTGTAACTGTGTATTTCTGTGTCTCTGCATAGAAGGGAATTAGATTGCAGCCCTGTGTTCTCAGTTAAAGTTTGTAAGCTTGGTATTTGCGTGTAGTATGTTTGTAAATTTTGGTGTGGTTTTTTTTCCTTCAGTTAATTATTTTGCACTTTTGATGTTTAAGAATTTTTTTTCTGGTTTGTTTGTTTGTTTGTTTTGTTTTTTTTTTCTGGAAGTATTGTTCAATAGCATCTTATTCAGCAGTTCTAATACTCCAGAATTCACTGCTAAGCTGTCTTTCTACTGACTCCCAGACCAGTCTAGGATATGTTTATTATATAGTCTTTATTAGATAGATATGTTTGTTTTATGCTATTAACTTAAAAATTGATTTTAAAATGTAGAATACATTTGGCAGTTCAGTTTTATTAAGGTAAAAGCAGTTGTATGAAAAATTTTGTGAATTAGGAAATGTACTTTTGTACTTCTAGTAATGAGATTTCCTTTAAAAATTTGATTCTTATTTGAAAATAATAATTTGAATTTAAAAGTAGCTTTTTGTAGTAAATAATGCAGGTTGAGAATTTTTAATAAAATTTAAGCATGCTTATATGATTCTTTCATGATGTTGTTATTGAAAGTTTACATAGTGAATAGTAAGTAGAAAGTCAATACTACAGTGTTTGAACCTGTGGCTTAATTGTGTGCCTGGTTTGGGGTTTTTTTTATGTGTAGTTTCTATTTATTCTGGACTTGATTCAGTTGAATCAATCATGTATAACTACAGAAGGAATGTCTTCACTCTTACACATACTTGGAAATGTGTTATTATAAAGGCAGTTTCTCATTAGACTGTTTTGTCTATGGACTGTGTGCAGTTCATTAACTTTTCAAATATGTAGAAAGTTGCTGTTCCCATCAAAGTGAATGATTGGGTGTGGAAATCTGACAAATAATCAAAGTAATAAAGATCGTGTCTTTGAGGAAGTATGTACAGAGTTGAATGTGCGTTGTCTTCTACAAATGTTTGTGTGAAATTTACTTTTAATTCATTTGAAAATTAGACAAAATATGCAATAAAATATTTGAATAAAGAGTAACTCCATAGATTAAACTGGGTAGACAGTGATGGAGAATTAGTGGGTATTGAGTATCCAAAGTCTTGTGTATTCCTTGGCTGGAGCCCAGTAACCATTCTTGGCAGAAGTTGGCTAAAACAGAGAATCAGTAAGGTTGAAGAAGATGGTATTATAATGTAAATCTGGTAACTGGGGGTTCTTTTGATTTTGGTTCTCAGGTAAATATTGTTTTTAAAAAAAAATTCCATTCTTTTGCAGCCAATAAAACCCCTAAACTTTAAACAGGACTGAGTTTGTTTCACCATAATGGAAAATCGATGGTGTGAAATAGTCGTGAAAATAAGCATCAATTATTTTTGTATTGTCTGGGGTTTTTAAAAACATGAATTACCTTTGTTTTTTTAAAGCTGATGCTGAATCAAAGAACAGGTTTCCCAGAGGTATCTAATTACTTAATTTGCATATTTCTCCAGCAGCTGGCAGGAACACAGAATCTGCATATGATTTATAGTAAAACTTAACAGGTCTGTCTGTTATGGTATTGTTCAGCTCATCTGGCCATTCTTGTACTGAACTTGTAGCATTGCTTCCCATCCTGTGGGGGAGGAATGCCACAGAACAAAATGGAAGAGGGCTTGTGCTTAAACAGCACTAAAAATGTCAAAGATTTTTGTCTCCTTCCTTCTCCTCCCTCTCCTTTAAAAGCAGAGAGAACCCAAAGCTTACACTCGAGTCTGGATTATGTAAATGCTCAGAGCTGAGTTTGTTTGCAGTAATGTTCTGAGAATTCTGAAGGAGTCATTGGGCTGTTTGATGCAGCAGAGGGTGTGACTGCCTGTGCTATAATTTCGGAATCAAGGCATCAGATTACAATGTTATTTTAATATACTTTTACTTTCACCTGGTTTGGGTTTTTTTAAATTCAGAAATGTACAAATCTCTCACTTTGTGCACCTTTGTCCAGGGCAGACACTGTGTGTCACTTACTGGCCTCAGGGGAATACTCTGATGGCAGTTGTGCTTGGCTGGCCAGGAGGAGACAGCAAGTTATTTTAAACTTTAGATTTTTCTACTGTCTAACCTCCTGTTGTATATAAGACTGCATTGGATTTGTAGGAAGATATGACCTTGATTTTTTTCTTATTTTTTTCCCTCAGGGTTTTCTGTAAATGATGCCCCTCTAAGACTCAAGGGAGTTAAATGAAAAGACTGGTTTGAAAAGGTTGAAATTCTTAGTCACTAAATGAAGTTATTGTTGCTTTCTACAAACCATATGGATACTCCCACTTCTGAACAGTAAAGAAACTGGGAGATTGGTTAAAGAACTCAATACCACATCTCTGCTGCAGTATCTAAGCAAAGGAAACCACTGTGACATACCAGGTGAAAGAAAGGCTTTTGCTTTCTTGTAGTGCATCTGAGACACTCAAATTGTTAGGTGGGTGTCAGTTCCAATCTTCTGTTCTGATGGAGGTAAGGAGCCCTGAGCAGAGCGCAAATACTAGAGCAAGCTCAGTGTAGTGTAGAGAATGTTTCAACAGTTCTTTAGCTGCTTCTTTACTGAGTTAACCACAAAACTCCATAAATCCTGAAAGAAGAGAGAGGTCTATTAAAACAAAGAAGGACATGGGTTTTGGAGGCTGCGCCTCCCTTGGGCTGCTGGACAGCATCTTTTTGTTTCTGAGAAGTGAAATAATCTAAACCTGTTTAACAGTAGAATGAGTTAGTAACTATTTTAGGTTGAAGCTGCCTTTGAGCCCTAGTGTTTTTTTCTTCTTCTTCTAAAGCAGGATTATGAGGATAGCTTCCTAAAAGGGAAATGAAATCAGTGCAGTTTATCCTACCAACCTTAATGGAGTACAGTAAGGCAAATCAGTGTGGAAATGATTTGGCTTTAGAGAGATGCTGATTGCTTAAAGTTTTTAACTTGCATATGTAACTGTCATTTGGAAGGATATTTGTCATGTAGAATAAAAATAAGGTATTGTAAAAATACCTTGAAATGATACTCTTGAAATTGTGAATAGGGACTTTTGGGTGAAATGCTTTGAAAAGTCAAATACTAGTTATTCCTGAAAGTTCCCGAAAGTGTGCCTCATTCATTTTGTCTCATATTCGGATTTATATCACTTTTTTTCCTATATCTGTACCTGATGAAAGCAACATTTACTCGTAACTTCACCATCAGCCAGCCATGCAGTGTCAGCTGTGGAAAGACTGCCTAGTAGTCAACGACCTCTTTCCCTGTACTTTGTATACTGCAAGGCTGATTCTATAAAGCCACAGAGTTGTTCAGTGTGTTCTTGTTATAGCTTGCAGTCACAGGCTCTGTGAAAGAGGCATCCAGCTCCATCATCACAAAATTGGTCGTTTTATGCTCAGCTGTATGTAAAAAGTTACACATGCTCCAGCCAGGAATTGTGTTAATCTCATCACTTGGGTTTGAAATTTTCTGGCCTGGTGTCAGACCAACAAGAATAAACAAATGTTACGACTGATGACCTGAATACTGCCAACCTGCCTTTGCAGGCAGTGTCATTGAGCTGGGTAACTAAGGTGTCCAGACTGCAAACACAGCTTTGGTTAACCTACAAAAGTCATCACTTAAAGCCTTGGAGAGAGAGCTGAAGTGTGGGTTTGAAGAGGAGTTTGTGCTTTTGTGTAAATTCATTAATCTTCCAATTTAATTTTAGAAAAATAAGAAAATTTTTTAAAATGTTAGAAAAAAATCAGTTAAAAATTGTGTCCTCTGCCCAGAGTACACTGAAGAGCATTAAAGTTATTTGACAATATGAAGACTGCTGCATTATAAGAATAGAACATTCTAGCTATAAGTATTGTTTTTTTCAAATGTACAAACTTTGAATACTACCCTGAGTTGGGAACAGAAGAATTTACCAAGTAGCTATTAAATTTTTAATTTGGGAGAAGCAATAAATACAAGAAATATAAATAATAAATAAAATTATATTAACAAACATATATACACACACAGACACAAAAATATATAAATCTAGTGAAAGGTGTCCCTGCCTGTGGCAGTGAGTGTGGATTTAGGTAATCTTTAAAATCATTTCCGACCCAACCCATTCTGTGACTAAGCAGAAATTAATTTTGTTCACGAGAAGGTTTAGTGTAGGTGGCTGCAATTTTCCTGCTGTTATCTGTAGTTTCTCAGGTATTAAACGCACCTGGTTTGGAGCTCTCTGTAGGAAGTGGATACTCTAAAGCTTTCATCAGGTAAAGATACTGGATACTCTTCAAGGCCTTTGAAACTGTACAAGAATTTTGGCAGGAATGCATCAGTGCATTTTAGGATGAACGATGGTATTCATATTTTACTCTTTCCATTGTCTCTTTTGGCTTCACTTGTTTCTGGCCCAAGATTATGGAGCAAGTGAATCTAAAATATCGAAACTTCCTTATGGAGAGTTGCTATTCAAGCAATTCCATAGACAGGACAGCTACAGCTTTATCTGAGGGTTGATGGTTTAAACATTACCTTACACACCAATGCTTCTACCTGCAACAGTTGAAACATATAGAAAGTTTATGGAAAGAGGGGAAACTCACAGCTTTCTTTTCACCAGACCTTTTTTTTTTTTGCATCCCATTAGTATTTTTTACTAGAGAATGCTGAGGTCAGTGTAGAATGAAAGCGTTTCAAAATGTCTGCATTGTGTAATATCTAAGGCACATCTCCCCTAAAAGTCAGTCTGGGGCTAAGCTGAAATCAAATAATGTTAATAGAAGATGATTGTGGTCTCGTGTTGCAGAAACAGAAATCTAATTTTAAGGCATTCTTCCCTCTCTGCCCTCAAAAGCAAAAGAAAAAAAAAAGATGTAAAAAGCGTAATCTAGGGCTTATATGACATCTGTATATATACATATATAGCTACATACACATACATGTCTGTATGTATTTATGTTGTTGGCAGATAGTTTTTTATTTTAAGGTGTCTCCTGCTTTGCCCGAGGATATTGGGCACAGCAATTCCTTGACAATGGCACACAGTCAAGCATCTATACGTGTACAGGTGTGATGATGGATAACCTCAATGTGTCAATATGTTATATTGCAATAAACATAAATAACATTAATATAATGTGGTGTGTAACCTTTTGATGTGACTGTCTTGCAGCACTCCCGTGAACGGGTATTCATGCTAGGACTTGTCAGAAGATACCACAGAATCAGCAAGGTCTGTGTCTACATTTCCTTATGCTAACAAATTCTTCTGGAATGATAGAAAAGACAGGCACGCTGCGTAACTTGTTCATCATATTTTACAACAATTATTCATGTCAAAGAAATTTACGCTGTCAGGCCACCAAAGTTTAATTCAAAACTTTAAAAATGGAAGTTGATGTTTTCTGCTGCAGTAAGTATGGTTCGTATTTTTCTGTACTGTTGTTCTGTATTGACTCCTGTCTGTTCCTTGTTTTTTTCCTCTATCAGCTTTCTTCCTTTTTGTTTCTTACTTTTGTTCCTGTTTATATGTGCTTGTCTGCTTCCCTCCTCAGTTTCATGTGTGAAGATTCATATCATCCATCAATTTGTGTTCTCTGGGGATCCTGAAAGGTGGTTCTGTCATCACCTCACTCCACTTCTTTCCAATCTAGGGGTTTTCTTCTAGTTTCAGATGGCTTAAGTGAGGAGAGGCTGGTGGTCGTCAGTCCAAAGTGTTGAATGTTGCGCTTCCCAGTATCATTTTCTCCTTTATCAGCTGGTCATACTGAGTGTAGAAATGTAGGTAATAAAGTGTGCAGGTAGTCCACAATTTATGTTGCTTTTTGCAGAGTTGTCACTTATATGAGCTGCTAATAAATTTACACAGGTCATTTAACTTGAAACTAATGGTGACTGGGGTCTCTTCTGTCTCTGCAGGAAATGGAATACTTCTAGTTTATGGGTGTAAATATACTTTGTGATCATTTTCTCAATGATGCAGAAAAATGTGAATGTTAAGACAAGGTGTGTTACAGAAATTGTCTGCATCCTGTGAAGATCTCCCTTATATGCAGTTATCAACCAAATACAAAGCTTCAATTCAGTGTATTGAATACAGAGTATTTTCAAGGTTTGTCGCAGAAAAACTCATCAGAGACTTAACAGAGAAACTATACTAGTCTATTTTAAACTGTTGTTTGCAACACTGCTATGGTAAGCCATCACAAAAGTCTTGTGGGTTTTTCAGAAGCAGGAAACCTGATATTTAAACAGTTGATTTAGAACTTTTTTCCTCTTCTCTCTGCCTTAATAAATGATTAATTCTAATACATCACGTTTTAATTCAAATAGATGAAATTTTCTTTGGTAGCGTAAACAATTAGATTTTCTTTTTAAAATTTTATGTTATTATGACTCATCCTATTGCTGGTTCATAGCATGATTGACTAAAATAAGTGAATTTAAATTTTGTAGTTATTGCACAGCTTCAGCTCACTCTCAGAGAATGGCCAAGCTTTTTTTGGTAAAATTGTTTGCTGAGCCACACAAATAAAAAACTGGTGAAAAATTCAGATAGTGTAGCCCTGAATGTGTGAAGTGCAGTAGTGTGCCTCTTATAGAAGTATCTGCAGGCTCAGACAACTAACGTGATTGTGTTGCTTTTACTCTTCAAATGGAGCCTCTTTCAGATTTATTGATAGCAATTCATTTGTTTAGAGCTGTCATTTTTAATAGGGAGAAGCCCAAGTCAAAGTTAAAAGATCAAGAAAAGTGAGGGACACATTTAGGCTAATTTTGTGACTAGCCATTGGAATGTGTAACAGCTGATTTATGAGTGTGTAGATAACACCAAAATTTTAAAAGTTCGGTGTGAGTAATCCAAATTTGGTGGGGTGGTTGTTTGGTTTCTTTAAAATTATGGCTTCTGTCTTGAGACTTTTTGTAGCTTCTGGCTTTAGTGAATTCTTACTGATCTGAACTCCTGCGAAAGAAGTGTCTTGTGGAGAGACTAGTGTTTTGACTGTTGTAAATATATCTTAGGAATAAAGCATGTTCCAAATGTTTTACAGGTGAAATCAGTGCGTAGCAATGAATTTGTCATGTAGGAGTAGGAGTTAATGCTCAGAATCACTTACCTTTTGTAGGAGCTATCAAACATCTCAGGCTGGAACAGTATTAAATTCCTGTTGTGCTGGTCAAGATTCAGACTGGTGCTCTGCAGATAACTCACTGTCCATAGCAATGTTTGGAGACATTGCTTCTTTGAGAAGTGTTAATCTCAAACTTCTGAGAAGGAAGCTCACTTTCTCAAGCAGATTGGGTATGAAACGATAGTCCAGTGTTTTTGCACTTTGTTAGCTCAGTTTCTCTCTTGTATAAACCTCAGCTTCTAGTAGTTGCTAAACTTGGAAATATGAATAGCAGACTGTACTTAAAAATGAAGAAAAAGCTGAAGTTTGTGACCCATGGATTTGCAGTAGACCTTCTCCAGTGCTTTATAGTATATACTGAGTTTCACATTTTCTTGTATGCTTTCTGGCTCATTTTCATTCCCAGAATAGGATATCACTACCAAAAACTTTTTGCATCACCATAAAATTGCTTTTATCAGGGCCAACACAGAAGTTGATGAATTAGGAAATCTGACAGTGTACTGTTCCCTGTAGGATTTTTCCCAGCCACGGCTTTTTTTCACAAATGTTCAGTCACAAATCAAAGATCATATGTCCTCGTAAGAAAGGCAGTTCATTGTTCTCATGGCTTTGGATACAGTCGTGATACTTGTGGTGACCTCAGGATTATCTGTGAGCTGTACAAACTCACTTGCGTTTGCAACTTCTAGTTGTACCTGGTGTTCTGCAGAGCCCTTCTGGAAGCCGGTACTCGTGGCAGAGTAGCATCATTCCTGAACTATCCCCCTGCCTTGGAAACTTACTCTTTTGTAACTTTGCTCTGTCGTGAGAGCTGCTTCTACTTGCTTGTTGGAATGAGAGAACCATCAGTTCCTTCAAAGTATTTACTACTATGTGATGCAGCCTCTTAGTGTATGAGGGATTTACAGGAAAGACTAAGGGAGACTTCTTACCGAGGTCTGTCATGCCAGGATGAGGGACAGTGGTTTTAAATGGAAAGACAGTGGGTTTAGATTGGACATAAGGAAGAAATTTTTGGTGAGGGTGGTGAGACACTGGAACAGTCTGCTCAGACAAGTGATGCCCCATCGTTAGCAGTGTTCCAGGTCAGTCTGAACAGGGTTTTGAGCAACCTGCTCTAGTGCTCTCTCAGCAGGGCTTTGGAACTGGCGTGATCTTTGAAGGTCCTGTTCCACCCAGACCATGCTGTGACTTAAATAGTAGAGGAATAACTGGCCAAGAACCTCTTAACTACTTGCTAAAATGAATATCATTGTTCCAATTAAGTGGTCTTCTCATTATCATTCAGTTTTTGCTATTCCTCAGTGTGATGTAGGTATTAAAAGTAAATTCTACTTTGTGGAGATTTGACTTGTATATGGGGTAGGGATGAGTTTCACCTCTTTGGCTTCCAAAGCAATGGAATAAATAATGTCTTTATATAAATGTTTAGTTTGAAAAGACAGATTTTGGGTCCCTCATTGCAAGGACATTGAGGTGCTGGAGCATGTCCAGAGAAGGACAATGGAGATGGTGAAGAGGCTGGAACACAATTCTGCTAAGGAGCAGCTGTGGGAGCCAGGTTTAGCCTGGAGAGAAGGAGGCCTCGAGAGTGACCTTACCGCTCGCTTCACCTGCCTGAAAGGAGGTTGTAGCCAGGTGGGGGTCTGTCTCTTCTCCCAGACAACTAGAGGTAGAACAAAGGGACATGGCCTCAAGTTGTGCCAAGGGAGGTTCAGGTTGGATATTAGGAAAAATTTCTTCACTGAAAGAGTGGTTAAATATCGGAACAGGTTGCCCAGGGAAGGGTGGAGTCACAGTCCCTGAAAGTGTTCAGAAAACAAGTAGACATGGCACTTGGTGATATGATTTAGTGGGCATAGTGGTAGTCAGAGGTTACACTTGATGATCTTAGAGGTCTTTTCCAACCTTAATGATTATGTGATGCAGATGGAAGAGAGAAAACAGTAAATGAGTAACACTAAACACTAGTTCCTTTAGATGTTGATGGCCCATAAGGACGGCAGAGTGTAATTAAAGGGAGAAAAGCAAAGCAAATACTGAAGCACACAAAACAACACAGAATACATGTCTAAGAGGGAATAGTGATTGATAATGATTTTTTGAATTTTTGTAACAACCTGTGTAATTAACATGCTTGCACACTGGTTACAGATGAAACCTTGTTATGCTTGAGTCATGTTTCTAGGCAGTGTCACTGTTCTGCCAAAAACAGGTTTCCTCTGTCCGGGTTTCCGGTACCTCAGAGTTATATATTGCTTTTGTGTGATAAAGACACACCACACTGTATCGCAGTATTACTCATTTATAGAGTCTGTGGAAAGAGCTTCAAACACAGATAAAACTGATCACTGCTTAAGATTAAGGTACTGGGGAAAAAAAACCAAACAAGTGATGGAATTATTTTTGTTGCTCTACACTCCTTTTTCATCCATTTGAGATGATAGTATTCTAATCGTGCCAACTTTAATGATTTACGTTCCATTTCAGTACTCTGAGCTGTTCTAGGCCATCACATGACACATCTGGGTAACTGTTGTATGTATAAATGGGCAGGGATATGGAATTGTCAGGAGAGCTTGTATAACTTCACCATAAGAGATCAATTGGTCAACAGTGATATCTTGTCAGCTTTATTTTTGGTTTCATTCTTTTGTATACCTCTTTTTTGTGCTTCACATCGCCTTCCTGCCATTCAGGGGGTTTATGACTCTGTTCATCTTTTACACAAGTGAATGGCTGTTCATCAGAAGACAGCTTGCCAAGCGGTGAAGCTGTGGTTTTACTGACATAGCCAGTCATTCAGAGCAGTGGCAGCAGCTTGCTGAGCTCAGCTTTAGATGTTGGCTGCTTTTATTTTGCTTTGTTGAACTTTTAAAGTCTGTATGAACTGGCAAAATGTCTTTAAGTTCTATTGTGTCTTTCTTGCTATGTGAAGCAATACAGTCCCAAAGCTGTGGGATGTAGCACCCTGTAAATAAAGAAAACTTGTCTAACAAATAGGCATTCTGATTTCTGAGGTGGGAAAGTTGTGCCTAGCTATATATAATCCTAAAAATTATTTCGGCTGGACAGTTGCAGGGAAAAATAATCCTTGGGTTTTGTCATATACCATGTTTATACAGTGAGTGTGTGACTGAAGATGGTCGTGAGGAAAAATTGCTCTTGGCACTGTCACAACACTTTAGTTTCTTGTCTTTCTGAGATTTAAAGATCTTCCAGCTAGCAGGTCTTTGTGAAGGTGTCACATTACCATAAAATCATTTGCCTGCCTTTGCTGCAAGAGGAATCCAATGTTTTAGCTGGATTGATGTGAGTGTTCTGATACTTGCAGGATGAGTTAATTGTTTTTGCTTATGTGAATGGTTAAATAAATGCAAACTTAGTGTGCGAATCTGTTGTCTGTCTTTTCAGTATTGGAATTAATAGTTTGTGATGATTTTAAAGAACTACAGCCAAGGTAATTTTCTACTGCAGGCAGGCACCTTTGAATTTAAGGTAACAGTGGTTCTAGAGGCTGCTCAAGGATTAGAGGTGGGATTACATGATTGCATCTGCAGCCAGGTCATATGCTGGGCATGTTTACAAGGCTATAATTGATGCCTATGAAATAATAGGTATGTGTGGGATGGGATGTTAAAAACCACGTTTTTGCATGGTTAATCCTTTGTGTGAAGCAACTCAGTTTGAATTTTTATCTTCAAATGTTGTGGTTCTATACAAGCTTATTTACAAAAATGTTGCTCTTCAACAGATTTTCTGCTGTGTGTTTGCAGTGATTGTAGGAAGTACCACAATAATTATACACCTTAACATCTACTTGAGTACTGAAATGCGGAAGTGGAATTGGTATGTGATGATGCAGTAATGGCTGAAATCATATTTATTTGTTAAAACAACAGTAGTAGCTAAAACCCCAAAGATACTAATGCTCAGTCTAATAAAGTGCTTTCTAAATATATTGGCTGAGCTAATTAGTCTCTTGTCTTCTCACGTGTTACTGTTGGCAAGCAGTATATGGACAGTATCCTGGCCTTTGGAAATATTTAACCAATGCATCAGCGGAGATGTAGGGGGTGTAATCATTCCAGTGATAAAGAGCTGCTGCCTGTAATCAGTTGGTCTGTCATAGTTTCAGGAAGAGTTTCTGTACAGGATGGTGTTAGTGTTGCATGGACAGACAGTGGGCAAGTGACGGAGAGTTTGAAGTGCGGTTTCAGTTCTGACCTGGTATCTGGTGGTACCTTCGGGGCTCAGCTGACAGGCAGCTTTCTTGCAGTGGCACAACATGGTCTCTGTCTAACTCCAGCATTGACAGCACTTGGTAAAGTGCTCAGACCTCACTGCAGTTACAGCTTCTCCTGAGGGGAAGAGGAAAGGCAGATGCTGATCTCTTCTCTCTGTGAGCAGTGACGGGACCTGAGGGAATGGCCTGAAGTGACTCAGGGGAGGTTTAGGCTGGGTATCAGGAAAAGGTTCTTCACCCTGAGAGTGGTTGGGCACTGGAACAGGCTCCCCAGGGAAGTGGTCACAGCACTAAGCCTGACAGAGTTCAGGAAGTGTTTGGACAACCCTCTTGGGCATGATATGATTCTTGGGGCTGTCNTGAGCAGTGACGGGACCTGAGGGAATGGCCTGAAGTGACTCAGGGGAGGTTTAGGCTGGGTATCAGGAAAAGGTTCTTCACCCTGAGAGTGGTTGGGCACTGGAACAGGCTCCCCAGGGAAGTGGTCACAGCACTAAGCCTGACAGAGTTCAGGAAGTGTTTGGACAACCCTCTTGGGCATGATATGATTCTTGGGGCTGTCCTGTGCAGGGCAAGGAGCTGTTCTTTGATATTCCTTGTGGGTTGCTTCTGACTCTAGTATATTTACGATTCTGTAAGCTAATTTTTTATTATTGTGTTCTGCCTCTTGATTTTTTTCTCTTACACTTCAATGCCCTACAATTTTTATAAAACTTTTAACAATTAAATTTGAATTATTAAGGGCTAAGAAACTGTCTTCCATGTAGCCTATTTTCTGGAAATTCACTCAGGAATTACTTAATTGTTTCATACATTGTAATTGTATAAGTGCGCATCAGTACGTAATTTATACGGTTTCAGATAGTATTTATTGACATAATTTAATTTTCAATTGGATCTTATTCCTGATGATTTAGGTGTCTTCATTTTAATTGATTTAGTACTTCAAAGATGACAGTAGTAGAATAGATTTCCTTCTGTACATATTTGAACAGATCTGTAGGGAGGATCAAGACTGTAGTAGTTCTGCTTTTTTATTTAGTCTTTCAGAAAAGAGGCATCAGTTGATTGCTAGAACTGTTGGTTGTTTTCTTAACTTTTAATATACGCAAGTGGCTTAAGGACAAGATTAAATGTAAAGATACTGTTTTCATGTACGTGTCATTTGGGCATGTAAAAGATGTGAAAAAACAGATTATTGTATTTGTTTAGGAATTGAGTCATGGTTTGCATAATCCTTGAGACTGACTGAGTGGCTCCCGAGGTCGGCTCTGTGTGTTAACACAGCGGGACCAATTCTGTGACAATATGCTGTGGTTTTGCCACTAGAACTGTCATGTATTTAGCAATGTTAATTTATTCCATCTTCTTGAGATACTTTTCATCTAGAGTTTGAGTACCCTCAACTCATTTCTGAAAGCTACAGATGAAGCATCTTGTTTTCATTTTGACTTTGGGTTGGTGATTGATGCATTGAACTTTCAGTAATTACAAGGCTGGTCGTGTAATGCACCTCAGTGTGCCCCTTAGCCTGTGCATGCTGTGGAAGAAAGTCTTTGAAGGATTGCTGTCTTAGCCTGTTGTGGCTCAGCAGGAGTTCTTGTCTAAGCATCTCAGCTGTGTAGCCTTTGCTGTAAGCCTGTGGCTCTCTGAATAACTTGCTTCTCTGCCTGCCGTGTGCTGTGGAGCAACATGGGAAGTGGGTATTGTATTCCAGCCAGTTCGTGCCTGCTTAGAGTGGAAAATGTGCAGTCAGCTGTAGTCAAGTCAAGTAGAATAAGCTGAACAAAATGCTGCACAATAGGTAGGACAAAAGGCTGGGCTTGTACATAATGGCAATAGTGAATTTTGTGGTATTGACTGGGGGGAAAAAAAAACCCCAACAAATTTCCACAGTAGCTTAGCCATGTAATCCAAGGATTTCAGAACGATTGGGTGTTTGTTCATGCTTCCAACAGTTATTTTGGGTTTCTTGTAGACTTTTTAAGGCTATCTGTGTAACTGTAAAGGCTGGAAGCTTCAACTTCTCAAAATGAAAATGGAAATTTGTTACCCATTGTGTTTAGAAGTCTGATAGTTGGCCAGTAACTGCCAGTTACTTTGTGGTATACCTCTATTCACCATACGTATTTGGGAAATGTTAGAAAACAAACAAAAAAAAAAACCCCTTCTATTATTTTAAAACTGTAGTAGAAGAACATTGAATGTATTGATGATGGATCTTCAGTCCACGTTACATTTACACAGTCACCCATGTTACATTTAAATTTGTATTTGAAGAGTGAAGTGATGCAAAGGCGCTTGCCCGTGCAAGTGAAATTCTTACAGTTACTAACTTCTGTTTCAGATACTGTCATTTATTATGCCGGAGAGGTTTTAACTGCAATTTATTCTGGTAGGGTATTCCTTCATTACTACGTTTCAGCCTTTGCCTCCTGGAATAAGGAGAGTTGTCTAGAAACACACAGAGCTTGATTGCTGTCAGGTTTTCTTTGAGTATTCTTGTGATGCTCTGCATTTCAGAGTATGATGTTTGTTTGTCATTTACAAAAAAAAAATAATTAGTTTTATAAAAGATCCCCTACTGTGAGTGTAGATAGGAATTTTCTGGTGGAAGCTGGTGGAAGTTCCATTTCCTTTTAAAATAAAGCATTACTGCAGTGGACAGAAATGAATTGTGATACACAATGTAAGTTTATTGTGGTATTTCTTAAGTCATAGCAAGATAATTCACATATCTCACTGTTCTTTAAACTTGTCTCATTTATCTTGAAGTGTGTGATGTGGAAGGTGTCATACTGGATACTGCAGTATGTGAGATGGGACAGAGAGGGGACCCTTTCTGTGAGCACATGTGGTGTTCAGTGAATGCTGAGGGCAGCTGAGAGCTGTCCACATGCAGAACCACCAGATCATGGACTGGACTTGACTTCTGCTTTTTTTACCCCTAAAACTTTTACCAAAGTTTTTTTTTACCCTAAACCTGACACTTTACTTTTCTTTGAAGATACATAGTCTGTTTTCTTGCCTATGAAAATGAAGAGAATTTCAGAGGAAAGATACAGGAAACTGTTGGAATTTTAGTGCCTAGAGGTATGTGTGCGTTTGCTGGTCTGTTGTGCTGCTGGAGACTGCTGCTGGAAGTCGAGCTAACAAATGAAAAGCTGACTGGAATACCTGTGCCATGTGCCACCTACAGTTGCACTGAGGTCAAGATAACGTGGTTTAAACCATGGGACTTGGGACTTTAGGTAGTTAATATATTATTAAACAGCAGCTCTGCTGGTATCTGATTTTTGTTTCCTTTTTGAACACAGCAATGCATTCTCTGCAGTTAAGAATTCCACTGAGCAGTATTGTTGGAAAGGCTTTTGAAGCTCAGCAGTGATAGATGTGTAACAGGGGCTGTGTCGTGCACCACCTCACGCAAAGTTTTTGTGAATCTTTACTTAGACCTCAACTGCCTTTTGGTTACTGCTGTGATCGTGAGCCACAAGCAAAAAAAGCATTTGTTGACTTAGACTGTATTGGCCTTCCAGTAGTCCTTGGGTATTGAAGTTCAGATAGAATCTTTTTGTTGAATACAAGAACTTTGAAATGGAGAGAGGTTTAGGGGGTTTTGCTTGGTTTGGTTTTTGTCGCTCATCATGTTAGTATGAAAATAACAAGTACTTTAAAATAATCTTACATAGATGGTTATCTAATCCTGGAAAGGACTCTTTAAAGTCTGTTTAATTCTTGTTCAGTTTCACAAAAATTGCTTCCGAATTCTTGGATTTGTAGTGATGTAAAAACAAAAAAGTTTGAACCCTATTAAAAGAGGAGTATTTTGGGGTAATTATGCTACTTAGTTTTCCAGCCTATTATTTCTAGCACGTTGTAAATAAGACATCTGTACTTGGTGATAACTTCAGACTCTTCTGCACTGTCCAGAATTTCACTGGGAGTAAATATATAACAGTTCCATTTTATGTAGGTCAGACTGATTAAAGTTATGCCTACATGGTGCCACAGTGGGACTGAGTAAAGACCTGAGCTAGCACATTCCAGTGCAATGCCATAAAGACATACCTGTGGTATGTTAAGTGTTTTAATATTACTATTTGAGACACAATTATTCCCACCCTTGTGTTTAAACGATTGTCTCTCTTGATAGCTAAAATGCGTTGCGGTGGGTTTTCTACACAAGCAGCTTGAGAAGGACAAAAAGTTGTGATGGCTTAAAAGACTGTGTTTTCTTTCTTACAGAAAATGCCAGAAGCCTCAGAAGACCACAATCATTGGAAGGCCTGTTGACTTCCGTTTTCTGGTAATCTGGAACACCATCCATCTGGCATGGCGCAGGGCAGCCAACAGCTTGACGTGCAGGTACTCCATGATCTCCGGCAGCGTTTCCCTGAGATACCTGAAGGGGTGGTATCTCAGTGCATGCTTCAGGTATGGTGAAGAGTCTGTGTATTTTATTTTAGTATGAAATATGAATTCACTATGAAAACTCTTTTTAGTAGTACATGTGGAGCATAGACTTTCATTCTCCTGGTTTTATTTTAAAAGGTTGGAAGACTCCACTACTTACCTTTCTGTCTTGTCTTTTAGGTGCAAAAATTTTGTCATTTTTCACTTAGGTTTGTGGATTTCTTTGCACTGATGTTTTTTCGTTGTCTGTGTGACCTGTGACTGTATGCGTATGGGGAATAAAGAAAGTGGCTAACGGAATGTTAATTGGTGATGGCTACATAAATAAAATGCATGAACTGGAGGAGGTTTTAGTAAACAGTCACTCATCTTTCCAAGATGAGGAGCTGGACTTAGCTAGCAATCTGACAGTTTTCCCTCTTCATGGTATCTTTTTCCCATGGCTCTCCAGAGGTTTAGTTTTACTTCTCGCTTTCTAGGTCAGGTGGTGATTCTTCTCCCCATACTCCTTTTCCTTTCCGTTTCATCCTTCCACCTTCATCTAAAATCAGAAATTGGAAGTGATAAGTTACCGCATGTAATAAGTAGTGGTCATCTGAGAATACCTTCAGTTAATGGCAAGATTCAGGAATGGAATAGAAACATGCAAGTTCTGGTTTGGCCTTGTGTGGCCATGGCTGAGGTTGGGAAGCTGTACTTGCATCCTGCCTGTCCCTGGCAGATGAATAGGTTTACGTAGAATAGGGGTTGTAATTTTTGCATTTTGTCTTCTAAACCATACAAATAAAAATTAATTGCTTTCAGACAAATGTAAAGCAGGGGAAGCCCTTCAATTTAAAGCTTTATTTGTCCCGATGGTCATATCTTCTGTACTGTTAAGTACATGATCCTTTTGATGAACTATGTTTGTCATAGACATTTTTAAACCGATAAAATTAAAGAACCCCTAATGCTGCAGAAGCATATGTTGTTCTGTATCTATAATATGGCATTCTGGATAGCTAGTTAACTTTGCACAGCAAATACTTGTGATGTTTTTAAGTATAGATTTTGTTTCCAAACCCGCTTTACATTTAAAGATGTGTGAGCTGGTTTCCAATAACCATTTGCAAAAAATGCTCTAGATTTAAATCAGTTTGGAGTTTCAGACCTGTCAAAAATTGAGGGTCCTTTGAAATGACAAATATATTCCATACACTGATAAAATCAGATCAGAACCTGTCCTATATACATTCTCTTTACTTGCACCCTGACCAAGTGATCTAAGGAAGCTGAAGGCTCTGTTCATGAAGTTCTGTTTAGATGGCAAGTAGCTGATGGTAGTGGTTCACTTTTTTGAGACTGCTGTCTTGGCATTGTGGTGCTGGTTGTTATTACGAGTCTGGTTCCCACATATTCTGGTCTTAAATTTTTAGTGACGTGTCTGCATATTCTCACTGACCACTGATGTCTAGAAGGAGAGCTCAGCATGACGAGAGGTTGTCAGGGACAAGCATCCGTAGAGTGAGAGCCATTCCTGTTTAAGTGCTGGACTCTTCTGTCATGTTTAGTAGTAACTCTTCATATAAGAAGATGCAGAATATGTGTGTTCATCTGATAGTGGAATCATGTGAAATTTTGGGAAAGTAATCTTCGCTCTGGGATTAAGACTGACTAGGTCCATGAGAAAAGAAATGTAACATGACTTTTCAGCAAGTGGATAGGTTGTTGAAAATTGTATTGCAGGGCAATATATGTATTAATATGTATACAAATTTATATAGTGATAGTGTTTAAAATAGGAGTGCAGCCATTATTAATGTATATTCCTTGGAATGGTAATTTTAGCACACTGAGGAAGGCAGGGGTGTATGTGCATATATAAATATGTACACATTTGCTGTGGAAGGAGGTGCTCTCTGTCACAGAAGGTACCAGTTTCGGGTCATGTGTAACAATGTTAGGGTGCTAAGGGCCAGATTTAGTTGAACTTAAAGTGAAATTTGTTTTCTTTAGCTACTATTTAAATTAAAATCTCAACCACAGCTGATGCAGGATGTTACATGATAAAGTGGGGAGAAAAAGAAGTCCACCATCTGGAACTCTTTCTAGTGATTTTACTTGTTTGGAAAAGCTATAATTTGTGTTGTTCTTTTAACAGGCTACATTAAGCTAAAATGAGTGGAGAGGGTAAGAAGGGAAAAGGAATTCCCCATTATACTTCTCATTTGATTCGTAATTTATTGTCTGTGTAGTTTCGACTGCTACCACCACAGAACAAATCAAACATTTAGAAGGGTTATTTGGTTTCTCACTGATGTATGAATAAACCTTTTTTAGCCTTATGCTTGAAATGCTTAAAGGCAGTTTAAATTTTGTTGGAATTGTAATGTTCTTTATGGAATCCCCGGTACTTCTCCAAGCAATACTTTGACTTCATTGTTGAGGTATTAAATACTGTTCTGCCAATGAAAGCCGGTTTAAAATGTTGGGTTTTTAAACTTCCAGGTGAAGAGAAATACTCAGGTAAACAGTGAACTGAAAGTGAAAACAATAAATACTCAGATAAACATTAAAATGTTATCTATATTTTTGTTTTGCTTTTCCAGAGTTTGCAATTTTGATCTAGTTTAATTTGATTTATGTTGTTACTAGAAGTAGTTAATTGTGCAGACTTGTTCCTTGAAGAACATGCAAAGATTTGTAACCATTGCTTCCCTAAAACTGGACTTGTTTTTTTTGCTGTGTCACAGTGTAACTAGTGTTACCAGAGCATTTTGCCAGATGCAGTGTGAGCTATGTATTACTTGCATACCATGGAGCAAGTATCATTTTTATTTCAAAATACCTGTATGAAATGCTACTCCTAGTTGTGTCCAGGCTAGGCCTGGTTGTGGCCTCAGCTGAATGTTGAACACGGAGTGGTGGCTCTTCCGTGTGCTCTATGACAGTAATAGGTGTCTGTTCTTGCTCCTAGAACAACAACAACCTCGATGCCTGTTGTCGAGCCCTTGCACAGGAGAGCAGCAAGTATTTGTATATGGAGTACCACAGCCCTGATGACACCAGAATGAATAGAAATAGCCTTTTGCACATTAATCTGGGTATTCATCCTCATACCAGCTATCATGCAGGGGATGGAGCTCAACTTAATGGTGGTCGTACACTGGTACACAGCTCAAGCGATGGACACATTGACCCGCAGCGCACGGCAGGTAAACAGCTGATTTGCTTAGTTCAAGAACCACATTCTGCTCCCGCCGTTGTGGCAGCTTCTCCTAGTTACAATCCATTTTTCATGAATGACCAGAATAGAAATGCAGCTACTCCTCCTCCACAGCCACCTCCACAGCCATCTTCCATACAACCAGGAATGAACACGTCTGCTATGCAAGGCCCTCCCACGTATATGCACATACCTCGGTACAGTACAAATCCCATTACTGTTACAGTATCACAAAACCTCCCCTCTGGACAGAGTGTACCCAGAGCTCTACAAATTCTTCCACAGATTCCAAGCAATCTTTATGGGACTCCTGGCTCTATTTATATTAGACAAACATCTCAAAGTTCTTCAGGACGACAGACTCCTCAGAATACACAGTGGCATTCATCGCCACAGGGCCCAGTTCCACATTATACTCCTCGTCCTCTACCTGTATATCCACATCAACAGAACTACCAACCTTCTCAATATTCTCCAAAACAACCCCAGATCCCTCAGTCGGCTTTTCGATCACCACCGGCATCCCAGTGTCCCTCTCCCTTCGGCTCTCCTCAACACCAAGTTCAACCTCCTCAGCTGAGTCATCAGAGTTCCCATGTTTTCATGCCTCCTAGCCCTTCCACTGTCGCACCCCATCCGTATCAGCAGGCATCCCAGACTTTTCAAAAGCAAGGTGGTCACTCTGTATCGTACCTTCCTCCTTTTGCTGGACCTAGTTTATCCAAAGGTTCCATGAATAAAATAGAAATTACAGTTGAGCCACCGCAAAGACCTGGGACTGCAATGAACAGAAGCCCTTCACCAATAAGTAATCAACCGTCTCAACGAAACCAGCACCCGCTGTATGCAGCCACTACTCCTCCTTCAAGCTCTCCATCCAGAGGTATGTCAGGACAACCCAAACCTCCATTTAGTGTTAATCCAGTATATATTACCTACACTCAACCAACTGGACCTGCAGGTGCACCAACACAGTCTCCTCGGGTAATGGTATCTCAGCCAAACCCAACCATTTTTAAAATCACAGTAGGTCGAGCACCGACTGAGAATCTTTTAAATTTAGTGGACCAAGAAGAGCGTTCTGCAGCACCAGAACCTATTCAGCCTATTTCTGTAATCCCAGGATCTGGAGGAGAAAAAGGAAGCCATAAGTATCAGAGAAGTTCTAGTTCTGGATCCGATGACTACGCTTACACTCAAGGTAAATGTTTCACCTTGCAAATTGTGGTGTTGTAAAATGCATTTTCAGCTTGATTTTGCTACTTAGTAAGTGAGAATTTTTGAATCTGTACAGAGAAAAATAGAAACTGTGTCAAAAATCAGGCAATTTTTTCTGATTTTTTTTTTTAAGTACTGCCAAATTTCAGTCTAATACATGAAGAATTTCTAAGGGTCTTAACGTTGCTGTGCTTTTGATGTTAGGGGACTTTCTTAAAACACTGCAGTTAATCATGAGTAGTTTGTTCATGTACTGTGTGTCAGTTTTGTAAATTCTGCATTGAAGAACTGGGTCATAAATTTACATGTGGATTTTTATAAAGTTTTGTATTTGTTCAGTATTCAAGTGTTTTAGAGTACCTGAAGCACTGGCTTCTGCATTTGGTTTAGGTTGAAGAATATTAGGTGAAAGAGGAGAGAGATATAAGAATGAAGCTAAAAAGGACTTTGTTAATACAAATATTTTTTTAAAAGGTAACAAAATAATTATTTTGAAGAACTTAAATCAAAAGTTCACTTCTTCCACTTAGAGTTTGCAAAGAAGAAGAAGAGATTGGCAGACAAATTTTAGGATGTGTGTTCTGCTGCATAGGGATAAAACATAGTTTTAATGCCATATATACATGAAGAATTCAGTAATTCAGTAAAGAAAAAAAGTGAAATTAAACCTGAAGCTGAAAACTACTTTTCTTGGAGTCATCTGCTGTATGGATTTGAAACATTTAAAATTGAGCAAGTGAATCAATCTACAAGCATGCAAACCAGTCATTTGGGTAATGACAGAATAAGAACCTGCAACAACTGTTTTCTGGATTTGTGTTTGGAAAAAAGAGTTTATTCTTCTGTTGTTCCTTCTAGCCTTTTTTTTTTATTTCAGAGAGCTGAAGTGAAAGGTTATAGTGCTGCTCTGTAGTTCTTGATTTCTTATTACACTTACTGCCTTTTGAGCTTTTCTAACTCATCAGCAAAGCTGTTTTGTACCTGGTAGACCTAATTAGAAATTCTGCAGACCCAGTTCTGTAGTAAGATTGAATGCTGGTAGGTCTGTAACTCTGAGGCCTTGTGCTTTGTTTGGTAGTGTTACTATTACAGCTTCAGGGAAGGTTGTCATTTATGTGAGAACAATACAAGTAGCTTCACGTAGCAGTGAAAAACATGTTCTGAAATGTAAAACCTGGTTTTGTCTTTGTGTCTTCCACTAGGTTTGTGTATCTGAAAAGCCAACCAAATAAAACTAATTAGTATATGCTTTTTGGGGTGTTGGCATTTGTGGCAATACCTACCTACCAGAGCATTTTTTGTTGCAACACTCTGAACTCTTGGTAGAAAAGATTTGTAGAAGAATAAACATTTTATTCTTTACTACCACAAAGGAGTCCTAGAAAAGAGTATATTTAACAGCTTAATTTAGGGAACAAGTTTATTTCATTTTCTCTTGAATGTGAACCATTGTAAAAAGTGTTACCAGAAATTCATTCTGGTGTCTGTACTTTGATTGCTTCTTTGTAATATGAGTCATATTTGATGAGTCGTACTAGAGTATAATGTGAAGCTATGAAATGTACTCACACCGTGTTAAGTTGAAGGAATCACACAGAGACAAGGTTTGGTAACAATAGTGGAAAATCATTGGGTCTGGTATCTGTACTTTTTTTCTTAATTCTGCTTGCATGACTTATGCTACTTGAAAAAGCAGAGAACAGTTCTGTTTGATAGTACTGGTGCCTGTAGTATAAAAACACCTGATGTTATTCTTGGCTAGGCTTTCTGGTGTTTATTCTTTGGCCATGATTTGGTGAATCCATACAAAATCCAAATTGCAGTGCTATATTTTTGTGTGGAATGCTGATATCTGCTCCTAACAGGCTGGGGTGTTCTTGTGCTTTTGCAGTAGGTTGTCATGTTGTTGCTTATTTTTCTAATTCTTTTTAGCTCATATGTGAATATTCTTGGATATTATGTGCTTTTCCTTTGCCTTTGTTGGATGGGCTGAAGAAAAGGGCAAGTTCTGGCTGGGGCTTTTCAAGAAGTAGCATTTTGCAGGTTCTACAGCATCCTTAGTTTGAACACTTTGCTGGAACATTGTTATATGAGCAGCATGTTTGTCTGAATACCCACATCAAATGTCTTATTTTTCTCTCTCCTAGCAGACTTCAATCAGGTAAAACCAGCCTGATCAGAGAGGATTAAGCATCACACCTGGCTTGGCCAGCTTTGCATCATGATGAAATACTGAGAAATGCTCTTCTTTAGGAAACTGAATGTTATCTTCTAGCTAATCAAAATTCTTTTCTTTGGTTCTCTGGGAGCCCAACATCAGTGTGTGACTTAGAGTCATAAATTTCGGTACCATGATGAAAATGAGGGAATGACTAACAGCAGAGAGAGGCTGGAGAAATCTGTCATAGAATTAAGAGTCGGAAGCGTCTGAGCTGACCTAACTTTTTATTTTCTGGATTCTCTAGTTTATTTTGTTGAAGCTCCATAGGTTTGCCTTTGAACCCTGGGAAACTTAGAGTGTTTAGGATCACAGTATTCCTTGAAAAGCTAAGACTGTTTAAAAGTTATGCCACAGTTTGTAATAGCAGTGAAAAAACCCAGTTCGGGACTGACATTTGGCTAATGTCTCTAGGCTGGTGTGTCAGCTGCTGTTGAGCAGCAGGTATGAAGTGTGTGTTACCTTCTGATCTTACCTCTGGTTTTTGGGGTTTTTTTTGTTTGTTTGGGGGTTTTTTGGGGGGGGTTTTTTGGGGGGGTTTTTTTGGGGTTTTTTTTGTCAGTAGAGTATTAGTGTAACTAGATTGCTGTTTCATTCTGAGAAGCTGTCTCCTTGTACAGGTGCCTTTGTATTTTTGAGACGAGAAAGACCAAATGCAAAAAAGAAGCTTTGACCAAAATGGTAATAACAACTTCAAGTTACTGTATAAAATGTGGTTTTATTCTGGAAGAACTTTGTTCCAAATTGTAGTTCATTTGGCATGAAAGCGTCTTCACACTGATATTTGGCTGCATGTCTACGATCACTTTTTTTTTTCCAGAAAGGTCACTCATGAATCTTACGCATAAGTTAAGAGTTCAGTGTTCCGGATTTTTATGTGCTTGTAACTATTTCTTGTATGTAAAACATTAGCCTTGCTGTTACATCAACGAGCAAGGATGGAGAGATTAGCAAAGGAACTGAAGCTTGAGAAAGAAGAGCTCGAACGCCTGAAGACTGAAGTCAATGGTATGGAGCATGATCTGATGCAGAGGCGGCTTCGAAGAGTCAGCTGTTCAACTGCAATTCCAACAGTAAGCAATTTGTTAGTATTTTAATTCAACATACACATTTATTTTTTGTGTTTTGATGAAACTAAAGTACTGTTCAAAAAATACTTTTGAGTATAAAATCTTCAGTCTTTGGAGATTATTTATTTTAAGTGCTTGACTTGTCATAAACTAATTCTTGTAGTTTATGAAATGGATATGTGTCCAGTTTTCTTAGTGTTCCCAACAAAACTTCAGAAAGTTGTATACATGTGCTTTTGTGGACCACAGAACTGAATATACTTGGTTTCCTAACAACCAATAAAAGTATGTCCAAGTCTATTCAATAAGCCTTAGCCATATAGAGCTTGGTGTTCATGCAGGAAAGTTTAACTTTTGTTTTTAAAAAGGTATTTTATTGTTTGAGTAGTTGCTTCTCATAGACAGTATTTCTTATTTAGTGTGTGCAGGATGTGCCAAATAACTTTTCAGTGGCAGTGTTGCCTGAAATAGTTGGAACTCTCCTATTTTCCTTGTTGATTCTTCTTATCTGCGTGACTTCCACCTGCAAGTGACTCTAGCCCAAACATGTGTGTGGCTCTGATAAGGGAATTCGTCTGGCCAAAGAAGAGCTTCCACTGTGCGCAGTTGTTAAGCAAATCAGCTCAGACTTGCTGGCTGTGTTGACACAAACAATGCACACAGGTGTAGGCTGGAAGGCACAGCAGGCTGCTTAGCTACTATGGCTGTTCTATGTCTCACCTTTCTCAGGGCAGCATTTGGCAAGGATGTACCTGGGAGAAGTACAGAGGCACTGAGTGTGCCAGGATGAGGTTAGGAAAGCCAGAGACCAACTGGAGTTGAATCCAGGATTCAAGCACAGGATTTCAAAGACCAAAAGAATAGCTTCTGTTACTATCTAGGTGACAGCAGGAAGACCAGTGAAAATGTGGGCTCAGCAAGATGGGGGACCATGGAAAAGGCTTGAGATGCTGAATGAACTTCTTGGCTCAGTCTTTACAGTCCTTCAGGAATCCCAGGTCCCAGAGACCCTGGGAAAAGTGTGAAGGAAGGAAGGTATACCCTTAGTGGAAGGGAATCAGGTCAGGGCATGCTTAAGCAAAGTAGGTATACACGAGGTCCTAATCCTGGATGAGATGCACCTATGAGTGCTGAGGGAGCTCGCAGGTGTCATTGCAAGGCCACTCCAGATAATGTTTGGTTGATTAATGGTGTTTGGGAAAGTTCCCAAAGACTAGAGGAGAGCAAATATCACTGCTGTCTTCAAGAAGGGGAAGACCCAGGGAACTGCAGGCTGGTCAGCCTCACCTTGATCCTTGGGAAAATGATTGAGCAGCTGGCCATTTCCCAGGCACATGAAGGACGAGAAAGTGATCAGCAGTAGTCACATAGATTCACCAAGTCAATCTTGACCAGTGTGGTAAACTTTTAGGATGTAAAGTCTGTCCTGGTAACCTAGATAGGCAGTGGTTATTGTCTGTCTGGATTTTGGCAAGGCTTTTAACATTGTCTCCTGTAAGATCTTCATAGAGAAGCTGATGAAGTATGGGCTGGATGAGCACTTAGGTTCATTGAAAACTGGATGAACAGCCAGGCCAAGAGTGTGGCAGTCAGTGTCACAAAGTCTGGTTGGAGGCTTTTGGCACAGGAGTTGGACCAGATGACCTCCAGAGGTTCCTTGCAACCTCAAATGTTCTGTGATTTTGTGACTGTGATGCTGGAATGTATCCTGGGATAAAATGTGTTAGTGATTTATGCTGCTAGCATTCAGAAAGCTTTGCGTTTCAGTAATTTAGGGTTTCTTAATGATATGCAAATATATGCACTTAAATAACTGATTATTCTGTTAAGAATAATTGCAATCTTTCATCACTGAACAATTTAAATATACTGGGCTAGAAGGTTTGGCTTCTTGGAGCTCCTTGGGTTGATGCAAATGAATAAACTTTTGACCTCATTCAGTTATAATCAAGTAATAGTTAATGTGGGCTGCAACTTGTATTCTGTTTTCTGATCATCTTGATCCAACTCAGGTAGCGAGTCATCCATTTATACAGAATTTAGTAACATGTGTGGTTTTATAATCTTGAGCTCAGCTATGTCATCTTACTAACAAATTTTAATATTAAGTAACTTGTCTGTTTGTTTTCCCCCACACATGCCAATAGAAGAATGTTTTTTGAGGGCAAATGAGTTAGGGCCAGACAATTTGGCTTCTTTCAGTGCCTTATCTATACTCAGTTATTAATAAAGCTGTTAACAAAGATATAGCAATGCTACTTCTGTTTCAAATAAGATGCTGACTTTCCCGCAATTACTATCTTGGGATGTTTCTTTCTAGCCTGAGGAAATGACCAGATTGAGAAGCCTCAACAGACAACTGCAGATAGATGTTGACTGTACACTGAAGGAAGTTGATCTCCTTCAATCTAGAGGTATTGAATTGATAGTTTTTAAAAAACTTCATTTGGATATGTTCAGGAATGTTAATCTGCTGGAGGGCAGGAAGGCTCTGCAGAGGGCTCTGGACAGGCTGGATCAGCGGGACGAGGTCAATTGCATGAGGTTCAACAGCACTGAGTGCTGGGTGCTGCCCGTGGGTCACAACAACCCCAGGCTGAGCTGCAGGCTGGGGGAAGAGTGGCTGGAAAGGTGCCTGGAGGAAAAGGACCTGGGGGTGCTGGTCAACAGCAGCTGAACGTGAGCCAGGTGTGCCCAGGGGCCCAGGAAGGCCAATGGCACCTGGCCTGGATCAGCAATGGTGTGGCAGCAGGACCAGGGCAGTGATTGTCCTTCTGTAATTGGCACTGGTGAGGCCACACCTCAAATCCTGTGTTCAGTTTTGGGCCTCACTACAAGAAAGGCATTGAGGGGCTGGAGCGAGTCCAGAGACAGGAACAAAGCTGGGGAAGGGTCTGGAGCACAAGTGGGATGAGGAGCAGCTGAGGGAGCTGGGGGTGTTCAGCTTGGAAAAAAGGAGGCTCAGGGGGGACCTTATTGCTCTTTACAATAACATGAAAGGAGGCTGTGACGAGGTGGAGTCTCTTCTCCCAGGTAACAAGTGACAGATGAGAGGAAACAGCCTCAAGTTGCACCAGAATAGGTTTAGATTGGATATTAGGGAAAATGTTTTCAGGGTGAGAGTTGTCAAGCATTGGAACAGGCTTCCTAGAGAAGTGGTGGAGTTGCCAGCCCTGGAGGTATTTAAAAATCTGTAGATGTGGCACCTGGGGCCATGGGTTAGTGATGGACTTGGCAGTGCTGGGGTAGTGGTTGGACTCGGTGATCTTGAAGGTCTTTTCCAACCTAAATGATTCTATAATTCTAATATGGCATGTGCTTAAATGTGAATGTTTGGAGTTTTTAAAGTTCAATTTATATTAGCAGTGACAACTTTCCTCTAAAAGGTGGCGATTTTTTCAGTTGCAGCCTAATAAAGTTGACTTGCTAATACTTCTGTTGGCCAAGTTAAATTCCACTAGCAAGAAAGTGGTGACATAAAATGACTTTGTCAAGAGCATATTAAAAAAGAAATTACTCTTTGGGAGGATCCTTTACTTAAAATGCCAACTTTTTGCTGACAAAGGCTGTGGCCAAGTAATACAGAACTGAACTACGGGTTGCAACCAGGAGGTTGGCAAACAGAAATCTACTAGGGTCTTTAAAAATGTTTTTTGCAACAGAAATGTCTTAAATAGAATCAAACAGATTAGAATATGCACCGTTCTCCTTTTTTTATCAAGGAAGTATCCTGTAGGAAGACATACATTTCACGTGTTTTCAAAGCAATACAAAATGTTGAACTGGAGTTGATTTTTCAATATGGGATTGCCCTGCTAAAAATTACTGTGATTGACAGAAAACTAAAAATATGTGACAAAACTTGTGAAAAAGCTAAGATATAATGTCATAATAAAAATATGTATAAAACAAGAAGCTCTAGGTGTTCGTATCACTGGCATAGGCATGTAAATAACCTTCAAGTTACACTTGCTTTTCTTTTCTGACAGGAAACTTTGATCCGAAAGCCGCATGTAACTTCTATGATAACATAGAGCCTGGTCCTGTTGTGCCACCAAAGCCATATAAAAAAGGTAAGTCAACAAACAGGCATCATCACCTAATCTGCATTGAGTGAGTTTTTTACTTTCTTTAAAAAATCCCTGTGGTGACAGGAAGCAACTCTACTGATTTAACTTTTCTCTCTATAATTCAAACCAGAACACTTTTCTGTAAGTGCAGGAATCGTGACTACAACTTGTTTTCCTCAGGCAGATTGTTGCAAATGAATGTTCTCTTAATACTACCTTGATTATAAATAGTTATTCCCTATTAGAAAAAGAGCTGAAATAGCCAGTGTGGGATCCTATGCTCTGATACGGAAAAAACAGCAGTCTTTTCCCTGAAAATTTTATGTGGGGTAAGATTTATAATATTGTGTCTCCTCTTGCTGTAACTAGCATGTACTGCACTTGTTAGTGGAAAAGAAGTAGCTCTTCTGAATCAGTAATCTTACAGTCTTCCGGACACTCCAGAGTTTGTAAATAAGTTGCAGTTGCTGGTAACACTGCACAAAGGTTTCTGTAGGTGAATTTTGAATTCATATTAGGAAATTTTCCCCCTCTTTTGAAGCAAGTGTTTTACCCTTCAATGTAATAAAATTATTACTGTGTGGAAATTTAAAAGAAAGAGAACTAGAGCTGCTGCTTATGGCTCAAAGAAAAGATAATACTGGGAGGAGTTCCCTGCATTAGGTGGTAGTGTCCAGGAAGCATCAGGTGAGCCGTGGTGTGCAGGCAGCTGCTTGAGGTCACCTTAAATTGCAGTGGTCACGTGGTTGATTTAAGGAATTGTTAACTTTGTGATGCTTGAAGACATTCTCTTAATTACACTACCATATTTGATTTATTATTTCAAAGCAAAATAACCTGCAAAACTCGCGTGAAATAAGTTATTTTATTTGGCAGTTAGGAAGATAGTGCCTTGTAAGGATTTGTACGACCAGCTTCCGGGTTTTGTCTACCAGCTTATTAGAGATCAGTTCTAGGGCTGCCGTGCTGTATTCAGAGCTTGGATTTTTACGTGGAGACATAATTTTTTTTTTTCTTAAATAATAAATATTGTTTAATATTGAGCTTTTGCAAGCGTGGGCAGACAGACGGGTGTGGGCAGACAAGGGTGTGCTCTGTGCTGCCATCTGGCCAGTCAATGGAACGCAGTCGAGTGCCCACACTGCCTGGCTTACGAGGAATTTGTCGAGGTCAAGCACTGCTAATGTGACTGTGCAGCTTATGGGCTGGAGTATGTTTGCATCTAAGCAAAGAGGTTGCTTTTATTTCCTTTGTTTGTCTCTGAGGACTTAAGTACTATTTGCACTAAGGCTGTCATCAGCAGTCTGCTGCATTTCTTAGCAGCTGGGGCAGCAAATGCAAATTACTTTGTGTGCAGTTACAAATGGCAGGCCTTTCTTAGACATAAGTTCACAGAGGTTTAGGAGTTGAGTATCCTAGCCATACCTTCTAGGTACGTGTTAATGTTGATAAATATTAACATTTTGTAACATGTTGTGTTCCCACATCCTGGGAGTATTCCTCACTTGTAATATATAACCTGAGGTCTTGGGGTGGTGTCAGGAAATGTGGAAAACTGAGTGTTTCTGTGGGTTAAGACCTAATGTGTGATTTGCATACATACTGATGTTATGAATGAAAACAGACATATATCCCTGCTTCAAAGGCATGAGGAAGAATTGTCTTGTTTTGAAGTAGGCTTGTAATTTTATTTTTAGATTATATTCTTTTTCAGCCTAGATGCTGGTAAAATGTCTTTTTTCAGACTGTTTGAAGGAACTAAGTTAGAAGTAGTTTCCCCCTTCAGGTAAAGCAGGGTTATTGTAGTTTAAAATTTGGAAATAAACTGCTCATGTGTAAACCTGTGAAGTCTTTCCTTAATTGGGCTGGTGCTGCAGTGCCAGTAACAAACTTACATGTTTTAAGCTGTTACACCTTTAGCAGTATCAGCGACCTAACAGTGGTGAGTGCTTTTCTTGGTTTTAAGGTGTTATGGTGAAGTGACTCTTTACAGAAGTGAAATACTTCAAAAATTCGGACTTCACAAACTGAATTAGAAGTGCTGTAGTAAAAGATTTCCATGTTCATTTTAAGATAGACTGTTTAATTAGGTGACCTTCCAGTAGTGTGGTCTTGAGTATTAATCCTTCTCTTCTAAAATAAAATGTTTTCTTTTGGCTTTTCTTTAGAGCATCAAAACAGCTCCAAACAGACTCCACGGACTCAGCCAAGAGATGAAGACTTTGAAGGGGCCCCATGGAATTGTGGTAGCTGCACCTTTCTAAATCACCCAGCACTAAATCGATGTGAGCAGTGTGAAATGCCACGATACACCTGAAATTCAGGAAGGGGCTGCATTGAGTTGAACACAGGCTCTGAAGCCAACAGCTGTAAGAGAAGGAAACATGGGGAACCTTTCAGTCCATCTGCCCGGCCTTTGCCAGTCAACAATCTTCATATTGCAAGGGATGGGAGTAATGTGTTAGGATGTTTCTGCTTCTGCTGCACTAGAAAATAAATAAATTAAGGGTTAAATTCCTTCCCATTGCTGTGAGCAAAGCAGAAAACGAAACCTGAAAATGTAAAAGGATTCATTTTGAGAAGAATGTATGCAGGAAAGCAAATAACTACTGGTGTTTATTCCTGTGGTTACAGTTACTGCTTAGTGGCTCTAAAAAAAACCAACCCAAAACTACTGTTTTTAAAAAGAAAATTATAGGACTCTTAGTAATGGTGTGAAGTGTTAACTTAACCAGAAAAACTGAAGAGCCAGAGCTGACTTAACCTGGCCACAGCTAGCTGGAAAACAAAGGCTCCCTGTGCTTCTAGATTGTAAGCTACTGAAAAAGAAGACAGGTAAATGTAAGGGTAATTTTGCAATGTATAAAAAAAACAAGGAGAAGGGTATTTGTAATTGCTGCTTTTTTTCAGGGTAACTTATGTCTACAAAAAATTGCTGTTTGAAATAGTGACCTGAGGTGACTAAATGAGGAACTGTATGAGTGTTACAGAGAGTGTAATCAGAGGTAATTTTTTACAATCCCGTTTGCTTGTACAGTGCTCACCTGGCTGTGTCAACACTGGTAATAAACCGAGAATGAATTCTACCGCGTTGCGGATGAAAATCCTGCTGCATGCTTTCATTGGGCCGTCGTGTTTCCAAGCTCAAAGGATGCTTTTCTGTACAACCTTCTGAGCCTGTGCTGTGCAGCAGCACAGTGACATGTGCCTATGACACAGGCTACTCCAAATTCCGTTTGGAAGACTTGGGCTCAGCCATGGTTGTGTTTGAGAAGAGTTTGTACCCAGTTCCTTGGGCCTTTTCAGCTTCCAATTTGTGAAGAATTCATGATGTTTACAGCACAGAAGGTACTTTGTGCCCCAGATAAAAGGTAGCTGAAAGATAATTAATCAGCTCTTCAGTAAAGGTTTATTTGCACATTATTAATAAACCAGCCTGTACAAAATAGCAGATGCCAGATCCTGAAAAATTACGCATTGCATTCTTTCTGTTTTGGTCAGGAAATATTTGTCATAGGTTAAAGAACACAAGACTTGCAATTGAAAATCCTGCTGGTACTTTTCTGCCTGTGAGACACTGTATTCTAAAGGTGATGTTCGATCTGTCTGAATGCTTCAGGCTGCTGGAATAAAGCACTCAACACTTAAGAGATCAAACTTGGGTTTGGGCAGCTGAATGATTCTGTGATACAACTGTGCGACTGAGTAGGGTGTTCTGTGTACTGGTCAGAGGCTGGTACAGTGCATTTGACTTTTTATGGTAGAACTTCATCACAATTCAGAGATGCAGCCAAGCACTTCAGCTGAATTATGGTAATTGACTTTGTAAAGCAAAATTTGCTGTTAACTTCACCATGAGAGTTTTAAACTACTTCATTTTAAGCTGTTCTTAGCTCATGGCAGCCACATCCATGTTGTCAATTACCGCAGTTCACTTGATGTGTGATAACATGCTAAGCTGTGGTAGAACAATCATATATCTGAATCCTTATTTAAAATAAAGCAGCATTTGCAAGGGGTGGGTGGAGAAAAACTTATCTTGACTGCATTGCTCAATCTGGTGTCTTCTTTCCCCACAGTTTCTAAAGACAACAGTAGGAACCAAACTGTTGATCTTAGATGAGGAACCAATATTTTATCTGGCATTTTTCAATATGTTCTTGCACTAACTAAATCTTCAGGATAATTTTAAATAAGCTAAGAGATCTCCAGCAATCAGTGTGCACCACTGATGAGCAAAACAAAGTCAAAGGCATCAGAGATAGTTTTCCTTCCTTCCTAATGATTTACACTGCCGTGGGGGGAGGCCATCACGTGTGGAAAGGGGTAAAAAAGTTACTGTCAATTACTGTCAGCTGAAATTAAAAGGCAAATATTAATTTTGTGCATGTCAGTGGACAGCTTGACAAAACTGAGAACTAGAAAACAGATGAGCAGAAGCATTGCTGTTATCAGCTGTATAATGAATGACTCCAAACAATACCAGTAACTTCATGGCTTTTCTATCCTGATGCCTGTGCCATTGTATTATTTCAATTTTCTGTTCATTTGTACTTCTGGTGAAGTTCTAGAAGCATTTGTTTCTGCTGGAATTAGAAAAAGATAGCAACTAAAGTGACAGTCAGCCAATGAGAGTAGGCATCATGCAAAAATACAATTGTGCCATTTTCAGACTGAGTAGATGCTACTTTTGAAGGAGGAGGTGCAAATATGCATTCAGTCCAAAAATGCCCTGAACTGCAATAACCATACATGGAGACTTGCAAATCTTAGTCCCAGCTTCACCAGAGGAAGAGAAGGAAGGCTTCCACCACAGCAAGATACTTTTTGGAGGAGTGAGTGAGCGCCATTAAATTGAAAAATAAGTCCTTTGAACCAATGATTTTACTCCGTTTTTTCAATTACTCTCATTTGTTGCTTGTACAAACAAACAAAGAAAACCACCACACCCTTCTGTTGTATTCTGTTACTTGTAAATGAAGCTTGACATGGTGCTTGACTATTTCTAGTTTGTTAGAATGTAATTGTATTTTGAATATTGGAAGATCCATAGCAGGTGATGCCATTCAAACCCCAACTGAATTGTTGATTATACCAAAAAGATTGGGTTATGGAATATTTATTGAATGCACATAAAACCCTAATGTCAGCTGGCATACAAAATGCACTGTATTGTATAAAGTGTGTGTGTGTGTGTGTGAGAATGGTGGGATGCTGATGCTGTTGTGTTGAGTTAATGCACTACTTGTGTTTTCTTTTTTCCTTAATGACTGAGCTTTCCCTCAACCATGCTACTAGATTGGTAGAGTTTGTAACTGACTTGGACATTCAGTTATTCAAAATGATCTCACTGTTCATTGAAATTTTATAAAGCTTATTTTATATTTACTGTGCTATTAAGATGAATTCCCTTTAATTATAGGATACTACTGTAGTTCTTTAAAGGTTTATTTAGAGTGGGGCTTGTGGAAAATTATTCAGAATATAGTAAACCAAAAGAAATCCTGAATTTAGATCTACTTTTAATTTGATGTAATTATTAGTCTTGTTTGGGTGAAGAGGAAAGGGGTGGGAAGTCAAGCAAAAGGAAGTACTTTGTAAAATGTAGTCTTAGATCAGATTGAATCGTGTATCTGTGTGTCTGTGGTATGTGTGTGTTTCCCTTGAAAAATGGGAGGTGTGGTGAAAAGGTGTAATAATTCTTAAAAGAGCTGGTCTCAGTACTTTCTGATTATGATATGCTACTGAATCATGTTTTTTTAAAAAAAGAACCCAACTTTTTTCTCAGTTACTTTATCTTCCCATACATCTCTCACTTCAATTTCTAAATACTTTTTCAATTTCTAAATACTTTTACATTTACTATTGATTGTAAAATCCCTTGAAACGGAAATAGAAATACTTGAGTTGAAATGGGGACAAAATAAAACCAATAAAGAATGTTTTAAAAGAGAATGTGAGAATATTAAATATGTTAAAAACAAGCTTGTCATCAGGATGATAGTTCTTTTTTAAAATCCAGTGGTGTATGCCAGAATGTGAACATGACTGTCCTGATGAGAAGTGGATGGTTGGGCATAAACAATTCAACAGCCAATTTGGTACCGCAGAATTGATGTGCTCTGTACTGCAGTGACTCCAGATCCCGCAAGGAAGGAAGACATGCACAGATATCACATCTCACAGTCACTACTGTCTCTTTGTGCAGCTGCATTTGTTTTCGTTTCAAAATGTCAATCTTACATGAACCCAGACATGCCTGAGTTTTGCCACATTTCTTCAATTGGGGCTTTCATTGCTATTTATGTCCATAAATGCAAATATTTTTCTTGGAATAATCAGAAATCAATGGAGTTAATGCAATATTATAATCCTGGATTTCCAGTACCTTTGAAACCAATTTTAAATAACTGTGTTCTTGAAACTTATTTATTTATGGTGGCACCAGTGTATGTAATCCATACTTCCTGCTGTGTGAAACCCTGTTAAATTTTTTCATTAAAAAAAAGAAGACACGATCTTGTTTAATCCTGTATATATGGTGTCTACATTCTAGATTTGTGTATGCTGTGAATGAACTTATTACTAAGAGATGAAATTGTATAAAAGCATTCAGAGGCTATGCATGCATGGTACCTCCAGAAAGTGCATACTCCAAGTTGCAGATTCCTGCAAAAATAAATGAATAAAACTAAGCAAACATCACATCCTGCATTTGTTCTTGTATGTAGTAGGAACCATTTTAAAAGTACAGCCTTTTATGGCCTTCATAGCCTGATTGTTTCTGGTCTCGCACTTGGACCTGTAGCTATAGTAAGTTTGTTTCAGGGCTTTTGGGGTTTTTGTGTTGGTGATCATTAGGCATTTGCTGAATATTGAACTGGGGTCCAAATCGTGCTCCCATGGATGTGAATAAGCAGGAATCCCATTTAGACCATGGATATTCTGTGCAGCTTCTGGTGTGGAAACAGCATGTTCAGAGTGTGAGGCTGACCTTAGCACTTCTCCCTTGCTTTTGGATGGAAGGTTGTTACTGCAGGAGGAGCTTTATCTGCTGTAGCACCTCTGGGCTGTAGCCTGGATGATGGGCTGGATCCCTGCTTAGCAGCAGTACCGAGTGTCTGCAGCACAGGAGTCCCTCTCCTGCTTTAACCTCTTGGAAGGGCCCTGCTCTGGGAGAGGGTGGAGTGCACAAATCCGAGGGCAGGCACTTTCTAGGGCTGTGTTCATCGGCTCCCCACAACTCGAGAGCGCCGGAGCTGTGCCCCTGCTGGGTTCAGTTCACACACACTGAAGGTCCTGCAGTGCTTTCCTGCTGACAAACCTGCTTCACTTCAATCAGGGCGCATAGGTAAGAATTTCATTTTGCATTCCTTTTGCTAAGCTGAATTTATCACAGTTTCAGGAGAGGTTTGCATTTTAATTAAGCATTTGATTTTTTTTCACTTTAGAAATCTTTGTAGGTGAAACTGAATTTGAAAAAAAACAAACATACAAAAGTTAAGGTACTTGTAAAGTATATTGTGCTGGTGGAGACCATACAGAGGCAAAAGACACTAGTCTAACAACAAGTGGTCACCATTTTTTGTTGTTTTCCTGAAGTCGTGAGGAGGAGGATCTGCCTGAATTGCATAAAAGTGGTTGATTAATTCCTCAGAATTACTTGGTTTTGGCAGCAGTGAACCTTGTCTTAAACCTGCGGCTCATCTATGAGAGGTAGTTTGTCCTGTGGTCTGGTAAGTACTCCTGGAATTTAGTGCTGCTGCTCATAGTCAGGATAGTCCATGCTGTGATGGGTAGGTGCTGTGTATTCTTTATTGCACTGTCTCTGGTTATAAATGCACTTTTTCAAAGGAGGTGGTTGATACCTGATTCTGTCTGAACAGCTGGACTCAAAGTGTTGTGTACTTAATGGGTTACCTTATTTTTTGTGGAAACCTTGTGAAGTTATTAAAGAAGAGGCTTTGTTAATTTTTAGCTAGAGGGTCTATGACTGTGATGTGTTCAAGTTTGACAGTAAAGCCAGGCCAGACCTGTAAAAGCCTCTTTCAGGGGTGCCACTGCTTCAGAAAATACTCTGTCTCTCTAGAAAACAGTAATGTATTGAGTGAAAAAAAAACCAAAACCACAACTCTGCAGGTAGTTTTCCAGATAGGCAAGACTTATAACCTTGCATGTATTTGCTGCTTTTCCAAGTTCCATTTTGAAGATACAAATTCATTGTCACTTCTTCCTTCTTGAAGTTAACAAAAGCTCTCTTGCCAGGTTTGCTTAAAAATGAAGTCAGTGTGGTTCTGTTACTGCTTTAGAAACTAAACCACAAAGCCTAGGAATGAAAGATGGGCAATGCAGGTGCTGCTTTGCTTTTGACTAAAGGCTTCTTATTATTTTGGAAGTGTTTTAGGAAAAGAAGTTTAGGAAAAATATGGAATACTTCAGGAAAAAAAAAACCTGCTAGGTGAGGAAGGTTTTCATAGGTTTGAATGTGATATTCTGATTCCAGACTGGTACAGCCCAGCAGTGTATTCTACAGTTGGTGCCAAATTCTGGCATTGGTTGCAGTGATGGAATAGTCACTGCTCAAATACTCATCCCAAACTCTCAGTAGCTGTCTGCTGGATTGTTCTAAAGTATCCTGAACTAGTCGTGCGCATTCCAGGCTTGGGGGACTATATTTAATTTCACCGGAAATTACTACTTTCTACTTTTGAGCTATTCAGTTAAATCTAAAGCGTTTGCAAAGCAGAAGTTGCTTTTGGCAATACCCTGTGTGCTGGAGAGTGCCTGGTGTGAATGCCCACAGTCAGGTCCACATGATCCACGTGGAGGAGCCCCCTGACCCCCCAAGGACGGGAGAGTGACAGTCAAATACACTTTCCAGGTGGATGATGGGAGTAAGCAGGGTCTGAGAAAACTTTGCAGAGAAGGACTTGAGCTTTATGAGAGCTTGTGAATCCTTCCCTGTAATTAGGCTTCTGTATATGCCTTGCTTTGCTTCATGGTGAGAGCTGTGGTGGGGGAGAGCCTTGGCTGACTTTCATCACCACACATCCTGAAGCCTTATGGCTTGGTTGCTGTTCCAGGTAACTGATTTTACATTTCCCCCAACCCCCATTTGTCTCAAAACTGATTGTTCATAAGCCAAGCAGACATCCTTTTATCTTTTTACTTTTTTTTTTTGCCCAATAATGCTGTATGACCATGAAGCTGTCCCTGATCATCATCCTTCAACCACTGAAAATTTCAAAGCTGCAGTGAGTAGGTAATGAGCTGTGTGTACATTCTCACTCTTCCTCACGACACTGGTACCTCAGGTCAGTGTTGTATCACACAGAAAGAACTAGATAAATACTCTATGAATCTATAAAGCAAATCTTTAAAAAGTACATGTCACTTTGAAACTTACTGCAGGCTTTACTGTTCTTTTCAGTGAGACAGAAACAGACTGGCTGCCTTGATCCTGGTGCCCTTTTAAGAAAGTCAAGCCAATGCTGGTAGGAAGAATTGTTACCTCCAGTGAAACAGCAAGTGGCAGCAAAATTTACATACCTCGTGTTGTACACTGAAGTGAGATATTTGAAATAGATTTTGTTTTTAAATTATACAAGTTGGACTTAGCTTTTTATTTAATCAATCATGTGATTAGTGATTTGCATGCTCAGCATTAATCTAGCAGTCCGTGTATCACAATGTTAAAACTGAGGTCCATGATTCAAGAGAGTGATAGCCAAATCCTTTTTCTTTTCCACTACAGCACTGTTAAACTTGCCAAACAAGATACTACATGCCCTTTAAATGTTCTGTCATGTTTTCCCAATTGCTCGCCTTTCACTACTTATCCAAGATGAAATATATCCTACTTTGGCCAAGGAGGCTCCCCGTGTATTTCATGGCTCCTTAACTGAGGTTATCTGATGGATAGCAATTTTTTTCCAAATTAACAACTGTTCTTGGTGCGAATGTTCACCTAGTGAGCATCACCTTCTCTCCAGCAGCACTTCTGTAAATGGAGTAGGCTGTTAGAAGTGAAAAAATCCAAATAGATGAACTATGAACATTTAAAGTCAACTCTTGAGTGTTGAACAGCTGCGTGCAGGCAGGATACGTCACGAAAAATAACCATTATTGAAACATTCTGAGATGTTAATCTGGAATGGCAGCTGATGCAATTTATATGCCAGTGCAAGGGCCACTGTTCATGTAGAACTTCAAGTTCTCTCTGAATTTAACACTAGAAAAGAATGAGTTAACTGTATCAATGTGCTTTCTTGCTTGGCTCTTAGCTAGGTTGCTAGTTAAATCCTAATTTTGGATTTTTCCTCTTCAGTGAGGCTGAGGTGCAAAGCCCTAGCATTTCTGATTTGTTGAGGTGTCTATTTTTGTTTAAATAAATTCTTAGTAGGAATTCAGCTCGCTCTCATGGGAGGCTGACTGTTTCAAATCCAGCTGTATTCTCAATGTGTGGGGCTGAGAAGCCATGGTCGCTCTGCCTTTTTGTCTTTCTGATCTGCCCAGATCAATGGTTATGCTGAGACTCACTCCAGTCGCCTGGGTCATCGATCTCTGAGCACTTGTGTGGCCTGGTGCCCTCTCCAAATAAATTCTCCCTTGCTGGGAATGAACTGGGATTGTCTTATTGCACTGACAGGGTGTCCATACTGCTGGGGTATGGACGATGAGATTATTGGGATCCAAGCTGTACTCCTAGATCAGGGTGGGTGGATACCGTGCTACTGTCCAGGAGGCCAAGAAGCCTTTGGAGGAGAACACGAGTGCACAGAAGCAGAGGTGCCAGCAGCTGGGGAAAGGGAGAGGCTGGGCTGCTCCCTGAGTGACTCTGTGTCAGTCCCGCTGCTGGGGCATCCTCACTGGATGTGTTTGTGTGCTCCCACCTGCCCAGGATCCAGTGTGAGGATCACACCCATGGCAGCACAGTGAGAGCAGGGTGTTAACACTAAATATGGCTGCACTATTTATGTATTCTGGTTGAGACTCGAATCATCTCTACACCAAGGAGGGAAACACAGATGTTTTCATGAGCTATAAAAAACACCAAGTGTGTGGAATTCCCACATGGTGATGCTTGGCTTTAAAAATGAAAGCGGGTTTATTACAGCAATAAATGCAGAGTGTGTAAATGTTTCCCAGTAGTTTTCAAAGCTGTTCCTTAAAACTGGAAGTGAAAGATAACCACTTTGCTCTTTTTCCAGCTCACAAATTCTACTGACATCAGATTTGTTCTAGAAAAGAAACTGTTTTGAAATTCTCTGCCCTGACAAATGAGGGACCTCTTCCATATCCAGAGGAATAACTCACTGTCTCCCAGATATTAATTTTGTCTTGTCTGGGTTTTTCTAACTTCTGCAGATGTTCAGATTGTTATAAGGTCATGCTTTTTTTCAGCTGTCACATTTTTCCACCTGCTTTTGCCAGTTGTAGGTGAAGGCCTCTCCAGGCTCCTGCAGGTCATTACCCTGTGACAAACACACACGTGTGTGACCTGGATGTGTTTGATACACCTGGCATGCCACTTTCTTACAGGAAGAGGTCAACACTTGTGCTGTTCCATTAGGATTTAGACATCCCAGCACCCTCAAACAGGGGCTCCTCTCATGGTCTTGGTCACTTCTGAGAGCATCTGCTCCTCTGTCTCTGATTTTGGGGCAGCCAATCTGAACTACTCCTTTTGAAAGTGCACAGATTAAGAGTTTAGTGACAGAATTTGTGAAGAACTACAGCCAGTTGCTATTTTTGTTTATAGTATTCAGTATTCAGGTGTGAGAAGAGTAAGGTGATAGTGAGGAACATCAAGAGAAAGATGTGTTGTTACCTTGGTGTAGTTATTTACAGTAAAGACTGTGTTCAAGACATTGGAATTAACTTTTGCTGGTAGTGATTATCTTTCCAGGTGGGTCTCATGAAAGCAGAGTAGAGGGAGACAGTCAGTTCCCTGGCCCTGCTGGCCACTCCTCTTTCATACAGCCCAGGAGACCATTTGTTTTCTGGGCTGCAAGTGCCCATGGCCAGTTCATGGCCAGCCTCTCATCCGGCAGCACCTCCAAGTCCTTCTGGGCAGCGCTGCTCTCGATGAGCTCTTCTCCCAGTGTGTGCTGCTGCCTGGGATTGCCCAGCCCAGGTGCAGCACCAGCACTTGGTCTTGTTAAACTGCATGAGATTCCCATGGTCCCGCTTCTCAAGCCTGTCCAGATCCCTCTGGATGCCCTCCCATCCCTCAGGTGTGTCACTTGCATCACTCAGCTTGGTGGCATCTGCAGACCTGCTGGGGGTGCACTCGATCGCCAAGTTTGCCATTATTTTCACTGTGGCAACAGTGCTCTTATTGCCCTCTAACTCTTCCCAAAAGCCATGAAAAAGGGTCAGATAAAACATAGATGATACTTTCAATATTATTTTGTAATAAATAAATAGCAATTAAACAGCCTAATTTTCTCTCTAATTTCCTCTTTTCTTTCCTACTCGAGGGGGTGCACAGCACAATGCAGTTCATTAGCTCAGGGATGTTTCTCAGGAGTGCACCAACATAAACATTCTACTAAGTAGTATGTACAGTTTGCCACCATTTCAAATATCAGGAATGAAAAGTCTGCAGCAGATTAAGCCCCTTCATGTGCTGTAGGGAGAGATATAATCTAGATTAAGGCTCTAAATGTCACGCCTTCACTGAAAACCTTTTTTCTTTTTTTCTTTTTCCTTATTTTTTGATTTTTTTTTTTTTTAAGGTAAGGGTGCCTGATGTGCTGCACTAATTCTGAAAGGTGTACTAGTAGCACTAAATCTATATGGCTTAGTTTTGCTCATCAGCTTTGACAGGAGAAGATGCTGGTAAAATCTAATATTCCTTCAAGACAAACTTCTTAGTCTTCAGGTCTCATTTATTCCCACACTGCAGTATTTCAGGATTTCTGACAGGTTAATCCCAAAGCCCTTTTTAAGATTTCAGACATTCCCTACAAAGAACAACAGTATTACTTGAGCACTGAAACAGTGCCCTGTTCCTCCCAGGAAGGCAAGATCTCCAGCTCTGTGGGCATTGGAGCTGTTAAAACCTGCTCTGCATCCATCAGTTTTATCATCCCTGACAGATTTTGAAAGCAAAACCAATATGAATTAGTCTCAGTTTACATTGGTGCGATGCACGGGCCTCTCCAAGGTAATTTTTTCTTTTGTTTCTCACCTTCCAATTTACGGAGTTTTGCAGTTGCTGTGGTGTTGTTCCACTGCAGTTGAATCACTAAATTTAACAAAGAAAAGTTCCTTACAAAGGGAGTATCCATGATATGAACCACAAGATGGGTACTCATATCTGTTTTGGTTTTCTTTTCATCTGATAGAAAGATATTGATAGTTTTACCTGATCTTTACCTGTCCTGCTAGCAGGATGTTTGGGAGTGTAGATGTGTGTGTACACAAATATAAAATAATCCAGGTTACTGGTAGCTTGGGGCTGGTCCCAGAGGGGCTGATCACTTGCAGACTCTGAACTGACCACCTCAAAGCTGACCAGGTTAAAGCACTTTGTTTTGGGCATTGTCCAAATGCCTGTGAAACACTGAGAGCCCTGGGGCATCCACCACCTCTCCAGGAAGCCTGGTCCAGGTTTTGACCACCCTTTCAGTAAAGAAATGCCTCCTAATACCCAGTCTAAACCTGCCCCAGTGCAGTTTTGAACCATTTCCACTGACACGTCAGTGTCCACAGTGAGCTGCAGGACCTAAGTACCTATCAGTAAAAGATTTCTTGATTTCTTTCCTTTCTTGAGGAAAGGGCTTGCAAAAGTCCAGAGATTTACCTGGACAAAGTAATTTAAAGGAATTGAAGCCCCGGAGATGAACTCATACAATCTGCTCTGCACCATCCCCCAGCTTTCTGAAGGTGTCTAAAATCAATCAGCACTTCTACTTGTGCCCAAACACTTGATCCTACAACATCCTAAAAAGCCAGAATGGCCTGGAAAAATTGGTAAAGGGTGGTGTGAATGCCTAGAGAAACCTGATGAGTAGTTGATCATTGCGATGTTTGTGTAACAGCCTAAAAGTCAGGTAAAAGAGGATACAGCAACTGCACTTCTTAACTTCTTGTGCAGCTCTAACTGCAGAGAAACCAACATTTTGCCTTCTGGGAGTTGACTTCTGGTGCTTATAATGTCTATAGTGCTTGTGTTCTCAGCAGCTGAGGCCGCAGCGGGCATTAATCTGTGAGCCACACCCGGCCAGTGCTAAGGCAGTTACCAATATTTGCTTGTAACACCAAGGCTGCCACTCAGCCAAAGCTTTCCATTCCAAATCCTGGCAAAACCAGACATTACAAGAGTAAATTTCTGGAATATGACATAGTGTATCTTGATCATGTCATTGCATGGAATAAATTTAAATTCACAGACAGGCATTGCATCTGTCAGTGTGGGACTCTCAGGGTGATGTCTGGTCTTTCTAGGGGCTTAGTGGTCAGTTTTACTGAGCTTCATGAAGATCCACGTGCCACAGCCACTGTGCTGAGCAAACCTGCTGATATTATCAGTCTTTGCTAGGTGCAGTAAAATTTCCAAGTACAAACATGCTCCAAACTTCTCTGGAGGTCGGCACTGTGCTGCTGGGTCACTTGTTAAAGCTGAGATAAACCATAAGCCAAAGGAATGCCTGGAAAGCTTTTTTTTTGCTCTCTGAACCAGACTCATCAAACAGCTCCAGCAGTCCTGAGCTGGGATAATGAAATAGATACTTTCCTAACAAAACAAGAGAAGGAAGCTATTTTTGAGCAGTTAAGCAGCTGACCTTCAAGAGGACAGCACTGAAGCCGACGCATTCCCACAATATCCTCTGCCAGCTGCAGAGTGCTGCTGCTTCCCCGCTGCAGGGGGTGAAGCACAGGAACAAACACTGCACTGGCATAGTGTCACTCACCAGGAGCTGAACCAAACCTGTCACACCCCCGGTGTGACCCCAGCCGTGACATCGGGCACCCTGCCAGACAACGCCATCACTGCTTTCCTGATCAGTCCTATTCAGCAAAATTAATACTGTACAATCTTCATCTCAGCACAACCTATTGGACAGCTGCTGAAGGAAGCAATTGTGAACAAGTCATAGTTCATGGTTAAAAACACCTACATCAACTTCTAGGTGCTATTAGAAAAATCTGCTTTAATGAACACCAATATAATGTGAATTAACTACTTTATAGAATTACAGAATCATAGAATATCCTGAGTTGGAAGGGACCCACAAGGGTTATCAAAGTCCAGGTCGGTATGATTTACATATTTTAACTGATTAAAGAAAAGGTTCAGTATACGTAATACAAGCCTTGAAATTAGAGGAAAACATCCTTTACTACATCAAAACTAGAAACAAACAAAAATTATCATTATTAATGTACTGAGGTAAAAGAGAACATAACCCCCTCTGTGGACAGATAAAATATGCCTAGCTGGTCCTTACCAGTTTTCATGAAATTAAAATAGGTAAATGGAAAATCTTAATAATACAGAAGAGCAAGGTAAAAGATGTTTGCCTTCAGTCCATTCAAACTGAGTTATCCCCCATACTGGATGTGCATCAACTCAGCCAAAAACAGCTGTGAAATTGCTGGGACCGAGCCTGTGCGGAGCAGCCTCAACTGAACTATTACTTTATTAGTGCATGAGTTTATGTTCACAAGAAATCATGTCTTCAGTATCAGGCCTGCAATGGCATTTTTCACACTGAAACAGAGCCTCCTGCACAAAATTGATTTCATTAAAATTCTTGGGATAAGGTACAAGGAGAAGGTTTCAAAACCAAGCTACAAAGGGAAATAAAAAAATCTTCCTTCCTCCAAAACTTCTGCAAGGATCCAGTTTGTCACAGGCATGCCTTCTGTATTACTGCCTCAGATCAGAGCCTTGGGGTAAATAAAACAGCAGTCTCACAGGGTTTATTAGTATTTTGTTTCATGTTATCTGAAGATATCTGAATTTAAGATATTCACGTAATTCTGCCTGAAACAACTTAGATCCATGTAACACAAGCAAAACATTTACTGAGAGCTGCCTAATGCTGATTTGGATGTGTGACAACTCTTAACACACTTTACAGGAATATTTATGAGAATGCAATAAGCATAGTGACCAGCAGCCAGTGTTCCATGTGCACTCCTGGAATATCTGAGCTGCAGCACTTACAGAGATTACAGCGCGTTAGCCTGCAACACGAGTCTATTTATTTGTAGAAGCCACTTTTATTTAATAGGAAAATATGGAATAAATCAGCTCTAACATTAATGCAAGTTGTGATTTTCAGCACTAAAGCACCTTTGCAATACTGGAAATTCAGGGAAGAGTATTAATAGAAAAATTTCTCTTTGGTTCACGTGCTCAGTTCTTTTTTCAATAAGAAAAAGAGTTTTTGTCCACGTCTTCTACGGATTTTAGTGCTTCCTTTTCAATCTATTTGTTACTTATTTTGACAGCTTGGACTGTGTACATTAAGAAAGGCAGCAAAATTTGGTGCCAGAACACAGAGGTTCATTTATCTTGTAAACATAATGACAAGACATTTAGAGCGAGGCTGAATATCATCAATGTAAATAGCAAATACCTACAAGTCCATTTTATTCTCCCTTTCATCCTGACAGGAATAATTACTGTTTAAAGCTCTCTACCTGAAGACCTATAATCTTTAGAAAAAATCAACAGAAATAATCACATCTTTCAAAATCAAGAAGAAATGAAACTGTACAAATTAAATTTTCCCCACTTTGTCTGGCGAAACCCGTCAATAATACAAGATGCAGCAAACAGTTGTCTGATTAAAAGAGCGAAAGAAGCATTTTTTCAGAAACAGAAAAAATCTTCAGAGCAGATTCTATGTAAATTACAGACATTAGACACTGGAAGAAAATAAAAGATGCTGGGGTTGAGTTTCAGGTTCACTGTAACTCTCTTTTACTGCAGCTCACAGAATTATTAAAGCAGACACTCAGCACAAAGCCTTTGTCAAAAAATCTCTATCTGCAGGGAAAGTTTGAAATTATTTTTTTCAAAGAAAGCCTGAATACCATGTCTATTAACTGGGGCACCACAACCTGAAATAAAAACAACTGAATAAATTATAGACACCATGCTATTTTTAACATCCCGATCATCTTTTACCTGCAAAAAAGAAGAACCAATGGGGCTTTTGGAGCATTGGGGTTTTATTTCTTTTCTTTTGTCTGATCTTCACGACTCCCCAAAATAACACAGAATTAATTTAACTAGTTTAGTCTTGCTTTAGTCACAGGATCCAGGTGCAGCTATTTGCTGATGCCTCACCAGGTACCGGCCAAGCAGAGTTAAGGGTCTGACCCACTGCAGTGCTGCTCAGCCCTTCATAGCACATTCCTCCTAATCTCATTCACAGAGTCATCATTTCTAGGAAATTTATTATAAACTGTCCATATTTTAATTAACCATTCCCTAAACAATTGCTGGTTTTTACCCCAACACAATGATTTAATCTCTGTTGAGGGAAAAGGGTTATCTAGAGCAGTTTATCATTATCTTGGTAGGCTATTAGAGGAAAAACTGAAATGAAGTTGTAAAGCATAACGAGATAGAAGGCTTAATTTGGAGATTTCCTTGTCCTTTATGTCCTACTGTATGTGGAATATTCAAAGACAATACTGTCTTCCTCATGCAGCAGTAGAAGAAAAAAAAGGGCTAAGAAAAAGTACTCATAGAGAGGGCACTGAAACGAGATACTGAGAAAGGGATAGAGATTTATTCTTTTCAAGCATTTAAGTTTAAACTGTAATTAAACAGAAGGCTGGCTGGCAAGCTAATACAGAGAAGTTGTAAAATAAACATTGCACAATGGGCATTTTGGCTACTGCTGCTACAACAGGGTTGCACACTGTCCTCTGGCTGGAGGGTCCCTGTGGGAAACCCAGGAGTGAACAGTCCAAGCCCTGAAAACACTCACTCAAATGCAAAGCTTATCAAGTTTCCTCAGGGGAGGGGGAAACTTTAGTCGTCGAGATGGTATTTGTTTCCTTTTACTGAGTCTCTGGTTAGTCCAAAGTTTATTTATACAAAGTCCGACATGTAAATGCCATGGGTTTTACATAAAATTGTAATAAAGAGGGTCACAAATCTGCCAGTGGTGCAATGCTGGGTAATGATTAACTGAAAAGCCAAAGTAAATTAATAAATTATTTGTTAGGCTAGAAAAATAATCTTCTTTTCAAACATAAAGGATGATGTATGAACCCTCACAGCAACAAAAACATCAGGCTTGTTGTCTGACAGCTGGGACTGTTCTCCCTTACATACTACATGGAACTAATGGTTTTCTGAAAATAAATGTTCGCTGTGATCTTGAGTGACAAATATGTAGCTTTTGAGGGTGATAAAAGTCCTCAGCTTTTCAGGGCTCTTCTATCTAATTCAGTAATGACCTGCTAGTGCCTTTCAAAGGATAAATGTAACATAAAAATCAATACTGAGATACAGAAATTTTTGGTACCCTTCCCATTATTGATTAAACTCTTTTTAGAATTTAAGGCAACGAAACATTTATTACTTTTTCAAACTTTTTTTTTTCCCCCTGAAAAACTCTTACTCCAGTCTTGCCATCCTGTCCTTACATTTACTGGTTTCACTTTGCTTCAGGCACTCTGTATTTCAAAGAGCCAGTGATGTGAGATACACACCAAGATTTCCCCTGCTTCTATTTGATCTGTCTATTTTTAACCAGGTCTCCTGAAAGGACTTAAGAGGCTGCTGTACTGGATCTGCATATTCATTGTTCTCATTCATCAAGGAACTCAGACCTCCTGTCCCTCCTGGGGAGAAGGACGAAGCATGCAAATTGTTCAAAGCTGATTTTTCATTCTGGAAACACACACCTACTTCTTTCTCACTGAAGCTGATGATAATGTTAAAATACAGTTAAAATCCTTTTCTGAATGAAGACATTTCCCTGGATTGGAGCTATTACATCCAGCACTTTGTCCTGGGTATTATTGGTTTTTTTCATTTGCCTGTCCTTAAAGAAAAATGCACTGTCAGGGGAAACTAAAATCCTTTTTTGTCCTTCAGCCAAAAGATGGGAAAAGCACAAGAGGAAATACAATAAAAGTAATGACTAGACATCTTTTGATTTGCAAATATTTATTCATCTTAAATCATGATTAAATTATAAATAAGATAATGATAAACTATTCCTTTATAGGTTTTTTTTATGAGGTTCTTAAGCTATCAAATGGCACCAGTAGTTTTGTTTAGTTGCAAAATCAAATTTCAAATAGAGATGCAGTAGCAGATACCAACAAAGAGATGCCTTTGCTTTAAACTCCAGCTTTGTTCCATGGAAAAGATGCAGCCATGTTTCAGTGCAGGGGGAAAGCATCTCATAAATTGTCAGGAAATCTTTGATGTATCTTGTAGAATTTAAAGTCATGGAATCATAGACTGGTTTAGGTTGGAAGGGGCCTTAAAGGCCATCCACTTCCAACCCACCTGTCCTGGGCAGGGGGGCCACTCACTATCCCAGGTTGCCCAGGGGCCCCATCCAGCCTGGCCTTGAACACTGCCAGGGATGGGGCACCCACAGCTTCTCTGGGCAACCTGTGCCAGTGTCTCACCACCTTCACAGTAAAGAATTCATTCCTAGCATCTGCTCTAAACCTGTCTCTTTTCACTTTAAGACCATTGCCCCTTGTCCTGTCGCTCTGTCCCCATATAAAAATTCCTCCACCTCCTTTTCATAAGGCTGCTGAAGGCACTGGAATGCCACACTGAAGTATACCTGAGCCTTTTCTTCTCCAGGCTGAAAAGCCAATAACTTTCCTCCTCTCGAAATCAAAGTAAAACTCCTTCTGATTTGCATTTCCTAAGAGCACAACAAGAAAAGAATTTCCCTGTGCAAATTAATAAGAAGAATAAGTATTATTCTTAAATAAGAATTAAATAAGAATTAATAAGTAAGAATAGAACTATTGTCCAGTAAATGCAGAATTTGTAGCACGGTTTGAGGCTCGTGCTTGGACAGGAGCAGGGTAAATCCCGTGTGCACCACTGTTGTGGGAGGTCCATGTCAGGCAGAACGGGTGACTGGAGTGAGGGACTGACAAATTCATTTTCATTTCAGTCACCAGACCATCATCATCCTCCCACCAGCAGCCCTCAACTCTGCTTTGCCAACACACCCGGAACAAATGGTGAAATGGGATGTACACACACATGCGCTCACACACCAGTGACACCCCCACAACCTGCTGAAGCCTGTAGGATGGCTGGACACTGGTGCCAGGCAGTGGGAAGTGCCACCAGGGTCAGCCCTGCTCAGCAGCTCCGCAGGTCTCGGCAGCCAGGAGTGACCCCTGTGCTGCACAAAAGCCACACAGCAAGTCTTGTGCCCACGGCCACTGCACAGGATTTTCTGGGAACAGAGCTACTAAAACCTCCACTGTGCAGTCCTGGCACTTCTATTTCCACTCTTTGCACTTAATCTAATGTTTAGTGTGCTGGGTTACAATGTGGGCTGTAACCAAACTATGAATTCTACCCCCACTGCATTGTTCCTGATGAACTCTTCATGGTGGGTGCTTTGCAACAGCTGCCCAGGGCACACCCGACCCCCCAGGCTGCAGGCAGGGTGTCAGATAAGGGAAAGAGGCAAACCCTGCGGCAGGGCAGCTTTTCTTTGTCTCCACAAATCGATTCAGCTGTGATGGCTACACCCAGCCTAAGGGGCTCATCTCTGCCAATGGCCCATAATGGCCCATCGGCCCCAGTGGGCAGCTGGAACCACCCAGGCCATCAAGGAGCCCCCAGAATATCCTGTGACTCATAGGATTACATCATTCCATTGTGAAATTCCCTGCCCTGGGGGAGATACTGAACCTTCCTGCCTGAATCTGACCATATATAACCTGGGCATTTTGGGGACTTGGAGCAACCACCACTGGACAGATCCAGAGGAGGACCAGACCAGATGACCACTGCTTTCGACCAGACTGCAACCATTGCTTCAACAGGACTGCAGCCACCACCCTCACCCTGACCAACAGGGTTCCAGGCTGTACTCTGGCTTTGTGGGTTTAAACCAGGTTTTCTGCATTTATTGTAATTCTAATAAATTTGATGCTGACCTTAGATCTCTCTCAAGGTATTTGTGTGGGGTTTATTTCTCCCACTGGTTTACTTTCAAACCAGCACATTTAGTCGTGTGAAGGAGAAAACTATGTCCTTGGGCACTGCCAAACTTCTCCTACTACTGAGGAAAATAAGGGGAAAATATCCTGTCTTCTCTTGATCCCAATTCACAGTCTTGGTAACTACGGGGATAAACATTTTGTTGNTGACGAGCTGCTCCACGAGGAACGTGTATGCGATGTCATCCTGCCTCGACTGCAGAAACGGTACGTTCTGGAAGGAGCTGAGCAACTCGAGCCTCGTGTTAGTGCTCTGGAAGAAGACATGGATGATGTAGAATCTAGTGAGGAGGAGGAAGAGGAAGATGAAAAGCTGGAACGAATCCCCTCTCCTGACCACCACAGGATAAGGTACAGAGACCTGGACAAACCCCACAGATATCCAGTGGTGCAGAACAGGCTGAGCCAGAGCAGGTCTGCAAGAAGGCACAGCTACTCTCCAAAGGAAAGGAGCCCCTCACCGTGCCGGGAGAGGCATCGCAGCAAAAACCCAAGACAGCACCAGAGCAGATCCTGGGAGAGGCAGCACAGATCAAGATCTAAATCTCCAGGGCATCACCATAGTCACAGACACTGAAGCCATTCCAAAACAACTTGAAGACAGTGGTCAGGAGGACCTACAAAAATTAGGAGCTGCATTTAGCAAAAGCCACCTGCTTGGTCAACACCTGAGGCTCCATCAATTGAGATGGTCCTGCCCAGTCTGAACCCTTGCACACCATAGATGGAGATAAAATCCCTGTGGTACCCATGAAAGGTATGTTAGGAAAGGCTGTTTGGATAAGTCCCACCTCAGGCAAAGGCAAACCCATCTGTGGGATTGTTTTTGCTCAAAGACCTAGTTACACTTCTTGGGTAGTGCAGAGAGATGGGGAAACCTGTTCTGTACCTCAGGGGGACCCAGTTTTGATCACTGTGTGTGTGTGTGTGTATATATATATATATTTGTAGAAGTATATTAATTTGGGAATGACATAGATGGTGTAGCATTAGGGGTGGATAATGTCCTGAGTTACAATGTGGGCTGTAACCAAACTATGAATTCTACCCCCACTGCATTGTTCCTGATGAACTCTTCATGGTGGGTGCTTTGCAACAGCTGCCCAGGGCACACCCGACCCCCCAGTCTGCAGGCAGGGTGTCAGATAAGGGAAAGAGGCAAACCCTGCGGCAGGGCAGCTTTTCTTTGTCTCCACAAATGGATTCAGCTGTGATGGCTACACCCAGCCTAAGGGGCTCATCTCTGCCAATGGCCCATAATGGCCCATCGGCCCCAGTGGGCAGCTGGAACCACCCAGGCCATCAAGGAGCCCCCAGAATATCCTGTGACTCATAGGATTACATCATTCCATTGTGAAATTCCCTGCCCTGGGGGAGATACTGAACCTTCCTGCCTGAATCTGACCATATATAACCTGGGCATTTTGGGGACTTGGAGCAACCACCACTGGACAGATCCAGAGGAGGACCACTGCTTTTGACAAGACAACCACTGCTTTCGACCAGACTGCAACCATTGCTTCAACAGGACTGCAGCCACCACCCTCACCCTGACCAACAGGGTTCCAGGCTGTACTCTGGCTTTGTGGGTTTAAACCAGGTTTTCTGCATTTATTGTAATTCTAATAAATTTGATGCTGACCTTAGATCTCTCTCAAGGTATTTGTGTGGNGGGCAGCGTAAGCTGGTAGCGGTCGCCCCTGCTGAGGAAAGGAAACCCAAGACCAGATCAGCCTGCACAGTGACTGACGAGGAGGAGGTGGACGGCGGCGCGGCCCCGCACGGAAGGGGAGCTGAGGGAGCTGAGTTTGGAGCTGCGAGCAGGGCTGTCCAGCACCCAGCCACCATGGCCAACCGCACGGTGAAGGACGCGCACAGCACCCACGGCACCAACCCACATCACCTGCTGGAGAAGATCATCCGCACCCGCATCTACGCGTCCAAGTACTGGAAGGAGGAGTGTTTTGGTCTCACGGCCGAGCTGGTGGTGGACAAGGCCATGGAGCTGAAGTACGTGGGGGGCGTCTATGGAGGGAACATTAAACCCATGCCGTTCTTGTGCCTGACGCTGAAGATGCTGCAGATCCAGCCCGAGAAGGACACCATCGTGGAGTTCATAAAGAACAACGACTTCAAGTACGTCCGGACGCTTGGAGCGCTGTACATGAGGCTGACAGGCACTGCCATCGACTGCTACAAGTACCTGGAACCCCTGTACAACGACTATCGGAAAATAAAACGTCAGAACAGAAGTGGGGAATTTGAGCTGATGCACGTGGATGAATTCATTGACGAGCTGCTCCACGAGGAACGTGTATGCGATGTCATCCTGCCTCGACTGCAGAAACGGTACGTTCTGGAAGGAGCTGAGCAACTCGAGCCTCGTGTTAGTGCTCTGGAAGAAGACATGGATGATGTAGAATCTAGTGAGGAGGAGGAAGAGGAAGATGAAAAGCTGGAACGAATCCCCTCTCCTGACCACCACAGGATAAGGTACAGAGACCTGGACAAACCCCACAGATATCCAGTGGTGCAGAACAGGCTGAGCCAGAGCAGGTCTGCAAGAAGGCACAGCTACTCTCCAAAGGAAAGGAGCCCCTCACCGTGCCGGGAGAGGCATCGCAGCAAAAACCCAAGACAGCACCAGAGCAGATCCTGGGAGAGGCAGCACAGATCAAGATCTAAATCTCCAGGGCATCACCATAGTCACAGACACTGAAGCCATTCCAAAACAACTTGAAGACAGTGGTCAGGAGGACCTACAAAAATTAGGAGCTGCATTTAGCAAAAGCCACCTGCTTGGTCAACACCTGAGGCTCCATCAATTGAGATGGTCCTGCCCAGTCTGAACCCTTGCACACCATAGATGGAGATAAAATCCCTGTGGTACCCATGAAAGGTATGTTAGGAAAGGCTGTTTGGATAAGTCCCACCTCAGGCAAAGGCAAACCCATCTGTGGGATTGTTTTTGCTCAAAGACCTAGTTACACTTCTTGGGTAGTGCAGAGAGATGGGGAAACCTGTTCTGTACCTCAGGGGGACCCAGTTTTGATCACTGTGTGTGTGTGTGTGTATATATATATATATTTGTAGAAGTATATTAATTTGGGAATGACATAGATGGTGTAGCATTAGGGGTGGATAATGTCCTGAGTTACAATGTGGGCTGTAACCAAACTATGAATTCTACCCCCACTGCATTGTTCCTGATGAACTCTTCATGGTGGGTGCTTTGCAACAGCTGCCCAGGGCACACCCGACCCCCCAGGCTGCAGGCAGGGTGTCAGATAAGGGAAAGAGGCAAACCCTGCGGCAGGGCAGCTTTTCTTTGTCTCCACAAATGGATTCAGCTGTGATGGCTACACCCAGCCTAAGGGGCTCATCTCTGCCAATGGCCCATAATGGCCCATCGGCCCCAGTGGGCAGCTGGAACCACCCAGGCCATCAAGGAGCCCCCAGAATATCCTGTGACTCATAGGATTACATCATTCCATTGTGAAATTCCCTGCCCTGGGGGAGATACTGAACCTTCCTGCCTGAATCTGACCATATATAACCTGGGCATTTTGGGGACTTGGAGCAACCACCACTGGACAGATCCAGAGGAGGACCACTGCTTTTGACAAGAGAACCACTGCTTTCGACCAGACTGCAACCATTGCTTCAACAGGACTGCAGCCACCACCCTCACCCTGACCAACAGGGTTCCAGGCTGTACTCTGGCTTTGTGGGTTTAAACCAGGTTTTCTGCATTTATTGTAATTCTAATAAATTTGATGCTGACCTTAGATCTCTCTCAAGGTATTTGTGTGGGGTTTATTTCTCCCACTGGTTTACTTTCAAACCAGCACATTTAGTCGTGTGAAGGAGAAAACTATGTCCTTGGGCACTGCCAAACTTCTCCTACTACTGAGGAAAATAAGGGGAAAATATCCTGTCTTCTCTTGATCCCAATTCACAGTCTTGGTAACTACGGGGATAAACATTTTGTTGGGTCTACTCATGGCCCAGTCAATACCTGGGCATGTGCCCACACCCCCAAAACTTCCTCACTTATTCCCACTTTCTCCAGTGACATTTCAGTGTTTAAAAATGAGCAAAGAAGTTATTCAGAAGTAAATTCAGTTATTCATGAGCAAAGGAGACCTGAGCAAACCCCAAAGACATTTAGAGACCAAGTCAACAGCCCACTACAAAATATTTATCCTGAAGAAGCTACATAAACATTACTTGGCTGATTTTAAATGACTCTTCAGGGCTTGGAATAGAAGTGTTCTCAGCAAAAGTTTTTTCTAGCCAGCAATTAAATTCTGGGATTTTAACTGCCTTTGGGGTATTTTATACAAGCTCTGCTCATTAGCCCCATCAGGAACAGCAGGAAGAGAATGAAGGTTATTTCGAAACTAAAATGATCATGCAAGGAAAAGCACACAGGCTCAAAACTTAATCTGGAGCTGATGGCTCATCACAGTTAATAGGTAATAGATCTGTGACAGAATATAAATAACTGCAAGTCCCACCATGCAGTCTGGAAAGCACAATAATTGCCAGGATTTTACGTATTAATCCACCTACTCACATTTTGATTTTAGAATAATTTGTGAACTTCTTGCATTCTAATAATGAACTGCTATAGTCACTTTTCTGTGCCCCCGCCAGCAAAAAAAAATCAAACCACAATTTTTCGATGATTCATCATGTTACAGATCAAATCTTCCAAAACAGAAAATACCATTTAATTTAAAAAAGGGAGTCGAAAATAAAAATCAGCTATTTGACATATTACAACTGTATGAAGCACTGTAAGATTCTCTTTCAACACTTCACAAAGAGAGGCAATGGAAAAATAATTAACTTCAAGTAGAATAAACCTGGCGTACTCACACTACATCACAGAGGAAAAGAAAAGATACATAAAGAGAAGATAATCCCTTGAAACCCAACAGACCTTCCATCTGAGAGCTGTCTTCCAAAGTCCCATTAGAGGACATAAGCATGCTGCCAAGTCCAACAACTCAAGCACTATATTATTTGAAAAATAGAATTATTTTTATCTTCTCCTTGAATCTTGAGAAGAGGTGAAAACTAGAAACTATAAAATACATACACATATACATAACCATACCTGCAACTGATATTTTTAATCTAGAACTCTAAGCACTGAGAAACTCGTATTCAAATAACTAAAGATAACAACGGTAATTCCCCTTAGGTGGAAAAACAAAAAATCAGTGGCTGAGAAACCAGTTATAATCCCCTGGAGGAAGGGAATGAACCCTTTATCCTGCCTGTGCTCCTTAGGATATGCACCTACCTCATTTGGTAAATGCACCATCCCTGGGGCAGTGGTGAGACTTCACGACTTTCCTCACCAATTAAAAGTTTGGCAGTAACAGAGGAGCTGCTGGCAGTGAAAAACACCCCCCTCCATCCCTCTGGGGTGATCAGTATATTAATTAAGAGCTTTGCCTTCCATCACAGAGCCACAGCTGTATCACTGAAACCTGTTTGGGGCACAGCTGTAAATAATTAAATGCCACAGGCTGTAACTCATTTATTGATCATCCAGGAGTGCCACCAGGGCTTTTCTTAATGCATACAACAAAGAGCAGCAGGGTCTCCTATTGCCAAAGGAATGAGCAGTAATCAGGAGAAAAGCATGTAGCAGGTGAAGGAGTATGGGAGAACAGGGAAGTTCATCGTTAGTATAACACTGGATCCTGACCATAGGAGGGAACAAATAGACACAGGCTGACAATTCTTCTGTTTTGTGACTTTTTCCAGACATATCCTCAATGATGGCGCTTTGACTGGAGCTAATCCTTCAAAATCTGGTCTTCAGCTGTTGGACTGCCCCAAAGAAATTTCTCTTTGCTTTACAACAACTCCTTCCTGTGGAGAGCAACAAGCAGCAGCTGCTGCAAAAGGCAGAGATTTTCCCTTTCTTATTTCTCAGAAACCATAAAAATTTCTTTATCTGCAAAGAAAAGCACAAAAAAGCAGTAGAGAGAAAGACTAGGCCACATAAAAAACATTTCTATTTGTCCTTCCTCCTGCCGATGGATCATGGAAAGGAAGACAAACAGATTTGGGGTAAGAGGAGGAAAATGTCCCCTTGGATTTCCTGGGGTTTTTTTTGATGATTTTTTAGATTGAATGAAAAAGCCGCCTGCAAGGAAGAAGGGGTCTGGGCTGGAGGGCAGCTCTCAGAGTGCCCTGGTCCCTGCAGAAGCTGGATGTGGTGACCACCCACCCTGTCACATCTCCTCTCTCCTCCCACAGCTCTAGGGGAGAGACGGATGGGAGGTGACCCCAACACAGAGCTACTTGCATTGAGTCAGGCTCTGCCTAGAAATAAATGATGTTTGTCTTGTATGAAGTACGCATTAAATAGGAAGCATTAAAGATGGATTGTTAAACTCAGTGTGTTAAACATGGAGCTGCTTCTTCCTTTTCCCTGCAGCGTGTGTAAATAAACCTGGTGCAACACTGCAGCTGCAATCCCTCTGAGCACAAGAGGGAAATGGCCAGGGCACCACTATCCCCCAATCCCCAGCTCCTGCCTGCCCCATCGGGCACACACCACACACCAGCAGTGGTTTAAGCCTGATAAATATGTCAGATCCTTGCTCAGGTGGCAGCATTTGTGCTTCCTGGGGCANAGATAATCCCTTGAAACCCAACAGACCTTCCATCTGAGAGCTGTCTTCCAAAGTCCCATTAGAGGACATAAGCATGCTGCCAAGTCCAACAACTCAAGCACTATATTATTTGAAAAATAGAATTATTTTTATCTTCTCCTTGAATCTTGAGAAGAGGTGAAAACTAGAAACTATAAAATACATACACATATACATAACCATACCTGCAACTGATATTTTTAATCTAGAACTCTAAGCACTGAGAAACTCGTATTCAAATAACTAAAGATAACAACGGTAATTCCCCTTAGGTGGAAAAACAAAAAATCAGTGGCTGAGAAACCAGTTATAATCCCCTGGAGGAAGGGAATGAACCCTTTATCCTGCCTGTGCTCCTTAGGATATGCACCTACCTCATTTGGTAAATGCACCATCCCTGGGGCAGTGGTGAGACTTCACGACTTTCCTCACCAATTAAAAGTTTGGCAGTAACAGAGGAGCTGCTGGCAGTGAAAAACACCCCCCTCCATCCCTCTGGGGTGATCAGTATATTAATTAAGAGCTTTGCCTTCCATCACAGAGCCACAGCTGTATCACTGAAACCTGTTTGGGGCACAGCTGTAAATAATGAAATGCCACAGGCTGTAACTCATTTATTGATCATCCAGGAGTGCCACCAGGGCTTTTCCTAATGCATACAACAAAGAGCAGCAGGGTCTCCTATTGCCAAAGGAATGAGCAGTGATCAAGAGAAAAGCATGTAGCAGGTGAAGGAGTATGGGAGAACAGGGAAGTTCATCGTTAGTATAACACTGGATCCTGACCATAGGAGGGAACAAATAGACACAGGCTGACAATTCTTCTGTTTTGTGACTTTTTCCAGACATATCCTCAATGATGGCGCTTTGACTGGAGCTAATCCTTCAAAATCTGGTCTTCAGCTGTTGGACTGCCCCAAAGAAATTTCTCTTTGCTTTACAACAACTCCTTCCTGTGGAGAGCAACAAGCAGCAGCTGCTGCAAAAGGCAGAGATTTTCCCTTTCTTATTTCTCAGAAACCATAAAAATTTCTTTATCTGCAAAGAAAAGCACAAAAAAGCAGTAGAGAGAAAGACTAGGCCACATAAAAAACATTTCTATTTGTCCTTCCTCCTGCCGATGGATCATGGAAAGGAAGACAAACAGATTTGGGGTAAGAGGAGGAAAATGTCCCCTTGGATTTCCTGGGGTTTTTTTTGATGATTTTTTAGATTGAATGAAAAAGCCGCCTGCAAGGAAGAAGGGGTCTGGGCTGGAGGGCAGCTCTCAGAGTGCCCTGGTCCCTGCAGAAGCTGGATGTGGTGACCACCCACCCTGTCACATCTCCTCTCTCCTCCCACAGCTCTAGGGGAGAGACGGATGGGAGGTGACCCCAACACAGAGCTACTTGCATTGAGTCAGGCTCTGCCTAGAAATAAATGATGTTCGTCTTGTATGAAGTGTGCATTAAATAGGAAGCATTAAAGATGGATTGTTAAACTCAGTGTGTTAAACATGGAGCCGCTTCTTCCTTTTCCCTGCAGCGTGTGTAAATAAACCTGGTGCAACACTGCAGCTGCAATCCCTCTGAGCACAAGAGGGAAATGGCCAGGGCACCACTATCCCCCAATCCCCAGCTCCTGCCTGCCCCATCGGGCACACACCACACACCAGCAGTGGTTTAAGCCTGATAAATATGTCAGATCCTTGCTCAGGTGGCAGCATTTGTGCTTCCTGGGGCAGTGCCAGACAGCTTCTGCCACCTTAGGCCAAGGGGTGACACCTGCACAGTGACAACTGGTATTTAGTCCAGGTCAAGACTACAGTGCACCTGCAGAAAAACAAGCCTTTCATGAAATTTTAATGTGCATTGCCACCACCTTCTCCTAGGTACCCCAAAAATCAGGTTATTTTGCAAACTGTGCAGCTTTGACAGCTTGGATATGGCAGAGCCAGGCTGGCACACAGCCTGCCTTCTGCTCCAGCTGTGGCTTTGGGGCAGGGCAAGGGGAGAACAAGGGCTCTCCAGAGCAGGGTGCACAGAGGGCTGCAGCCACCATTGTAGAGACAAGAGTCATTTATGGAAAAAAAGGGAACATAATAGAAGTTGTCCATCCTTTTGATATCAAAGTTACAGCTCCACTTGTGGAGGAGTCAGGAGTGAGAGGGTTTGAGCACACGTGATGTAGGAGAGCTTCTCTCACGTTTTTTGTGAGATGGTTCAGACAACAGAAAGAAACACAACCCAGAGGAAAAGAAAATCTGTTGAACATTACGCACCAGTGCCTTGCTTGACAAGATATAGAAGGAAACCTCCCAAAATCCGGCTTCATTTTGCCAGAAAGCTGTAATTGGGAATCAGTTAAGTGAGAACAGGGAAAATAAAGCTATAGCTCTGAAAAAGGGGCAGAAGGGAGGAGGAAGTGAAATGGAAGTGATGAAAGCACCACCTCCTCTTTCAAGCCATTAATGATACCCAGCTGTTTTTCACCACCGAGAATATTACTTTCCTCCCTCTGCAAGTTAAGCTAATGCATTCTATTAAACAGGAATGAATTTGAAGTGACTAATATCCAGTCTTGTGCAGAGAGGTTTTGGCACGGTGTTTTCAACCTTCTCCTTTCTACTCTATCAGCAAAGCAGCAGAGAAAGCCATATTGAGTAGCTTTACACAATTAATGCAATTTGCACACTGGCATTTTCATTAAAATCCTTTAGCCAAGATTTAATTATAAAAGTTGGTGGTTTCCTTTTACATACTGAAATAAATTTTAATTAAAACTTTTGTAGTACTTGAAGTCCACTTGCTTTACACAATTTATTTGATAAATTTGATAAACCTGAGAAATTGCAGTACTCTGGATTATTAAATTGGTTTTATTTTTGTCAAAGACTCTGGCAGGTTTCTAAATGTCACCTGGGCAAAGCTGACATGATGTGAATGGCTGAGTGGGAGCTGCCTGTGGCTGCCATCCTGGCTAAGGAGTGGGTCTTTGATTAGACAACACGTATCTGTTTAGGTCCTGCTGTTTGAGAGTGACTGCCCTGAGCAAAAGAATCCTGGTGTGACCCCAGGTGAATCACTCAATCCTATTGCAAGACCAGAGCCTTGCCGCCTTTGAAGGTCCAAAATCATTCCTCAAAGTCCCTGAAGTCCCCCCCCCCACAAAGTACCAGCTTGTGCTGCACATTGGGCATGAGTTTAAGGCCAGCTGCTGTTCCCATTGCTGTTAGTCTTACTTTGAGCCGTTTAAACAGGGTGTGCTCATACCAAAACAGTCACTGAGTGAAGAGAAGAGAACTGAATGGAGGAAGGTGAGTGAATGGGATCCAGGATGATGCCAGGTTGTTGCCTGACTGATCCAGCCACAGGATGCTGACAGAAAGCCAATGGTGTTTGCCCACCTACTGATGATGGTGTTGAACACTCCTCCGCATCCATCCAACAAGGACCCACACAGGGACAAAGTGTAATCTCGCCACACATCCTCTGCCCTAAAAGATGGCCCAGATTTAATTGGCAGCAAGAATCTGCTTGGGTATGTGATGCACAAGGGTGAGAGAGCAAGACTTGGTGTGCTGCCTGCACATGGCTCGTTTTGTGAATGAACAAAGGGCTTCTGCTTGTCAGACTGCCAAGTGAGCGCATTTAGTTATAAGTGAATTGGGCTTTCTTGAGAAATTAACACAGTCAACATGTGTCTTTTCTTAAATTATAAACAGATGGTACTTTTCAGCAAAGGCAAAATGTGATTGAGAAGGCGCCTCTGTTCAGAAAATGCAATTTGTGCTCTAAACTTTTAATCAATTAAAAGCTTCAGATTCAAAGCAGAACTCACCATAACCATGTAGACATGTTTTGTTTTGTTTTGTTTGTATTTGTTTATATTGTTTATAAATTGCGCCCTCATTTACTATTTCAAGTCATTTGTGGCATTAACTTAATGTTAACCCAGGTGGCACTAGCAAATGATGAAAATGTCACAGAAGCCAAACAAATATAGGCTTGTTGAAAATGAACATAATAACATAATAAATATCTATGCAAATTACTTCTGTGTATGAAATACGCATTGCTAAATGACAAGCCCCACACATGGGGGCAGGAATGTCGTTACATGACTGATCAAACTATTTTCATATTTACAGTCAGGACCACATTTCCTTAACATCTGCTCTGGTAAGAAAACGACAGTGGTGACAAATCTATTTTTTGTTCTTTGGAAAATTTCCACCATGCAGGATGCTACTCAAGCTCAATATAAGGACAAAAGGGACTGAGGAATCGACCGATCTTACCTGTGCACACACCCAAAATGAAGGGATTCTGTCACTGGGGGCTTTTGTAAACTCTCACCCTTAATTGTTTTCATGCACAATTTGGAAGTTTGTCTTCACTGAAGAAAGATTACTTTTGAATAGACTGTATTTGTTCTAATTTGTTTAAATTAGAAGCATTATGTGACTTGCCCTGAAAAATGAGCTGTTGAAATTACTCTGATAACAGCCTGGTTCAGGCCCAAGATGCCAAGGTGAGCTCTGCAAAAGCCTTTCTAAATGCAGAGAAACGAGACAACAGTAGAGCAATTTTGTAGTGGTGATACAGAGGTTTTAGATCAGTCCCCACCCCAATGCCCATGAAGCCAGTGAGAGCACAGCAGTGCCATTATGTGTGGGGTGTGCAGGCACCACGTCAGCAACCCAGCAGAGCATCCTTCTGGCCACAGGCAGCACAGCTCTGCTGGCCAGGGCCTACAGTTTGAGCCTGGTTTCAGCATTGACCCTGCAAATGAGAGGGACTCTTAGGATTTATACAAATGCAGTGCATCCATTTATTTTCTTCTTTCTCAAATGCTGTTTTCCAGAAGCAGTACTCTGTTCTTGACATGATGTAAGCCAGACCTGTCAAAACCCCCATAAGATATTAGCCTGAACCCCAACAAACTCTCAGTGTGTGGACTATGGCAGAACATTTGTTCAGCTCATCCCTCTGTATAGTGTTTCTTTCGGGCTGGAGCTACATGGCCGTCCATCAAGAGAAGGGATACACAATAAAGGTGGATAAAGGAGTACATGGTCTGAAAATGTGCTTTGAAAGTAGGATGTTACCTGGCATCTGTGTGTGATTCCATGTGCCCTAAGACTGCCACACATTATCTCAATACAGTAGCAGGGTGAGTGGACAGATGGAGAAACCCCAGATCCTTGTTCCTGTTCTGAAACAAGAATGCTTTTACTGACACCAAGTCCAGACAGAGTGATGGAGTAGATAAGCAAACCCAAAATAATAAACCAACAACTCTTAGCAGCCTTCTGAACATGTCTGTGTTGTTTACAGTGTCAGAAGAGAGTGTACCACCCTTGGAGGTGTGTATGCAAAAGTTGTAGCTCAGTGTAAATTCAATCCCATGTCTTATGCTCTACAAAACCTCTAACTTCAAAATAAAAGAGAAACAAGAAATCCATGGATCTTACATCCATTTTCTTCACTATGGAACATCAGTCATTTCAAAGTCTAGGCAGTGTCCAAAATGAAATACCCATTGAGAGAAAGAAATTACTAATTATACTTTAAGGGATATGGACTACTAGGTCTGTGTTTAACCTTGGTGCTGGAACTTCCTGACTTTTAGATGAAAATTCATAACATGAACAATCTTAAGGGAATATCTGTAAACAAGAATTACCACACCACTTATTTTTTTAAATTTTATTATGAAAGACCTCAGTGTCTTTCCTCATAAGTGTTTAGTACCCCACATTTAGTGCAAACTAGTTTGGCAGTACTGATCTACAGTGTGTGAGCTGCCAGCACGCTGATGTTATCTTTGTTTCTATTGTAAGGTAGTACAACTGTGACTCATGTTTCTGCATAAATATTTAAATTATTATTTCAACATTTTCATTTTGACAATACCGTGCCAAATGCTGCTGTGATAGTTTCGATAGATTTTGAAAAGCAAGTTGGAATAACTGATTGGCTTTCTTTAATGAAGCTATAATGAACTCTTCCAACAATTTCAGATATATCAAAGATACTCTGCAAAACCAGTGTCATCCTACTGTTATGACCTTTAACCATCCTGTTGCTTTTAATATTTATCTACTATTGTGTTACACTGTGTTCTCAACTGCTAAAATTCAGGTATGTTTTTTTCTACCTTTCCTAAGTGCTTACCTCACACACTGAATAATAAAACTCTACCTGCATATTCCAACATACAGCATAGCTCATTTGCACATTGGTTGTGACTCAGTATTTCACATCCTCATGAATAAGCAAATAACCTATTTCAAGATTAGCAAATAAAATCTTTCAGCACAATTATTTTTAATTTAATTTAATCATTAATTATATGAATATGAATTGTGCTTAGCATTGCTCAACATTTCTTAACATTTTGAAGTTTGACAAACCCCGCCTTGTGTGCACTTGTTTGTTGGTGTGATATCAGTAGTCTAACAAAAAGTCTGGTAAGAGTGAAAGTAATGATGGCATGGTCCAAAATGTGTCGCTGGGTATGGCAGCCCCTGACTTGAGCTGGAAGTTCATCAGTGAGCTGAAATCCAAAACAAGACAAGGTGCAATTTGTTCTCTTTAAGGTTCATGTGTTAGAGTCACAGGGTAGAGGCATGATGTCGCAGTTGAAGGGGTCTGCACCTTTTAGAAGACTAGAGTCCACATAAGAATAGCTTTTGTTGGTGATACAAACCTATTTCCTGGTGGAGAGACTTATAAATACATGTCTTGAAGTTTTGCTGAGAACAATATTATAATTATCATCTTGTATTTTGCTTCACGTGATTCTTGCACATTCCAGATTCCTCCCTTTACCTCTTCCTCCTTAAAAAAAACCCCCAAAAATGGACAATATCTGATGCCTCCAATATCTGTACTGTGAGATCTCTAAAAGCATTTTATTTTGTTAAAGCACTTTCTTTTGCTGAAGAGTCAGTTCTTCATAACTGTACAACTGAAGAATCAATTGCCCTTGAAAAATCAAGGTTGACAAGCTGCACTGGTACATTCATTTCCCGAAAATGCTGTCCACGGAAGACTTGGAGTTAGATTCTAGTTATAAGCTGATAGAGATTGAAGCAGTTTACACAGTTTTTCAAGTAACCTTCCTTCATACTGGGGCAGCACTCGGCTTTAGTGTTTGTGGAAGAAAGTGATTTTAATACTGAAATAACATGCAAGGAAGGGCTTTAATATTTGTGTTATGTATCCTCTCAACTGACTCCTGGTGTTGGACAGGGATCAGTAATAACAAAGGGATTTCTGTGCTCATAAAACCTAAAGGCAAAGAGTTCATGAATCTGTATCAAATAAGCTCTGAGGCAGTTTTTTAGCAATGGGTCCACCTGCAATCAACCTATGTAAGAAGGAGGGATAGGACTGAGAGCTTAGCAAAAATAAGTAGCTGAAATGATATACCCCGAACTCCTGAAGCTGTTTATGAAGTAGCAAAGGAAACGTGGGTGCTGTTGAGCACACTGATTAACTCATCCTCTTGCCAAAACAAACAGAATACAACTGCAACTGGCTTTAGTGGTGGGAGGGAAAATGTTCTAGACAGTGACAACTGATGGCCAGTGCCATTCTGTCTGTTTTCCAGTTGCACAAGACCTAGGAAGGGTGTCAGGTGATCAGGAAGCTAGAGCTGCTGGATTCTCAGTTCTCAGAATGCCCCATCCCTGCAGAACTGAAAAGGAACAGTGCAGGAGATCCTTCCAGCTAAAGTGGATGTAGTTTGAAGGATAGTCAGAGAAGGAGCCCCTAGACCAGCAGCCCACAGATCTGAAGAAATAAAACACTACAGAAAAAATTAATTACTCCCAAACTGATGTCTTCCCATTACAAAAATTTAAGGAACACATAGTTTTAGGTTTTGCTAACTGCAATTTAATTGTGATGTCTTTGGAAACACATTATCCCATGCTTGCCTTCTAACCTCCTTTGAACCACCTGCTGGTGTAATTCCCCATGAAAAACAGGGTGTTGGAGTAAAGCAATCAGGAATCTGAAAACGAGTCATTTTGCGTAAACTCCCACTGCAACTGCTTAAGAGAATGTCTCAGGACTAAACCAAGCAAGATAACCAGCCCACACAGTCGGGCTGACTCTTCCAAAGCAAATACATACACAGGGTAACGCAGCAATACTGCCAGCTGAAGAATGTTGAAATACAGCAGTGGGTGACTGCTGGTTCATACAAACTGAACTGGTTTTGTCCAAATAAACCAGCATGGACTTTTCCCCAGCCTTTGTTCTGAGCTGCCTCAAGCCTTCAGCCTGTGATGGGGATGAGCTGTGGCTGATCTAACCAGCCCCACAGATGGACCAAGGCAGGAGGGCACCTCTGTCAGGGCCAACCCTCTGCTCAGAGCAGGATCAGTGAGATCAGGGCTGTGTCCATTAGGTTTTGAATATCTTGGAGGATGGAGATTCCACCTTTCTGAGCAACCTGCTCCCTTGTGTGACCACTCTCAGCATAAAACATTGTTTTCTTTCGTTTGAACGCAATTTCCTGTGCTCAGCTGTGTCCTTTGTCTCCTCTTCTGTCACTGGGCACCACCGAGAAGGGTCTGGCTTTTAGCCCCTGTGTCAGGAATTTATATCTGAGCTCGCTCCAAGTTGAATATGCCCAGGTCTCAACTTCTCACACACGACAAATGCTCTCACACTTCATCCATCTCTGTGGCCAGTCACAGGTCTCCCTCTGGTATGTCTGTGTCTCTCTCACCCTGGCAATCCCAGAGCAGGATGCAACACTCCAGGTATCACAGAATCATGGAATGTTTTGGGCTGGAAGGGACATTAAAGATGATGTAGTTCCAGCCGCTCTGCCACGGGCAGGGACATTTTCCACTAGACCAGGCTGCGCAAAGCCCCATCCAACCTGGCATTGAACATTTCTGGGCATGGCGCATCCACGGCTTCTGTGGGCATCAGGTGTGTCTGAGCAGGGCTCAGTGAAGGATCACCTCCCCTGACCTGCTCTGACACTCTGCCTGACCCAGCCCGAGCTGCTGTTTGCCTTCTTTGTTCAATTGCTGCAAACAAGGGTTCAACTTTGTGTCCAGCAGGAACCCCCAGACCTGTCCTGCAGAGCTGCTTCCCAGCGGGTTGGTCCCTGGCCTGTCCCAGTGCAGGGGTTTGCCCTCCCAGGGGTGGGACTTGGCGCTCCCCCTTGCAGAGCTCTGCCAGGTCCCTGTCAGCCCATTTCTCCAGCCTGCTGAGATCCCTCAGGACAGCACTGGGCCCTCCGGACAAACCATTCCATCAGCGTTCCTGTGCCACTTCCCAGCTTTAAAGGGCTGCTGCTCATTCGCCCATCCTTATCTCCACAATTGATTAGTACTACTTCCATAAATTCCAGTAATTTATATATCATATATATAGTAATTAGAAAAACATATATGTACATATAGAAATCATACTGGGCCCAGGCTACAGCTCATAATGGGACAGCATTCCAACAGCTGACACAGATCTAGGGCTCTAGATGGAAAGATGAGAGCTTGGATGCTTGGACACAGATATTAAGAAGCTTGCTTACACTGCATAGAGTTCCAGTAACAGACATCGCATTAGCTTTCACTGAAAAAAAATTTTATAAACTTCTGAAACTAATTAAATATAAAATTCTAATGTCATTATATTCCAGCTTGATGAGTCATGAAATCTGAGTACACTCTTGTGCAGGGCAGCTAAGGGCAAGGCTGCAATTCTACCATGTGAAAGGAAGACACTGGAATCTCATGCGCAGAGAGAAAAGCCTGATATTGAGCGATAAGGTGTTACCTCAGGTTTGTGTGCTGATGTGAAATTTAAATGTATTTTTGTTTCCAGTCTGCGTGTTTGTTTTGTTTCTGACTCACACAACTGATTTCCACATAGGAGATTAAGGATTTGTAAAGACTAGGGATGAAGGCCATATCCTTGGATAATCACGGAGCACTGGATGTGCAGAAGGCAGCTGGAAGCCACAAAGAGACACAATAAGAATCCAGCAGTTGCACTCCTTAAATGCACCCATCAGATATACCCCATGCTCCTTTCTTAAAATAACAGAAGCACCTTCTGCTCCCAGCTACCAGCCTCAGCAATGTTTGCTATTCCATGAACATTTCTCCCCACAACTCACAAAGGCTTTTGAATCTGTAGCAATTGCCAGACTATGGTATAAGAGCAAAACCTGTTTGGTGTATTGGCCCTGCCCCACCTTTGCATCAAACCTGTACCGTGACCATATTCCTTCCCATCATTTTACTTGTATTTTCCTGCTTTTTCCTGAACATGGAGGGACTTCAGGAAATGTGGTTTCTAATCCAGTCCTTGAGTCCTGGTATCACTGAAGCAGAATGCAGGACTGCATGTATTTCACCCTTACCTCTGAGCAACTTAAAGCACGTCTCAGAGAGGCTACTCTACTTTATATGCGTCAGTGTATGCTCCTGCCTCACGTAAAAACATTAATGACAATGTGTCTGAAAGATGATGTGCAAGAATAAACTGACACCTTACATCAATTCATTTATGGTACTTTAATACCAAGTTAATGCATTTCTCAATTAAGAATTTATAAACTGGTAATTCATAGGAAAAAAAATAAATCACAGCTTCACAAAAAGCTAACTTTAACAGTTTGTCCCCTCCCCGCCAACAAGCAGTTTACAATATATTTCAACTACGTTGGTAGAAAGTTAACAGTGATGTGAAACTCTTAAAAAACATTTGCAACAGCAATTGAAAATAAAATTATGATTCTTACTCAGTGAAAAATTAATAGGAATTGTGTTTCCCTGTAAAAGATAAGTCAGAAAAGCAGCAAAAAAATCCCTCTCCTACTTGTTAGGTATGAGCTTTTCCCCTGCCACATTTATCGTGGGCAAAGGCAACACTTCAGCATTATTCATTCCCAGGTTCAGCACTTCAGTGGTTTTGGCAAGACTCAGAAGTCATACTCAGAAGTCCAGAGCTTGAGGTGTGTGCTGCCCCTGCTCCCTGTGCTCCACAGGCTGCTCCACTCCTCTTCTTCGGGGTACAGTGGGATCAGAAACAGCTCAGAGTAAAGGTAAGGAATATGAAAATTTTTCTATGGGATCATATTCTTTTTTCACTCTTCACATCTCCAATACAAACTGGAAACACCAGAAATTTTGGCTGTCACACTTCACATGTGAGTATTTACAGGAGAGACAGGATTTGAATGATGCTGTTATATTTTCACCTGTGTACGAAATCCCTTCTCTCTGCTGAAGTTACACATGCAACCACAGGGCAAAAAATGTTCCTTCTCTAACTTCTAAGTTAAAAGTCACATTTTCAAAAGTCATTGCACTTGACAATAAAAAAGCAATTAATATGCATTTGATATTAAATATATTGTACAGACCTGAACTTCTGTGCAATTCATTGCTTCAGAGATATATAACACCCTTTTAAAAACTAAGCCTCTAATCAAAGGAAAACTTTGTTAAAGACAAAAATCTTTAAGAACAAACACACACAAAAAACCGCTCCCTTTAACTCCTAGTGCATTTAAACACATCTTTGAAATTCTCAGTGTTCCCACATTTAACCTTGCTGCCATTCCATACTGATCTAATGACACTATACCAAAACACCTTTTCCTTGACCTAACCAATAAGGCTGGCATTTGGGATGCTGTTGGTACAAACAGGAAAGCTGCAGATAAAATTATTATCTCACTTCTTTCATATGGAAAACAAAAGGTTTCAAAGTGGTTATGGCTCAGTTGTCACAATTGTCTATAAATTCCAGTGGCCCATTTCAGGTGCCAAGGGTTTTGGATTGTCCCAGCACATTTTGCAACAACTTGCAGTTAAAACTACCGACATGGAAACTGAAAGGGAGATTTTGGTCCCTGAGATATACTAAATGAAATCAAGAACTAAAGCACTGATATTTAGTATGGAGTGGACCCTCTTTAATGAAAACTAAGTTAGCTTCAACTTTCTAAAGTTTAACAAATAGTCACTTAAGCAGGATGACAGGATATATTCAGTATTGGTCAAGAAAAGTGCACTGTCCAGAGTAGTTTGAAGAGTTATCAGTTGCTGAGGACCAAGCATCTGTCCTGTCAATAGCATGCTGCGCCAAGCTTATCTTTCCAAGCTAGCACGAAACCACAAGATGAAACATGGCCCTAACCATAACACTATTTTCTCTCATCTCTTTAAATGTACAACAGGTACTACAGAACTTGGTGTCATAAATACTTATGATGGGCCAAGTGACTACGTGTACCAGAGCCAAACCCAACTTTTTAACCTTGCAACTGAACATTTCAGCAATACTCTGTGGACCATAGCAGCAAACTCCTCATTGCCAAACCAGTGGCAATGTGTGCTACTGGCAATCCATCTTGGCTAGTGTTTAAAAGGTTTGTACCACGGAAGGTGTTTCAGACCAGTGGCAACTACAATTAAACATCTTTGGCAACCACTGGCACCTGAAAAGTAATTCACAGCAGCTGGAAGAATTGTAAGATGTTTATAAAGTTCCATAGTGCATCATTAACTTTCTGAAGCGTGTTGCACGAAGTACCAAACTCCTGAAAAGGACTGCTAAACATCTGTCATCATTACCTCAGAGACTGCAGGTTTTTTTCATACCACTTTCTCAGACAAAGCCAGGGCTTGTGAAATTTTAGAGGATGATGTGAGATAGTCCACACAAAGGCTTCCAGTGCATTTGGAGTTGATTTGGGTAAGGGAACAGAGTAATGAAGGGCTGAAGACTGAATTTTCAGTGCACCACCAAGAAGTTACCTAGGGACTGGTGACGGATTCATGAACAGATCGAACCACAAAAGTAGCATAATCACGTTGGTGGTGGAATCTCTTCAGACAACAAAACAAATCGAAACAAAAAAATCAGCTGCATCCAGTGAGTCCACTAAGTAGCCTCATTTACCTTAAATAAAAAATGTGTGCATTAGGAACAAAGAACTTATTCTAAAACATTAGTAACACTCTATAACACAGCTGAGCTATAAGAGGAATTCAGTAAAACCAACTTTTGTTTTCAACTACTGCAAATATAAATTAGATAGGTCTCGTGACACCAGATAAGCCAGCTCTTAAGTGTGTGGGATGTGCACACAGTAAGGAAGCAGAGACCACACTACTAAGATGGGTAAATTTTTAACAAGTAGAAGAATTGAAAGAAGGTAATTTAAGCTTATTTTCTTCTAAATATGAGCTCAGCTTCCAGAAATTTGGAAAATACTATTGCAACTATCTTGCAGAACTGCACAGTGATCCCTATATACAAACTAGTATGCAATTAGCCAGTAACTATCACAACACAAGAAACTAAAAATGAAAAACTATCTTAAAAAAACCCCACAGAGTATTTAAGCAGAGACAATACAGTTTTGCTATCAGCACTGATGTCTCATTCTGTGGGAATAAAGTCAAAGAACTTTATACCTCAGTTGTCACATAAGACCCAATACATAGCCAATCCCCACTATACCTCACTTCAGAGATGCCAATTTAAGCCCACAAAGGCATTTAGTTAAATTTGAGTCTAATAAAATATAGGATCATTTTCATTTAACTACTACCCACACCCACAAAAAAGGAAAAAAAAAAAAAAAGGTACAGCTATGGAATATATTGAAATCTCTGATGTCCACTTCCAAAACGAGTATGAAAAACTTAAAAAAATCTTAGCATAAGGACTCCAGTTGTTATATACAGCTTGCTTCGATAGTGAAATGATACCATCCATTTCTCTCCAGGAGAGAAGAATGAAGATCATAAAACGAGGTACAAGTAACTGGCCTGATTTTGGTGAAATTATGAAATGATATAATTAAATCGAGTATTGCTCAGTCATCAGGTGCCACATGAAAAGGCAGCTTAGCAGTTCTGTAAATGGGGTTTTGCTATGTTACTGTTCTCTATTCTGGCACAGCAGATTTTTCCTTCACATTTCAGTAGCTGTAAAATCACGGCCCTGCCCTAGAGAGATGTGTTCAACATCAGCACTGTTGCTATGCAAGACTTACTGCTGTTTCAGCACATGCAGGATGAATTCAATCCTCCCTAAACGCAATCCTCAAACCTACTACTCTCATGACTGCACTGGAGTTACAGTGTTTCACTAAAAGATAAAATGTAACAAATTAATTAAATGCAGTTTCTGTACTGAATTAGAAGGAAAGCCTGGTCAGCAAGTTCTGGCTTTTAAAAACAAAAGGATATTTACCACAGCAAGTGTCTAAGGGGGAAGCAGCCCTGCTCCAACTGACAATGCAAATTCTGTATCTCATGTTCTACACTAACGCACAGCTGGGCAAAACTACAACCTGTATATAACATCACTGTTGCTGTTCCTTTTGAGACCTCATCATTTTTAAAACAAAAAGCAGGAAATTTCTTACAACTTTTCCTTTCTCCAAGCTTACCACATAAATAATAATGCAATATATTCATATAGAAAGTAATTATATTGGTTTGTAGAACAACTATATACACATAGTAACAGCAGCCATATCGATAGTTACTGTTATCTGAAAACAAGGTCAAAAATGGGTTCCTAAGGCCACAATGAGTTGAGGTGAATCTGTTTCCCACATGTGGGTCAGAAAGGCACCGACAAGCTTAAGGAAGGGAGAAAAAGAAATCTTTTGAGTTCCACCGATGCAAGTTTAATATGTCAGTTACTGATTAGTTGTTTTTAAAAAGCAGTCCCAGAATTTAAGTTGCTTATCTGCTCATTTATCATTGATTTTCCATATTACTTTAGGTACCCTCTACATGGTGAAGAACCTGACCCGGAATTTATATTCATGTTACTTTGTTCAGCTTGTTAAAAATTTACCCACTTATTCACAGCTGGTTTTATTTTATTCTTCATAATATAGATCTTTCTCACTCACAGATACATTCCAGAGTTAGTAAATCACTGCCAACCCATTTGTTCAGTTTGATTTTTGCCTAGCACTTGTTTAGTTTGACTTTAGTTCTCCTACAAGCTGCAACCATCTCTTCCATGCAAGGAAAATTACAATTGAATAGTTAATTCAGGCCGAACGAGTAGAAACAAAATACAAACACATCATCACAAGAGCATGCTAGAGTCCTCAATTGTCTGTTTAATTAACACCCCCTGCCTATCCCTCCAAAACCAAAACAAAAAAAGAAAACTAAACAACCCCCAAACAGCTTACTAAGCAGCAACAATGCCTATACTGTAAAACACTTTCTTTGGAATGAACTTCTGCAACAACAAGGAATAAATGACATCATCAAATAAACTTCTTTTTCTTACCGTAAGAATATATTAATGAAATGTCTCACTTCTGGCATAAGTACCTAACATTGTCATCTATATTAAGAATTTTCTTTTAAAATAAATTGTATAGTAACAGGTTGAAGATGCACCTTCATTGCATATGCACACAGTCCCTTCCCAGTTTTGCAGCTAGGCCTTTTAGGGTCTCTTCCTTTTAGACTAAATTAATTCACTTATCCATCAAGAGCAAAGTACAAGAAGAATGTTTTATACATTTAGTAGAGGAAGATTTCTAACAATACAATAGTTTCGAGGGCTCCAGAAAAGTCAAACAGGTGCATGAAACCTTTCAAGGACAGAAGAAAAAGTTTTCACTTAATTTAAACAAGATCCTCAAAATAATTAAAAACAATGCAAGAAGAAATACAGGATAAAGGATGCAACCTTATCCTAACTGCAATGCACTGTAAAGCAGGCAATGCATAACTCTGCTAGGCTGCTCCAACTTGTATCCTTTTTATAAACTGTGTGCAGTCTGCACACAGAGACAAAGGGAGGGGAGAGTCCAAGGTTTCATGTGCATCCAACAACTACAAACTAAATGGCACATGAGGATGGATTTGAGATGGCATTCCCTTGGTTCCCTCAGGTACATTGTGCCTGATTCGCACCCTTGAATCTTTGTGTGCATGAACAACAAAAAGCATCAGTCATTTTTGCTAGAAACAGACAGATGGAATACAAAAAACCCCAAAACTTAAAACAGTGCAGATAGTTTTTAAAGTGATCTAGTTCAAATAGTAACTAACCTGAGACGTACTTTGCTCCGATTAACATTACCATGCTACTCATAATAAAAATACCCAAAGGCAGACTAGAGAAGATACTACTGTCACCTGATGGCATCCAGGGGATGGTGTTTCCAGTCAAGCAAATCAAAAGAGAAATATATATATATAAATTGCAATATATGTGTTAAATATATATGAGAAGCAAAAAGTAACAAATGTAGTGACATTTGCAGAAGAACTAAAAAAATATTATGCATAAACCCCATAATAATTCAAAACAGGTTCTCTCAGTAAGAGTTCAAATCCAAATTCCACTTTCAGCACTATCTAGGTTGAACACATTTCTAGTATTCTCCAATCCTAATCTACCCCTAAAGTATCAAAGAACTAAGGAAAATAAAACTTTCCCCCAGGTGTTCGATCAATCACTAAAGTAAGTTTTGATAAACATATCTCTTCACATGAATCAAAGAAAAAAACCCTAATTTTATTTTCTGCAAGGCAGAATTTTTTATCCTTCAAAAGGAAATAAAGACATATAAGTAAGATAAGCATCAGGTTAGATCTAAGGGTACTAAATCATAAAGGTCAATAGTGAAGTGAATCGTGTTGCTCATGTTAAGTTACCCGTTTCCCTTCCCAATAGCCTTGGGAGAATTGTTTGTTAACCACAGTGTTAAATAAAATACTTAAACCAACACATAGGATGGCAAAAGGAAAATTTTAGCTTTCAAGAACAAAGTGACCACATGCAGCTTGAGGGCTCCAACTGTGGATTTTCGATTGTGGGGGGAATTTAAATTTTGAAGATTCTTTACTTCATACTTTTCATTTTAATAGTTTTTCCAATAAAAGGGAAATTAAATAAAGATAAAGCCCATAAATTACGTGTTATAGGATTATTCAGGACTAAAAACTTATCCCAAAATAGTACTAAAATAAAAATTCAAATTATAGATCACAGAAGACTGCAAGTTTACTTTAATTCAAACGCGACAGATGAGAAAGCCCTCTACTTCAGAAAAAAGATTTTGTTTAGTCCCTCAAAAGTGTTTTCATATTTTCTGTATGTGAACAATAGGTCTGTGTAATTCTTTATTTTATGATAACTTCTTACTCTTACCCCCTATGGGTCAAATAGATTTTGATGTGGATATCAATCCCTCCTTCCTACAGCAAATAATGAAGGCAAGACACAGCAAGCAAAATCACAGGATGGAACTTTCCTCCTTTGCAGTGTGAGGTTACAGTATAAGAAACTTTACAAAGTCCCCGCACTCTTAGAATTGTGCTGTATCTCGTCTTGTAGCTGAGATTTTTCTCTTGTAAAGCAGTGCCATTCTGCAAAACCTGCAGCTGTTCTATAAGATAGTGCTTGTGCCCTCCTTTCAGGAGGAAGGCCCAGCTGTCTATTTTCCTGCTTTGTTTCCACAGTGGATTTAAGTAATCATCTTTAAATCACAGTAATAATCTAGAGATGCAATGAACAGAAAAGGTCAACAAAAGCAAGATAAGTTACCTAGGCTAACTGGCTAACTAATAATACTTGACCTGCATTAATTTTTGGTTTACCATTTGAAGGACCCTCAGATGTCTCCCATCCCATAGATTTCATCACAGCTTTCTTCCATCTGGCATAGCGATATTCACTTTCTGAAATTAAGAAATCAACAAACAGAAAAGCCTCTCAATGCATAGGAATACAACTACGAGTATTTAAGAACCAGATACGGCAATATGAGTTTTTCACTCTTTTGCACAGTATCATTTGTTTGCACAGAGAAATTAATATAAAATTCTTTTTCGAATACAAAAAGACTCCACCCCAAACCCCACAGTTACGCATGGTAAGAAGAAATAAAAGAAATTTTCTTCATGTTCACCAATAAGAAGACTCACAAGCAGGACAAAATGAAGCAATTGATATTTATACAGAAACCCTTCAAATGCTGCCTTGAAGTAGGGATTTTAGAAGTAATTACAATCAAAATGGTAAGACAAAATTATGTACCAAAAATTAAGAAATAATTGAAAAGACAAAAAAGCATTTATCTTGCATAGGGATTAAAGGGATTAATTATGTCAAGTACATACTTTCCATCTCTACAAGCACTTAAGAACTGATGAGAAAGATAGCTAGCTAAAAAGCAATAATTAATGTAGGCTTTTTGAAGCCAAAAGAAAAGTATCCAAAACCAGTCCTGTCAACATCTGTGAAAAGACAAAGTTTGCAACTCAGATAACATGAAAAGGTTTTACCCTCTGGGTTGATCTGTGGTTCAAATCGTTCACATGTCACTGCTGTCAAATCTCCAGGATTCAGACTCCAAACTCCAACTCCTTCTGCAGCTCCTGCTGCCATAGCAGCTCCTAAAGCTGTTGTTTCAGGCATTGATGGCTTTACTGAAGCAAAGCACAGAGAACACCATAATGAGTTTTAAGGGAAGTCACCTTGATGACATCAGAACTAAAGATTTACATATCAATCAAGATACACCAACAAAGCAAGCCACCCAATTTGCTCTCAACAGCCATTACAAACCAATGTTGTTTTCAGCATTAAAAAGAAAGCAGGAGCTGTAAATTCATCTTACCTACTGGAATACAGAGAATGTCTGATTGGAGCTGCATGAGGATTTTGTTATTGGTCATTCCTCCATCTACTTGTAACTGACTGAGTGGAATCCCACAGTCCTTGTTCATGGCATCTAGAATCTTAAATAAGAGTAATACGTGTTACAATTTAATTGCACAGAAATGCTCTGATACCCTCTGAGTGTAAAACACTGATACTTCAGCATTTGCTGAAGAGGGTTAAGTAGATCATTTCTCTCCCCTATATATTAAAAGGCAAAACAGATGTAATGACAACATAGTTTTGTTTAATATAACAGCACATGCATTCTGTTCATTACAGAAATCCTTGTGTAGGAGATCTTTCTCCTCAGGTGCTCTAGATGTAGCCTATGTGCTGCTTATGCAGCCTGAAAAAAGAATTTTAAGAAAAGCTGATGAGAACATTTATCAGAGCTAACAAAAGAGGCAGCAAAAATAAATGGAGTCCTTCAGCTGCTCACCCTTCGTCTAGATACTTTCTCTAATTTGATGGATTAAAGAATTGAAGAATTAAAACACTTGAACTGGCAATCTGGAAGACACTTCAATAAGAACTGAGGAATGTTGAAATGTCTTGAAAGAGCAGCCTCTGCAAATATTTTCAATTAAGTGTTGAAAACTGAGAATTTTATATCAAACAAGATAGACAGCAAAAATAAACTGTTAGTGCAATCTTTTGTAAAATTATGTTTCCTTCTTTTGGGCACAGTCTCTAGCTGAAAATTGTTGAAGTGTTTGCAAGGGATAATTAACTAAGATGGAATATTCAATTCACTGATACCTCTCAATATGCTTTTTAGAAGGTTTCCTGAAAACATAAGACTTGCCTCAAACCTCAGTTACTGGTTACACCATGGCATTACCCCACAAGCATCAATAAATACAGAATAGTGTTTTTTGTAGGGTTTTGTAAAAGCAGTCAGTTAAATGTCTTATTTACATTTTTTAAGGCTAGTGCATAATTTTTGTTGACAAGTTAGGCATTAACAAGTACAGAATGATTTTCTCTCTGTAATTTTTCCGTGTATTTAAATAAAAAAAAGAGGTGTGCTTTTCTCAGCTTTAAATGACAAAGCAACATAGACCACAAAAAAAGACCAAAACTACAACACATTATGCTCTGTTCTGTAGCTCACAACGTACCCAGTAATACAATCCTTACCAAGAGCCAACATGCTATTTAAAAAAGAACAAAAAATTGTAGGTTTGCAAGATAGTGAAAACTACATGGAGATGAACTGTCCAGTAGACTCTCTACATTTCCAGAAAGTAAGCCAGCAAGGTCCCTTACCAGAAAAATCTCTAAAGAAACTAAAGGAACTGCCCAGGATAAATAAAGGTTAAAAATTACAAGGTAAGAAGAGTAAGGCCATTTTTCATGGCGGCAGCTTCTGCCCATGGGCCTGCACTGCTCAATGCACTAGAAATGAATTGGAAAGCAGGATTCATAGCACAGCTGCAAAGTTTGCTGGCAGTATTACACTAGTACTTATTTCCTGTATCATTTTACATTTGTCTAAGGCGGTATTATCTGCCTTTTTTACCATTCAGAACTTCAGCACCATTGGAGGTTCTGGGTTTGTTTACCACTGTGTAAGAGCATGTTGGATTAGCATGCACTCAGTAGAGATTAAAAAAATGAAAACAATGCTAGAAGCCAGTAAGGGATGAAGGAACAAAGCAAATCATGATCACGTTGCTGGTATCTCTATCATACAGAGGCTGGACGAAGAGCAAGGATCCAAGTATGCAAATTTTGCCTAATGACAGCATTGTACAGCTCTTAGAACTGAAAAGTTGCTTATTTTTCCAAAAGGCCTTCTGGAAGATAAAAGGTAAGAAGTGTCATCTGTCTGCATAAGGAAGAAGCTTTTCGGATAACAAGGTACTCAGAAAGAGTGAATGTCACAATAAAACAGGCAAGAACTGCAATGAATGTGACATTTGAAGGTTTTCCTGAAGAGTTCCATTTTCACTGGAATTAAAAGAACTTTGTTTTTGACAAGGCAGAACTAATGATGTACCTTTAGAAAACGTACATATATTTTATCTGTGTCACTAGGACTTAATCTGTTCATTTTAGAGTGTCCAGTGCCTGATCAGGCAGTCCTGTCATCGTGATAAAAACACAGTGACTAAAGTATGGGGAAGTGTTAGATCTGTTCAAACACGAACTTCACTCTCACTCAATCTGACAGCTTTATTCCCCTCTCTCCTACTCCCAGCCACATGTCCTGCCTTGCATTCTGACATTTGCTGCACGCCTCTGTGAGGCAGCTAAGGTCAGTAATCCGCAGAAAAATAGCCCAGCAAAATAAGGGATAATTTTCTGCTGGAAAGTTCACTGAGCTGTCACATGAGAGGGAATGGATGGGAGGATGGACAAGGAAAGAGGAGCAGACAACAAATCAGTCCAGTTGCCTGTAACTTTACCCTGAGTTATAGTACAAGAATTAGAAAATTAGAATGCTACTTCCAATTTCCCTCACAACCTTCCGAGGACTCGGAGGCTGTCAGAACAGCTTCAAAAGCAGAAGCCTGGGTGAAATTTCTGTCAGTCTTTTTCCATGAGTACTTTACTCTATGTCACTACAGAAACAGCACACTGCTTTCCTCATCTTACACGGTTTGAGCAGGGTGTTATTTTAAAAATCAGTATGTTTAAATAACAGCAGCTTAATTCACGTAATCAAATTAAGGCTTGACTGTTGTCCTGCAAGGTCTAGGGATTTCATTTCCTCCCGTATTTGCACAGAACCCAGGGACTGCAAACACAGGGAAGAGTAGATGGTGATATAAATATTCAGTGCTCATACTGATATCAACCCCTTTGATTTAGCTGGGGGATTCATTTCCTCTGTGAGAATTTTGGTTGGCTGCTACTGAATGCCAGCTGAGGCAGTGAAGGATGGAACAGGCAGGAAGTGAATCCAGATTTCCCTTGGTATGTTTGCTGCTGTCTTGCTTTAACTCCCTTTTGTTCTTTTGTACCAAAAGTGACATAAGCCATCTCTGTCACAGCAGACAATATAAAGTGTAGCCTCCTACACTAATGAAATTTTGTAGTTATGTCACCAGCCCTGCCATTTTAAAGGCTCTATGTTCTGTCCCTCAAAATATTCACAAAATACGTTCACCTTTTTTTATATGCTGATAAAAAGCAGGATTACCACTCCAAAAAAATGTACCATTCAATTTTAGCTAAGTGCAAAGGAGCAGTTTTTCAACATTAGCAACAAGTAAAGACAAGAATAGCATCCAAGTGCAGTATAAAGCATATGATTAATCTTCATTAAATCTTTTAAATCTCCTCTTTTCTTGAAGAGCTACAGTTCTTGTTATCACACTAGTTTACAATGAATTTAGGACCCAATTTGCCTTTACCTCTCGTGTTTGAAAGCAGACCGCTTCTAGTGCAGCAAAGGCGATGTGGTTTTTATTTGTAAACTGAGTAAGGCCACAGATGATACTGTTGAGGAGAGAAAAAAACCCAATTAGGACACTCTTCTTTATCAGACATAAACCTATACTTCACACCTAGGTTTTCTAATTCAAATCTCATTCAGTTCCATTGTATGAAGACTACTGTTAAATATTAAAAAGCTTACTTTTCTTTAATCTAAACTCTCTCATTTTCCGGACAAGGTGCTTTCAGGGTCCAAACAATAGTTGCCATAAATTACTTTTTTTTTCCAGTCTGCATGCAGATGGATTTATATTCATCCATACAGACACACAAACATCCCCACAAATTCTAGTCTGTCTTTAAGAAAAAAAAAGTATGATTGAGGTTGATTTCTCTTTAAAAAATAATATACATTATCACTAAAATCTTAGTAAATTCTCTAATGCTTTCAGTTCTTAAGGAAAAGCCCATATGGGTCAGTGCTGTTCTCTAAACATTTGAAATTGTTTTCAGATCTAGTCTGATCATTAGTTGCTTCTGAACCTTCAAAGAAATTTTTGGGTACGGGAATTATGCTACATCTAACCATGAGTAAGCTGAATTCGGCCAAGGTACTCTGTACTGCAGACCAAATAACAATCCTTTATTGTATTTCAACAGCTGAGGACCAACACGGTACTACAGAGGAGTACTGCTCGATACATGCAAGCTCCAACATTTTAAAGGACAATTTTTGTTGTTATAATTCCAAAGATCAGTTTTTAACCATTAAAAAGTTAAGCACTGTGATATGAAAAACTGCAAAAACATCTAACTCACAGATTTTTCTTTTTCCTTACATACAAGAAGCATCTGAATTCTAAAGATGCAACTACCTGAAACCTTGGAAACAAGATATTGCTGAAGAGTTCTTTTCCCACTCTAAGAAAGTTATTTTATATTTATATTTGCTATGCTTCCATGACTGCCACAGCACGTTGTGATTCCAACAACAGTAGGCAAGTTCACAACAGCAGAAAAGACAAATGAAAACCTATTGTATGAACTATTACCAGGTGGTTGAGTCTGAACTACCAGGAAAGGGACTGGAAAAAAGGAGTAGAAAAGAATTTTCAATAGACTGGAAAGAAAGCTGTATATAACGGGAACGAGGCAAAGTGGGAAGGAATTACATAGCCTAAAACTGAACTCAAAAACATTAATCAGCACTAAATTCTTCCTTTACTATTTTTGCTGTCTGACAGTTCACAGGAATGCAGACCTCTTCTTTTACTTTAGTGAGATGAAAATCCTTTCAAAACCAGAAATTATGTTCCCTGCCCTGCTCCCCCAGACTTCTTTTTTTTTTTT
>VZTF01002689.1:2464702-2485270 GCA_013397755.1 Cnemophilus loriae
GGGGGACAAGAGGGGAGAGGGAGCTGAGTACCCGGGCCAGCTAATCCTTCCTTTCCTCCCAGGAGCAGTTGCTGTTTTGACCAAGTTAAATACAAAATAGAAACACAGTAGCTCATGAAGATACCACAGAATGATGTATCCAGACACATCAAGGCAACAAAAAGGACAATTTCACATACCTGGAAGGAATGGTATTTGTAACATGATTAAATCCCCCTGCAAATGCAGTGTTCAGTCAGATCCTTACCCCCTTGCACTGGGTTCCCAGTATGGTGCATACAGTCCTGAAAATGCTGGCACAAAGTAGCAGCCATAAGAAGTTCCCACATCTGCAGCCAGTTTTTCTAATGCACACACAAAACGCTTACTTAGTTTTTTACAACTGTACCAACACTTAAATACAGCACTTAAAAGTGTTATTATTTAAATAAGAAAAATATTCAAGATATCTTAGGTAGCTACAAACATAATCCAGCCATGTATACAACTAGAAAATACAACTAATGCTGACACTCTGCTCCTTGTTAACCAGCTTCCCTTTTGCAACAACATGAACGGAAGATGGAGCACAGGGAGTTGTGGGAAATGTAGAATGCAAAATGAAAAATCAGAACTGAAAGCCAAAACTGTGTACTCAATATTCTGACCTAGATTTTGTGAGGTTTTCAAAGGTTATCTATCCTGTGGGTAAAGAATGCAACCTTCAAAGCAGTCCAAAAGGTCATACTTTACTTACATTTAAGTCAAGGCAAGCAAGTGAAACTGGATCAAGACCAAAGGGAGTTAAGAACTAAATTCCCATTAATTTCAAAAGGATTTAGAGCTCCAAATTGTCAGCTTATATATATAATCACAAGGCCAGCTGGAAGGAAATCTGAAGTTTCCTGATATGAGAATAATAACTGTGGATATATGAACTCCTCAATACTGAAATATTTGTAATTTTAAAAATTACATTAAGACATTTAGAATTACAAAAGAGATAATGATAATGAACAGCTCTTTCCTATAACAAGAAAAAAGAGCATTTCCTTTCTGCTTTTGCAAATTTCTTCTGTTTGCATTGATCAGAGAAACACAGCAGTAGAGGAAAGAAGCAGAAAAGCATCTTCAAAAGCCTTTCTAAAATGATACTTTCATACAGACTCCAGTTAAAAAAAGGAGTGAAGGCAGAAGGAAGGACAAGTTCACTGAAACAGGAAGAGATGATGAATCCCTACGTGACTTTAACAACACTGACAAGGTTAAAGGTTCTGAAACTCAAACTTTCCAAAGGTCTTGTCAAGCTTGTGAAGAGGTACTGTGGTGTCTCAACAACTGGCTAATTTATGTGACAGCAGTTTATATTCTTCTGTACGATCTTCGAAGCTTTCTTTCAGAAAAACAGACTGATGCTCTAAGTTCTTGCTAAATCTTTGAAGTTTTACATAAAATTTTAATTCTAAATTTTCCCACCTTTGAATAAGATATCAGTTTATTAAAAATATGTAATGAATGTCTCTTCAATCCTAAATCTCATTAAATCAGTCACTTTCAAATTTTTGCCCTTGCATACTTCTGACATTTTTTGTTTTCCAAATTTTGATATGTTCCTAGTTTTTATGTTACAAACCAACTTGTTTCGGATCATCTGAATCAGAAAACATCAGCTACACAAATGCTAAAGGATTACTGCATTCTTAGCCAAAACAGATTACCCTCCTCCTTATCTCCTTTAAAAGGCAACTTTGCAAACTGAGATCCCTAACTCAATGGATGTGAAGCCTTCTAGACTTGCACATGCAGAGCCTCAGGTTCTCATGTTTATGATAAGAATATGTAGGTTTAGGATCAAATATATGCTGGTTTCTGTAATACAGACTTAAATACTCTTGGCTCTGGAAACTTCAACACTGCATAAAAGCAGGAGATACTCTGTAAATATAGTATATTCCTGAACATCTGCTTACCAGGAGAACTACAGATTGCAACAGAGCAAAGCTGAGAAAGGATTTCCAAGACTGTGTTGATAGGCTCTATGAAATACATGTACCAATAACAGTGAGCTGATGGATGCAAAGTAAATTTTTGTTGTGTTTAAACACAACAAAATATATGCACCTTCCAGCTTTTCTTTACTTACATATTTTCAGCTTTTACTCACCAATAGAGACATCATGACATTGGAAAACTTAAAAAACTGAACAACTCCATACTCACCAACTTCCTGTGAAGTCTTAGCAATACCCAGATTGTCCCTCAGCCAACGAACAACAGCCCCAGCTATTGCAACAGATCCCTGAAGGAAACAAGGTCACTTGATTAGGAGACAACAACTGGTAGCTTTGCACTGCTTTCTAAAAGACTGGGGAGGAGGGGTCGCTGTGGCCTCCACCTGCAGGCTTACAGTCACAGCTTGAAGCACTCCCAAGTATGCTCACAACCAAGTCACAAAGTTACTTGGTGTCTGGAGACTGCCATGGAAAAAGGGCAGCCTGTTACACAGACTCCATGTAGAAAAGGTGCATATTGTATGCTTGTTTCCATGAGGGGAAGTTACAATGACATTTCCTAAGTAGTCTTCCTGTCTTTCTAATTTGTGGCTTCTGAATATACAGTTACGAGGTCCAGTAGCCTCAGACTTCTTTCTCTGACACATTAATATTTTTATGCTTTGATTTAAAAAAACAAGACTAATTAAGTCTAGTCTAAATACAAACATCCAGAAAGACAGAAAATTTAGGCACTTGTGCATTTGCTAGCAAAATTGCTCTGTTGCCTCAGAAAATGGCCCTGAAAGGCTTCATCACATCACAGATGGATGGCATGGCTCCCATCTAGGCCCAAAGCCAAGTCCAGTAGACTAAGCTTCAAGTAAAACAGGAGCAGCACTAAATTTTCATTCAAAGCCACTGCTAGAAGGGGCAGGGGTGTTTTCTAAGCAGCTGGCTATTACAGTTACAAGATAACAGTTTGATTCAAGCAAAAGGCTGAAGCCACATTTTTCCCTCTCTGCAAAGTGTCTCAACCAGCAGATTGTAGATGATTCTACCACGGATATAGGACAAAGCACAATGAACAGCTTCTGTTGAAGCCATGCTTTCAGACAATATCATTAAAGACTTGCAGGTGAAGAAGAAGCAAAGTACAGGTGTTTCAGCATGCAGGAATTCAAATCACTCTCAAGACAGTTTCAGTTCTTGCTTTAAGAACATGGGTTAAAAATAAAACAAACCTCTCACACACTCACACAAAATAAAAAACCCAGAGTTTGCCAGGTCATGGCAAATGCAAGACTCACTTTCCTCAGGGAAGGAAGAGGAAATTAATGTAGCCTCCCACATCCTAATAAAGTACCATAAGCCACGAACTATTCTCACAGTGAAGAAAATCCTGTGTGGTCTTTGTTTCACATGGAAAACACAGTCTGTCTACAAAAGCTGAATATCAGCATTCAGTGTATGTGTTTGGAGAGTAATTATTATATTACATTATTTAGCACAGTAAGCAGCACAGATGGAAGAATAATCATTTTGTTGTTCTCAACAAAGCTTTGGTGCCAAATAGGTGCTCAGATGATCTGTGCTTCAGAAGCAGAGCTTTAAAACAATGAACCCTGAATTAAAGCATAAATACAATTTTCTATAGAATCTGGATGCCCTCAGAGTTGTTTAGAGAACTGAGAAACTAAATTCTGTAAGTAGGCACCCGAATCAAAGAGGTAAAAAAGATAAATTGTTGGAGGATTTTTTTCCCAGAAATTCGATTCAGATTTTTCAAAGTTAGAAGTAAAATCCATTAGAACAAAATAAAAACCATTTAGCTATGACTTTTATTATGAGGTAATAACTGAAACACTAGTACTTTCCCCTCTTTTTTCAAACCCAACTTAATATTAAAAAGTTTATGTTTTTTTTTATTTATAGTATTTATTAAAGATTTGTGAGACTGAGTAACAGAAAAAATGTTTTAGCCATCTAGCTCTGAAAGTATAAATGATGCAATGAAGAAATATTTTTTATTAGATTACACGATCTAGACTGGAGACAGAGATAACCAAAACCACACAGAAGCCTTCAGGCACACAAGCATAACACAGAGCTATTTTCATTTCTGCACAGCTGAAGATACCATAAAAATAGCAGATAACAGAAGTAAACAAGAACTTGTATCATCACAAAAAGGAAGAAACTACTGAACTTACCTCTAGTGCATAAAAAGCAGGTTTGTCTCTGCCCATTTTGTAAGCTATTGTGGTTATAAGACCATGCTCAGAAAACACAGACTAAATGGGGAAAGGAGAAAGAAAAGGTAAAGCATGAATAGAGGCAGAAAATACTTAAATAAAAACATTCAAATTATAATAAACAGGGGACCAAACCTTCAAAAGAAATATGCAAAGTTGAAACAAAGTAAATAATCAGTCACTCTAAATAAACACCTAAGACAGAACATTCAGATTGCTGGTGCTAACTCTTGTCTCCAGAAGCTGCTGCAGATCTTTCCATCCTCCTTATAAAAAAGAATTGGGGGTCTTTAAGTGGAGATGTAAATTAGAAGAAAGCCACAGTTTTGCACTATTTATTCAACTCCAACTACAAAGAAATAATGAGAGAAAAGGAAGGGATGAAATAAAAGAGCCAAGACAAGGAAAACAACAAGAAACATATACAAGGGAAGAGCAAGAAACTTGTTAAGAAAAGTTCTGTTTGGAAACTTAAGGAGGTAGGAAATGGAATCTTACAGAAACATCTTGAAAAAGTTACTACTTTTATTCTTTCAGATTTCAGTATGTGCTTTTCCCTATGTCTAGCAATATAATTGTTGTTAGTAAGTCCAAGAATGGCTAACACACAGTTGTATTTCAGAACTTAAATAGAGATTGTGAAAAACAAAAAAAGCAAAGAACTCAGAAATGCAACTGACCTTCTGACCTGTATTGCACAGCAAGAAACAACCTGTTCCGTACCTAGCACGAAAGCAAAGCAAAGTTAAAACCAGGATGTTTAAAGAATAACCTGTTACTGCAATCCATGAGTTCCCTGTGAAGAATCAAGACACCACTTTTTGACCCTTGAACGTTTGCTGCCATTAACTGATGATAAAACTATCCTCAAAAAGTTGATTTTAATGCAGTCTGAAGCCAAAAAGTCTAGTCAGGTCTCTCTCTCTCTCTGGCTATTTTTTGTCTAACACTTGATCAAGGAGCAGATATGGCTGAAAACTAAGTGTAAATTCCTCTTTGGTGGCAGTGTTTACCTACTTCAATTTAAGCTGATTATGAGAGCAACTTTATAAAATAAATCTTTCACAATATTAAAGGTGAAATTTTAAGAAGCTTCATTCCTGTCACAAAGAAGAGGGTTTTCTTTAAACATATCCCATTCAAAAATTTCTAAAAATGGCATGTTTCCCATTTGAAGACCAAATCACATATGTGTGTGCATACACACACATACAAGAACACAGTTTAATATAAGGAGTACAAAATACTACAAACCAATCCAACTTACTCTAAAAAGTTATACTAGAGAAAAATCTTCCTTACCTTTTTAAAACCCTCAAAATTAATAGCTTAAACTAGTACTGAGATAGCCTTCAGTTATATTTGGAATAAGAAATAGTAAAGCAATAACAGAAACAAGTTAAAACAAGATAGACTAGTGTGGAATCATACCTGTGAAACTCATACTGTGTATGTCCCTACATGCTTAGTTAAGCACCTGGTTGGAAATGGAACAGCAAGTCATTTCAGCAGAGAACTTTTCCTCCAATGATTATTTGATTATACCAGTTGCCTGATTTAACTGATCAGCCATTTTAAACAAGAGACACTAATAGGCTGAGAAACAAGATGTAAAATGTAAAATTCTCCACTCTGAGCTAGACATAGAAGTAAAGCTAAGCACTGCAACTGAAATGGACCTTTCTTCCCGTCTAGCAATGCTGTGTCATTCAAGTCTATGTAATCCAGCTCACAGGCCTGTATTTGTTTAGCCTTAGGTCACAATTTAAATGACACTGCAACTGTTTTAATCTGTTTTGAAGAACATTAAAATGAAAACCTTCCTGTCACATAGAGATTTTCCTTGCAGTGACTGTGTTCCAAAATATATCTCACAAGCCATGTAACTTTAATATCTTCATTACTTTATATAAGAGTCAAGACATGGTTTACTTTGTAGGTTAACACAGTCAAAAGGTAGATCTGTAATTACATGTTAACTACAAAAGCATTTGGCAGTTGCTTGAAAGAGAACATAATACAAAATTCAAAACAGAGCAGTGTGTTTATCTTATAACTTTCCTAATAACTTACGTGTTTTTTGCTTGTCCATCTTGAAAACACATTTGCCCAACAAGAGCAGCAGACTGGTCACCCAAGCACTGAAAGGGAGAGATTTTCCCTTTACCAAATGTCCTCACATGAATTACATATTTGACTATAACTCTAACCTATTAGTAGCACACAGGTAATTGGAAGTGAGGAAAAACCTAGAGAGAAAAGCTATGCTTTTTATTACTCTTCCCCCTGTAAGAACTGCAAATGAAATGTGTTGCGCTACTTCTGGTGAACAATTAAAAAAAATAAAAAACTAAAATTTACTATCTTAATACATGTTATTGGAAAAAACTGAGAATTTGCCCAGCATTTCTGGATTATGTATATACTTCATTTATATATATGAAGCAGAGCTTGCTTCCATTTTGTAATGTTACTCATTTACTTAGAGATCCCAAATTTGCAACAGCACTACACACATGCATTAAAGCTCTCATTTGTATTTCCACAGCCAGACCTTAATAATAACTGATCAAGCCAATTAGTAATTAATCTTCAAAAGTCTACTTCCTGTTTAACCTGAAGTGAAAAATGAAAAACTTAATTCACAGCAGGTTTCACCCATCTTTAAAGCTTTTTCCTGTGAAGCTATGTTCATGCAGTTCCAGGTTGTCATGCTAGAATCTAAGCTGAAGTAGGACTTACCCCAGAAATTGGTACACCTGTCAAAGCTCCAGATTCCTGTTTTGCAAAAAGAAAAGAAAAACTCTGAGTTAGCTTTCCATGACTAGAATTGAAGGCAATGAAAAATAAGCTAAACTTCTAATGCTCAAAGAAAAACAAAAAAAGGTCATGTAAGCAACACGGTTCAGTTCGGGTGTACACTTTGTTTCAGCTTAATGCAGCTCATGCCTAAACCACTAAGAAATGGAGAACAGGAATTTTTACAAATATACTTTATGTGACCTCCAAAGTTCCTAGCATGAATTTTCTTGAAATAATACTATATAGAAAATCCGGTTCAGTGTAATCTTTGCAGTAAGTGCCAAGTGTAAAATGCAAAAGTGCAAAATGGTAAAGGGAGTAGGAAAAAAAACCATGACTCCGGTGACATCCTAAGCAAAGGCAGGTGCCTGATTTTAAGATACAGTGTTTTAAGTCTCATATATGCTTTCTTTCAAACGCTATCAGAGATTTTCAGTTGCATTCCTGTTACAGAATCATACAATAATTTAAATTGGAAAAGATGTCTAAGATCATCACATCCAACCGTTAACCCAGCACTGCCAAGTCCACTGCTAACCCATGTCCCTGAGTGCCACATCTATGCATCTTTTAAGTACCTCCAGGAATGGTGACTCCACTACTTCTCTGCAGCCTGTTCCAATGCTTGACAAGCTGTGAAGGCTCTTGTTTTATCACTTGTTACCTGGGAGAAGAGACTGACCCCCGCCTGGCTACAATCTCCTTTCAGGCAGTTGTAGAGAGTGGTAAGGTCCCCCCTGAGCCTCCTTTTCTCCAAGCTGAACACCTCCAGCTCCCTCAGCTGCTCCTCATCCCACTTGTGCTCCAGACCCTTCTCCAGCTCTGTTCCTGTCTCTGGACTCACTCCAGCCCCTCAATACCTTTCTTGTAGAGAGGCCCAAAACTGAACACAGGATTTGAGGTGTGGCCTCACCAGTGCCAATTACAGAAGGACAATCACTGCCCTGGTCCTGCTGCCACACCATTGCTGATCCAGGCCAGGTGCCATTGGCCTTCCTGGGCCCCTGGGCACACCTGGCTCACGTTCAGCTGCTGTTGACCAACACCCCCAGGTCCTTTTCCTCCAGGAACCTTTCCAGCCACTCTTCCCCCAGCCTGCAGCTCAGCCTGGGGTTGTTGTGACCCAAGTGCAGCACCCAGCACTTGGCCTTGTTGAACCTCATGCAATTGACCTCGTCCCGCTGATCCAGCCTGTCCAGAGCCCTCTGCAGAGCCTTCCTGCCCTCCAGCAGATCAACATTTCTGCCCAGCTCAGTGTCATGTGCAAACTTCGTGAGGGTATCCTGAAAATTTTATTTAATTATTTAACTAGTTCCTGACAATTTCTACTTGTTTCTTTAAATTGTTTCTTTGTGCAATTGTGAAAATGCATTTTCAGTAAAGCCATGCAAGTGTATTTCCAATCTGAATTTCTTTTTCATTAATTATCATTTTAATTAGCTGGATTTAAGATAACTGCATTTATAAATGCACTAAAAATCTCTACATGAATCTGCTGTTTAGCTACCATAGAATTAATACTTTTAGACAGAATGGACAGTTTTTCTCATTTATTAAATGCTATAGCTAACAATTATTAGCCAGTAGCTCTATTTTTTAGCTCACTATAAAAAGAAATATTCAACAGTGTGGAAATTAAGACAAACACATACATCGAGATCATATTTTAGAAATAATTTTGGCATGAACTCTAATTGTATTATCTCAGATTTGGAAACACACAGCAAATTTATTTGTCTAGAAAGTGCACTTTTACTAATCCTTAAACCAATGAAAATGCACAGCATCTGAGCAGAATGCGTAAGATATAGGTGGTCAGCCTAAAGGAAGCCTCTACTCACCCGGCTAGGACAGATTTTCTACAGCCAGCAAAAGGAAGAAAAAGAAAAAAAAATGGAAAGAAAGGGGAAGAGAAACAGAAGTTCACATTTAAAGTGATGAGCAATTCTGTTCTGGTGGTCAGGCAGTATCTTTCTCCATTTACCTTGCTCATTCAGCTTAATACAACTCACTCTTATCCGACCTTCACATAAATAAACGTCAGCAATGACTTCTAGTGGCATTTCCATTAACACATTAGCAAAAATATATACTCTTCAGGGAAGTTAGAGTTCTATTCGAAAAAAGTCCGTCTTGTAACTTGTCTTCACTACAAAATGCATGTATTCTTATTTAACAACAGCTCAAATTACCAGGAAAAAAGAATGAAAAATCACAACATTCAGTTTATCTTGAAGTTCATTAATTAGATGCCACTGTGTCAGAAGAGTTGGTGCTACATTAAAGTAATCAAATACTCAACTTCCTATAATATTATATAACAGTAGATTACTCCATACTAATCATAAATGAAACAATACTGGTCTAGAAAAAGCCATTAGTCCTAATCTATGGAATCTGTCAAATCCAAATGGATACAGTTATATTTTCATAAGATTAATTTCACACAGGTACTGGAAAACATACCATCAGGCCATAAATCTCAGAGGAGCTTCGTACATTTGGAAGTATTTCCATAGGAATATCAAAGAACCTGAACACAACAAAAAATAATGTTTATTATATGGTCAGTGCTAAATCAGAAAGCATTTTGCATTTATTTTCTTAAATAAGTTTACACTATAAACTAAAAAAAAAACAACTATGAAAGGAATTTTGTCTCTAGGTTTTAATCTATAGCTATGTGTTTTTCCACTTGTTACAGTGGACACTGAATTTTGGAGTAAAACAGCATATACTTCCATTTTTGTGGACCTATACAACTCTTTTGCATAGAAATTCATTCCTCTTCCAACAATATCTTAATAATACACTTGTTAGTAAATTCAAATTTAAAATAGAGACACTATCATTCCAGCTGCCTTACAAACTTGGTTAAGTAATAAAAAAACTATTAAATCACAATATTCTTAGTTGGAAGGGACCCACAAGGATCTTAAGTGAATTGCCCATACAGGGATTAAACCCACAACCTGGGAATTATGCTCAAACCAACTGAGCTAAATTGTTTCCATGAACCCGGCCTCCACCTACAGAAAGATTCTGCTCCTTTTAGTTAATCCAAACCATGGTAAATTCGACATCTGGGGAACAATGAATCCTGGTTATTTATGCCAATGGTGAATAGAACAGTACCTGCTGATCTTAGTTTAGATAAGAGATTCTTACCTTTAAATGAGTCAGAAACTACTTAAATAATATCATTACTGAACAACTGAGCTTACTTGCAGAGTTCAGGATCCCATTCCAAGGAATGAATGTTGAACAACATCGTTCTACTGGCATTGGTGACATCTGTACAGTGAATGCCTCCATTCTTTCCACCTGTCAAACTCTGAAAACAAAAATCACAGCATTAGTCAACGAGATATATGGGTTTACTTCAACAAATTACAAAAAAAATTCCAAAATCACAAAATTTTCAGCTTGGGACTGGGAACTCCGGTATTTCTGCAACAACTAAAGAGGCAGACCCAATATACCTTTCTGAAGTCCAAGATTTTTCTGAAAGTGTGAGCAAAATTTTACAGCAAACGATAATGATAAACTACACATAAGCATCTAGAAAAAAGTATGCTGATACACGGAGAGTAAAAGTGCATGTTGCAAGGAACTTTAATGGAATTTCTTCAGTGGCTTTTATTGGCATCGTTGTGTCATCAGTGGGCATCGTGTATCACATGCACGGAGATTTGCGTGATATGGAAATTCACCGTAAAAAGAGTGATAATAAACTCACAAATACATACCCATATAAGCCATGAATCAATAGTCCCAAACATAGCTCTTCCCTCCTCAACTGCTTTCCTAATCTCTTCCACATTATCCAAAAGCCATCGAAGTTTCACCGCACTAAAATAAGTGCTAAGTGGAAGACCAGTCTTAAACTGTGAAATTTTTAAAAAATCATTTAAACACCATGCAAGTATCTTTTCCATAAATACTGTAGTTACATAGAAAAATGGTGATAATAAGGGGAAAAAAAAAGATACAAAACTCAGAGAAATTACACAAACTTGTTATTTAAATAAGTACTAAGCATACAATACACAAGTCTGAAAACATCAAAATCAATCAAAATCAAATGACCAATGCAATAATGGACAAAGATCAAAGCTGATCTAAATGCAGTTCAAAGATCACCTACATGGAAAAAGTTGTTTGCAGAAGCCCTGTCTTATCTAGGATATCTCCATATGACTAGACAATAAGTAACAACAACAGAAATGAGCAGGACAACACAGGAAAGATTAAATTTGTTTTCTACTAGAACTTAAAAATCAAGTAAATTTAAATACTTTTTGACATCTGTTTCCTGCCTATAGGAAAACATATAATATAAAAAATACATAATACCTACACAATCAGTAAGGAACAATATTAATCAAACAATGGTGACACCTTTTAGCAAGCATTTAGTTTCCAAATTGTTATATATATGCTCATAAAAAAAGAATGAATTTGCTCTTTATGAACGATCTTCCTAGTTCTCAGATTGGATGCAATTAATTTCAATATTAAAGCATGAGAATGGATAATACATTTCATACCAGTAAATTATTTCCCAGTTTTTTTTCTACTTGATCTTAATTTTTTTGTGTAATGTTTATTTAATATTGGCTAGATAGCACAGGATTAGGTCTCAGTATTACTCATTTAACTTCTCTAGTGAGAAATTATAGGAGTGTTAAACATTTATTTTAAGGAAATTAAAAATTTTCTATTCTCAGATTGGTGTCTTATGCTCATTTTTTATTATTTCACAAGCTAAGAAGGGACTAGAAGCTACAACTGACTTTGTTTTGGGGGTATTTTAAACACATATATCCAAAATATTATATATTGCAGCAGCTACAATTTAAATGTTCTGGAATATCTCCTACCTTAGAAAAAGTTTTGTTTTTTCCTGGAATTCTTTTAAGAAGACGATCGACTGTTGACTGGGTTCTCAGGTCAAGCCACACTAAAAACATGAATAAAATTAACTGATCAAGTGATTTAATACACAAAAAGTGACATGTTCAGCCTGCTTCTACGAAGCCACAGCTCTTGCCAGCCAATTCCTGTCTATTTTTATCTTTTCATGTAGTTGAAAGAATATTGTATTGACATTGTACTTTAAATGCACTGTTGTAAAAATTAAAAATGGTTAGATAAATTCATTTGGTGTAGAAGAACAAATGATTTGAGAAACAAACAGGATTTTCCACAAATAGGACATATACTTTATCAGAGTATAAGCAAGTGACTAATCCTACTTTGCAGCAGATGACTGTGACTAAACTACGAGGTTAAAACAAAGAGCAGGTTGATTATTTACCATTTCTATGTCAACTTTCAACTAAAAGACTATGTTGGAGTTATTAAGGCTTAAGCTGGGTTTAAGATAAAGCAGTTAACTACATATATTGGACTACTGTGCCAAACTACATCTGGCACTTGACATGACCTAAAAAACCAATTCTAGACAATTACCATTTTTCAGCTGACAATATCTGAAAAGCTAAGGTAAGTTAAAAATAAAACTCTAAGTATTAATAAGTATTCATTAAGTCATCAATAAGTATTCATTAAACCTACTTAACATGACTTTCCTTTTAAGTTAAATCAACAGCATCCTGAAAATTTCAAAGGAAGTGATTGGGTGCAAGTCAGAGCATTTTGTGCCAGGAACCCCGCAGGAACATTGGGGGTTTTTTTTGAAAACCAATAAAGTGACTTATTAAGTAATAATTTTTATGGAATAGGCTTTTTTAAAACTGCACTGCTGTGTATACAAACACACATAACACAGAGATCAAAAACTCCAAGACATTACTAGGCTAGGCCACAACCAGATCTGCACAGGAAACTACAAAAGCATTTTTTCCACAACATGTTGATATTATGATATTACATATTTAGAAAGTATGATAGTTACCAATAGCATTATAAAGAGGTTCTCCAGTTGTCTTGTCCCAAACCACTGTTGTTTCTCTCTGATTGGTGACTCCAATGGCTTCAGGACAAAATAGAAAGTATCCTTTTCAGAAGGTTTGTTTTCCCCTTTTGGGGGGGTGAGGGAGGGAATGGAGAGGTGGAGAGGAGGGAGGAACAGGTAAGGAGAAGAGGAAAGTAAATGGGAAATAAAAAGCTTCCAACTTTTTCAAGGTATAATCTAGAAATATTACTTCTAAGAACTCATCTTTGCTGATTAACCTATATGCTCTAAACCTCTCTCTTTTTTGGCCACAAACTGGGACAGCAACAACACTGACAGAAAAAATAGCTTTCCTGAATTAAAATCCTAAATTAAATTTCAGAATTTCTTCATCACTTGTCTCTGTGATTTTACACGATTAGGTTAAGTCTACTTTGTAGATTCTGCACCGCTAATATACACAAGGGATTTATTTTCTCATTATTCCTCCCCCAAAAACTGCTTTCAAATACAATTTAACATTTTGTTTGAGGCTAGCACATGCTGCCACCTTTGTGCTTATTAACTCAAAAACTATGGTATCTGAATTGCTCAACCATGAGCATGTTAAAGCCCTCTACCCACAAGTACCTCTTATGTTAGCGATGTTTATGTTCAGTTGTTTCATTTTCTCACAGGTCTTTTCCACACATTCATAGACAGAGTTTAATATTTCCTTTGGATCTTGTTCCACCCATCTTTAACAAACAGTAAACACCAGTCAATAAAAAATTACATTAAAAAAAAAATTCTAGTCTGAAAAACAAGCTGAGCATTTTAATATAATTATAGCTACAAAACATGTTTTACATATCTACAAACACAGAATTTTGTTTTGTTTTATTCTATACAGAGGGCATTGGCAGCAAATGGTAGGTCAGTCACAAACAAAAACTCAGAGAATGAACTAAGATATTTCTATGGACCAAGCTGAAGACTGTGATTCAAATCTAAAAATTACCAGCTTTGTCACCTTAAATGACATGTTAAGTCTCAGTTAGACTTTAGTTTTAAACTTCAAAGTTTAGACGTTTAAAGTGTAAATGAGTGATCAGAGCAAAACACTAAGTACTTTTAGTTTCCTAGCTCACGCACATTCAGTGGGACACCCAGTGGGAGCTATTTTATATCATTTTTTCTGCCCAGTCTTTTATAGCAGATACTGTGCTACTAAGAATTATTAATCAGCTTCGGTTTTGATGACTGATAGATAAAAATACATAAGCTCTACCAAAATGTACACAAATGAAAAAAAAATCATACCCTTCTCTAGGGAATTCTTGCTTTATTTCTACTTGATGGTGACTCAAGAGCTCTGCTGTGTTTGCATTAAAAACCTGCAAACAAATTACACAACGGAATTTTCTATGAACACAGAAGTTTAAACAATAATAATTAACATTTACTCTTTTGAAAGAATGCAGTGCCGTGACAACGGATAGTAATTTTACATCATCAACCCCAATATCTACATAACCAGGATTCACATATATGCATTTTTAAAATTAAGGTAAGCAGAGATTATTTTGGTAAACTTTGCTAGCAGTCTGGGGAACCAGATTTTTTCTTGTGGTGGTTATAGAAGTTAAACTCCTGATGCATTTTAGAATATCTCTCAGTAAAATACCCACTGTTGTTGATAATTACATTTCTTTAGCTCCTGCTGTGCCACTCTGTTGCCAGAGCTATCTGTTTTCTTGGGTTAGCTCACTTTTAGGAAGAGTCAAATCTCTGACAAATAACAGAAGGGACCAAACTGAAGAACAAGTACATGCCTAGGCAAAACCCATTTTGTTTCAAAACAAACTCCAAGTACAGAGCTCATGAACAATCTGACAAGAAAAGAATGCCACTGCAGCAACACATTAAAAAAGAGAAGAACATGCAGAAATGTAACTCAGATTTGGATATACTACAACAAAACCCAGCAGAGTAGAGAATCACAAGGACTCTATCAATGGGTGTTCTTAAGGAGTCACAAGTTAGAGGTCCTGCCTTGCAGTAGAAGCTCATCGAGAATGCACAACGACCCTCACGACGCAGCAGTGGCCTGTTCCCAAAAGGAATCTCTGCCGAGGCCAAGCTGAGGGACACCCAGTGAAACATTCAACTGAAGTGTACAATGAGTAAGCCAGGGTGCCTGGTTGGGCTATGGTGGCATTCCTGTGGGAACGGCTCTTTCTCCCCAGCACCATGCAGAATCTCTTGTGCGAAGAGCATTCTGGGACTTAGAAAGTAAAATCTAACAGCAGGTTCTGGTGAACTGCAGAACATGTCAGTAGGACACAATCCTACTTTTCTATGGCAAGCAGAGCTGGGCCAGATTTAGAAACCACTCTAAAGCTAAAGAAACAAAATTCAGTTATACCCATCCACCCTCTAGGATACAACTGAATCTTTTCTATACTTCCTTTTTAATACTCTCTTCTTGTTCCACAAATTTTAGGAATTTCTCTTCAAGCTTTTAATCCATAAACTCTTGGTATCATTTACACAGTACACTTTACTCTGAAACTATTAGAAGGATTCTGACAAAAAGGAGATGAAGTTCTGATTCTCCAGTTTCTTTGGAACCTTAAAGAGTATCTTTAGAGTGAATCTTCAGAGTTTAGGAACATTCTACTTATATATTAGAATTGCAGAATAATTCAGGCTGAAAGGGACCTTGAGAGATCTCTAGTACAACCTCCTGCTCAAAGCAGGATCAGCAATGAGATTAGATCACGTTGCTCAAGAACTTTTCCAGGCAGGTCTTGAAAAACTCCAAGGATGAAAACAGCACACTCTGGAAAACACTTAAAGCTCCACTGCCCAGAAAAGAAGTCTTACAAAGGTACCTGACCATTCTTTTCTGCTATCAGCTGGAAAGATTACATAGAAAGAGCACCACTGAATTCTTTTATTATATTTACTTATCTGTGTTTCATCTACCAGCTCAGGCTTGACATGAATCTATCCTAATAAAAGAGAAAGCTCTGTCAGTACTACACATGTGGAGTGTGTGACTTGCAGATACAGCAATAAGTTGTGACGGGAATACATTTTCAATAGAAGCAATAACACTATATATACACAGACTTTTTTATGTCCATAGAGAAGAACTAGGCACACACAGTTTGCTAATCCATCACAAACAAACCTGCAAGCTTCTGACATTCTCAACAAAAGCAGCAGACACTCCCTGTTATTCAGGGCAAGGGATTAAAAACTTTCACCGGGAGCAATCCCTGCTGGAGGCCAGGATGGGGCCCTGTGCACTCCGGTCTAGTGGAAGCTGTCCCTGCCCATGGTGGAGGGTGGAACTAGGTAATCTTTAATCCTTCTGACCCAAATAATTCTACAACTTTATGATTCTACATTGATAAAGAGAATTCTGATATGTGAAAAGATGCCAAATATGAAAGAGTCACTAAATCTAAACCTACAAAATGATAACGCAGGGAATAAATCGAACAAATGGGACCTCAAAGCCCTCCTTTCCCACTCCCTCCAAAAAACCACTACTGTTTTCAAAAAAAATTTCCCTAAACAGTCCCTGTTTGACAGTGAAGAGATAGAAAAATAAGTAAGTATGAATAATTCAGATAAGGTCAATTCATTCCTGTTGAAGCAGGTTTGAAGTGCGTTTCTGTAATTTGTCGGGACTAGAGGCTTTCAGTCCTTTCATATTCATGAAGAACTGATTCCAGTTTACGCTACTGATCTCTCAGTTGTTGTGTGTGTGGGGGGAAAGCCAAAGTCAATTTTGCCCTAATTTTATCAGCAGTAGTCACAAAGAGTTGTCTAGGCTATTTGGACTTGTGCAGCTGTCTCGAACAGAGATGAAAGTGAAAACCACCAGATATGTCCTGAATTCTCTAGTGAGCGATTAAAGAAAAGGAATAAATAACATCCTCCCTCTACTCCCAGCAAAGAATTAGAGATTGAGCCTTGAGTCTCAGGACTGCAGAGAAGAAAGGCCTACATAGGTGTGCTATATGTGAACAAGCAGAGAGGCACAGGGGCTGATCACTTAATTCAAGCTTTTTATAGGGTCTTTAATATAATACATCACATCACGTGAAGGGGGGCAGTTACCTATTATTACATATTATTGTGCATTACATTCATGTTTTGTTATCTTAGTGGAAAAGAATTCGTATCAATCAGTTGTAACAATTTTCAAAGAATGAACAGGAATATGAAGTCCACAGAAGTGACGCAAGAAGCTGCACAGCTGCAAAGACAATAACGAAAACAGATTTTCAAGTAACTTTTCATCTCTCAAGCTTTGTCATGTAACTCTGTCTGCAGAAAAGCTATTTCTGTTATTCTATGCTGTATCTTCAAGAGTTTCTGTCAAGATGGAACAGCCATGGCTTTGCAGGCAAACAAGCTCAGAGCTGGAGTTCTGAAATTATATTGACATCAACCCAGCTGGGGCAAGGATAAGAGACAAACAATAATCCCCTCTTTAGTATTTAACTAGGAGTAGCAGACAGTCAGAATTTATGGATAAGTACAGTTTAACAAGTCTCCTAGAAATTACCTTTCTTGGAAGGCTCGTGATGAACAGATCTCCCTCCACCATCTAGGAGGTGCTTACAATTACGGGATTTAAAAGTAAAACTACACTGTATTTTAAGTGATAAGAGCTAGAGGAAAAACTGTGTTTACAATATTTTTAACCCTTCTTGCTAGTTATACAATCAAGTTTTTCACTTTCCCAAAAGGTCATGTTACTTCAGTAGAGGGGTAAAATGGATTCCTCTCTGAAGAGAAGGCTCAATGGGCATGAATGTCTTCCTTACCTAAAATCCAATTTTGTTTATTGAAAAGAATGCTTGCAGTGTGATATAGCTTTATTTGAATGTTTCTTCTGGAGATGAAGTAAAGGAAAAAAGAAATATTTGACAGAGATGGGAAAAAAAAGTTCTGTGGCTGACTGACTAACTTTGACCTTAAAGTACTGTATAGGTACTTCACTGTGTATTTCAATTTTGCTGTTCCTGGATAAAATGGCAGAAACACTATCCAGCAAATATCTTTCAAGAGATCAAACAATGGTTCAGCTGGCCATTAGCTCTTGATCCTAAGACTTTTCACAAAAGAAGTTATAGTGTATTTTTTTATGATTGTTGAATAATACGAAATGGAACATGAAAGATGAAAGTATTTGATGAAAATATTCAATGAAATATCTTGGCCAGAATTCAGTCACCTGGATACACTTGTTTAGCCTACCCAATTTATGTTCCTGCTTGATATCTTTAAGAAAATGAGCCTCAAAGAATTGTCTCAACAATTGCCTTGTACGCAAAGTACTGTGCTCTCCCTCGTAACTCTGAATCTGTTATCCAGGTTCAATCCAATTTAACAGAAAAGTAGCAATCTCAAAAATAATTACGTTTCATTTTGCAAAAAATAGCTAATAAAGGTAAAGATCCAAAATAGGGTTCGTGGAGGGTAAAGCCACAGCATAAAACTACCACTGGATGTGCGCTGTGTGAGAGGCAAGGCCAAATAAGGAGCGACAGTAACAGAAATGCACCTGAGTTCTGGTGCTTCTTTAGCCTCTGTGCTCATACAGCCTCCCCACTGATACAAGCAGAAGACTCAAACTTGTGTCTGCGCACAGGATAATTTTTTCTGAATCTCAGGAATCACCTAGCCTAACTCGCTGCTCAGGTAAGCCTAAATCTAAGACCAGGTTGTTCAGGGCCTTTTCTAGTCAGACACTGAGTATCCGCAAGGATGGAAGTTCCATACACTTTCTCGGCCCCTGATCCGGAGCCCTCATAGTGAAACATTGTTTCTTTAAATCTATTCAAAACTTCACTTGCTGCAACTTGTGTTCACTGCCACTGTCTTTTTCTGCGCATGTCTGAGAAAAGGCTGGCTCTGTGTTCTCCACAAACTGTGGTTAGATAGCTGAGGACACCCCCCAGCCTCTCCTGTGAAGAAAGAACCCCTGATCTCCTAAACTCTCCTTTCCATGGCCTTGTGCTGCAGCACAGGGATTCCCTTCGCTGGATGAAATCCAGTTCTTCAAACTCTCGTCCTCTGCGGGGTCCAACATCAGACACAGTGTTCCAGATGCTGCCTCCTAAGTGCTACACAGATGGCAACAATTACTTCCTGAACTTTTCTTAATGTGAACCCCCACAAGGATGCATTGCTCACATATATCCAAACTGCTGTCCAGCAGGAGTGTGTCTTTTTTTGCTAAGCAGCTTCTTAGCATTCTGTCCCAAGTACTAAACTTTGTGTTACCTGATGAATATTCTGGCAGGCCCCTTCTCCGACTGGAATTTCGGTCAACTGGTCACCCCTATCTGAGAGAACATGCCAACCCATCCCCATGGCTCCTGATGAAAATACTATGGGGTATGAGCCCTCGCTACTGACTGCTGTGGAACTCTACTGGTAAATCTGCCACCTGTAATTGTAAATTTACACTCTGAATTGCTGACACTACTCTTTGCCCACCTTCGACCACACAGGTTTTCACCCAGAAAGAACTCTTTAACCTGGTCAAAATCACATGTCTTCCACTTAAAAAATTAGGTAACAGTTGCACTGAACTACTGAATACACAAGTGCAAAGTAAGCAGTAAGTTGATTCTGACTTGTGACTTGGTGAAGACAAAAACTGTTGGAAACATTATATTTGGGAAAAAAAAATAAAAAAAGGAGACATCAGTGAGAAACGTAACAAAAAAAACACTAAAAGCAAAAGACCAAGAGGTAATAATAGAGCCAAGGAAACAATTTGGGCACAAACAACAATACATTATATTCTAGTTTAAAGTATTTCAAGGCAAAAATCTCTCTTCTAACTGTAGCAATCCCCTTCCTGCACAGAATTCTCCAGATACACGTGTTGTTATCTGAAGAACTGATATGAGTTGTAGCAGTTCTCTGCACATTTTGTCTTCTTCCCCTCTTCCCCCGTTCTGATTTAATTAATTCAGTGATCATGTATCTTATTTGCTCAAACACACGTAACTTTATTATCATAATGATATGATCACACTGCCAAGTTTAAGAAAATGTTGTATTTTGACATGAATTGAGAGAAATTGAGACAGATACAAGAACTGAAGAGTGACACACACAACACACTTCTTGAAAAAATTAGGGAGCATCTGAATCCTCTTGTAGATAGGCAAAATCTCCCAGACTGCATAAAAGCCATTGATGAATGTGCCTAGTGTAAGAAATTCCTTCTAAGAGGAAATTGTAAAAATACTTGTAAAAAGAGCTTGAGTATAAGTTTTACTTCTACTAGTGTTATCCTTTTAGGACAAGAAAAAAGTTAATTTGTCATATACATAAAAGCAGATAGAATTCATCTTCATGTGTTACAGGGAACTTCAAGTTCGTTCCCAAAAAGGACTCCTGACTGGCATCCAAGACAGCCCACTGGTGTCATTTGTCAGTTTGGAGTTTCTCTCCACCCCCAGATCTGTATTTTGTCATTTGACAATCGTATGAAGGTCGTGATATTGAGTAATAATGGTAACATAAGTCAAAAAGATATTCTAGTCTCCTGCTTCATGAAAGAACTTTTCACATGGGAGAAGCATTAAAAAAAAAAAAA
>VZTF01002689.1:2486466-2509470 GCA_013397755.1 Cnemophilus loriae
GGGCCGGGCTCGCGAGAGGGGCGCGAGAGGGGTGTGTCACGTGACGCACGGCGCGCGGCACTCCCCCCTCTCCTCGCCCCGCCCAAGCGCCCCTGAGGCGGCGGCGCGGGGGCGGCCGCCGGCGGGAGAGAGGGGGCGGGAAAACGCAGGGGGCTCCTGAGGGCAGCGCCGGTCCCTCCCGGGAGAGCAGCGGAACCAGGTCCCGGGAACCCTTCTCGGGTCACTCGTGCCTTGAGGCGGCGTTCCACGGAGCGAAACGTGTCTCGCTCGTAATCGAGGAGAGCGGAAAGAAACCCCACGCTCTCTGAGGCGGGACCCCGCTGGGGACGTGCCAAGCCGGGGTATCCGCTGGAGATTTTACATTCAGAGCGAATACTGCAGAGGAGCTCTGCAAGGCTGAGTGATCATAGGTGACCGAGATATGTTATACATATTTATGATACATCCCCAAAGCGGCTTTTTTTATCTTTTGAAGCTTTACCCTGCGTCACGCAGAAATATTAATTGGCTTTAAAGAAATGAAATCTCGGTCTTCCTTCCTTACTGCATGTTGGTAACTTGTGGTTCAAGGAAAACCACTGGTGTTGTAAGAGCCGGGATGGAATTGCAAAAGCCAAGAATGGTGACTGAAGGGCCTGAAAAGTTACCAGTGACACCCGGTGCTAGTAAACCAGCCCTCACAGACACCCCTAAAATAGATTTGTCTTCGCCAGTACTCCACGTTACTGGTAGTTGTCCAAACTCGGGGTGTTTTGCCGCAATTGCTCCGTGATAAGCGAAATCTGATTGCTGCCGCTTGGAAATGCTTTGTGAGATGCCTTACCCAGCACTTTCATTTTTTTTGTTTGTTAGTGCTTCAGCTGGCATCGAGAAGCCTTGGATGGGGCGTGAACAGCATTTACCGCTCACGTGTAGTAGCAGGGGATTTCATTGCAGCCAATAACTACAACATCTGAAATGAGACAAAGACAGGCTTATGGTAAGATCCACATCCACATTTTCAATACTGACAGTAAGGAAATACTTGGACCGCTTGCCAAATATTATCAAATATTTTCTATTATTCTCAAATTTTATAGCCAAGGCTGGTATTGTTTTTCTTGGAACCTAGTTATAGTTTAGAGATCATCTTGCTCAAGAGCATGCTGCAACCCTTAGAGAAGGAGCCACAGAGCTTGTACCTAGAAGGTCATAATGATCCCTCCTGACTTTGCCAGAGATCCCCCCTCTACTTCCCTCACTTGTCACAGGGAGCTTCTACTCTAAAGCCACGGCCAACAACTGCAGTTCATTAGGAAAACTTATGCAAGGCTACAGCATCTCCATGTAGATTAGGAATTCAAGGAATTAATCCCATGGGATCTTAGTTAAATCTGAATTACTTAGTATAATTCTAGGAAAAGTGTGGGGTTTGTGTTATTTCTTTTGTCTCTTTTAAAAGCTGCAGTATTGTGTTCTGAGTGTATTTTAACTCAAGATAAGATGTGACTATTTTCAGCAAAGGTTGAGGTCTCTCTAGATCCAAGAAGGGAGGAAGCAATATTGTGACAGACATTTACGCAAAACGTGAAATGTCTGAGTCCTTACTGCACTGTTAAGGATTACTGAGTCACAGAAAGTCTCTTGAAGGTGCCATTTCTTTAGCTGTTCTTTAGCAACGCCTGTGAATGTTGATAGACCAGGTACAGGAGGGGTGACAGCAATAATGATTGGAATATGATATTTCCTTAACCCTCAATAGACATGCAAGAAAGGCAGAAGGGGGAAGTAATTTAGTCCAAAACTAGAAAATACTGAGTCAGGGGGAATAGTTTATTCTTCCTAGCTCATTCAACAGTGTGCTCTCGCTTCCTTCACGTTCCTATTCAGTGTTTGAATAGAACATTTTTTTCTTGTAGTATTTATTATGCAACACTATTTGCAGAGTAGGGATAGAGGGTACTGTTTCAGGGAAGCCTGCAGGGGAAGGAAGGGTGGAGCTCTGGCCGTACCTTTACAGTAAGATGGTGTGAGGCCACGCTCAGCTGAGACACTTTTAAAGGAATTACCTTCCTTTAAAGGAAGGAGCGTGGATATCCATGTGGACTAATTTCTTCTGCTTCTGGCTTAGGTCTCACTGAGGCAAGTCTACACAATGCAGCTGAAGTTGTTCGCTGTTCTGTTCTCCTGCTGAAGAACTTGCAAAATGGAAAAAAAGAAAGAAAATAAAGCTCAAGTGCAAATTAAAAGCCTTGTATATATTATTCATGACAGAAGGAGAGATTTTGGAATTTAGATATAGTTGCTATAATAATTTCCAGCCTGGTAGAAATAATGGAGACTCCTGTTGATTTTGGATGACTTAATTATAAGAAAGTTGAATTCACTTCCTCAAAATGGAACATCTGTAAAGTTGCTGATTATTTTCAGCTGCCTATGCAATTCAGATTCCTGTATATGATGCTTTTGTTTCCCATGCAGCTTTTTGACCTCTTGTTCTGTAAACTGAATTCAAATGGCAGGTTTTTCCATCTCTGAATACAGCCCTACTGCTTTTTAAAAATATATTTGTAAGGTAGTGAACACACTGGAAGACATTCACTAAGCATATAAATACTTGCACTGCATTTTTCAGAGCCAACATACTTTAGTTCCTAAAGAACTCGTTTCAATAGCACATAAACCCAGTGCTTTGCTTTTGGTTTGGGTTTTTTAGTTTCAGTTTGATTTTTGTCTTTAATCTCAGCAGAGTGAAGGGAAGTTGGCAATTACATTCTGCTCTTTCTGGCTGATTCTTCTTTATTGACCTCAAGTTAAGGACAAAATGTGACTGCATCGGGCTACTCCAAGCATGTGATACGGTGTGAATTAAAGAGTAGGTGCCAGAGGTCCATGTCTTTCTCTTCTGCCTCTTAGTGACAGAGACAGCTTGGCCATCAAATCCTGCACTTCCTTGCAGACGTCGGATCCTTGGGTTCCCTCAGGAGGCACAGAAGGCACAAATTTGGAAGTAGGCTGGAACAGGTGTAGTTGTAAAGTGTCCAGTGCTCCAGGGTAACGAGTCACGCTGTCACATGCGCCCTTTTGCCTACTGGGAAGATGAGTGGTATGTGCGAGGGTGCCTGTGCCTGCACAAGTGGATAAACTCCGTCTCTCTGGCGCAGGGAGCCAGCACAAACAGGTCGTGAGCTTGGCTGCCAGCGCCCTCACATTTCAATAGATCATCTGCAGCACCCGTGTGCAGGGAACCTTTCCGTAGATCCCAAGGAGGGCAGGGCGACTGCAGTGAACCGTTCTGTGTTCCGTCTCCTACGTTTGTTTTGGCACATGCAGTACTCTGTCACCATTTGGCAACAACTGTTTTATTGTGAAGCCATGACTGCAGTGGTGCAATGGATGTTTCGCAGGATATATTTTACTTCTGACCTGGTATTAGACAATAGTTTTCCCTGAATGACATTTTATATTTAGAATCACTGTCACGGTGTTCAAACCGTGAGTAATCATTGTTGCAGTTGCTGTCTTTCTGGTGGACAATAAAATAAATAAATAATAAAAATAAATTCACATTTCGAAGACAGCTAATACTAAGTCCTTTAAAAAGCAGTTATTAAGCCAGTAAGTCTTTACAAGAGTCATAGAATCACACAATGGCTTAGGTTGGAAGGGATGTCAAAGATCATCTAGTGATAATTCCCCTGACAATGACCAGGGACAACTTTCACTAGACCAGGTTGCTCAAAGCCCTATTATTCAAATCAAAAGGGGGAAATCAGAAAAAAAACCTGCAAGAATTTTGTATAGATAAAACTAACTGTTCTTGGGAATTAAAATGAGTAATTCAGAGAAATATAAATATTCATTAGTGGTATAGTGGCTACTCCATGCTTCAAAATCTTTAACTGAGATACTTGGTCTTCTAGCTTCCATAAAAAATTACGGCAACTTACTGCAAAATTTACTCCTGAAATGAGACACTGCATTGAAGGGACACATTAAAAATGAGTTAGCTTTCTGCTGTTTTCATAACAACTGTATTTTGCTAGATTTTTTTTTTTACTCATTTTTATCAAATGAGGGAATCTAATTAGTGTTCCATAAGATGATGATAGGGCCAATTCTCATTAGGCTCATTCTGTTCTTTACTTTAGCCTTGAGTTAGCAGGGGCAAGGCAACTGCTGGTCATAAAGGACATCTTTTCACATCATTTTTTGCACTAAATAGTGGATATTTCCAAAAATAAACTGATGTGAAATTGCTACATATGATAATAAGATTAGAAAAAAGGTAAATTGCTCTAAATACTGATGTTTGATAGTTTTGCCTCTAAATCCTGGTTGGGGGTTGAAAATTTAGTGATGTATGCTCCAGGCTCTGGTTTTCATATGTGCTGAGGATATTAAAACCAAGAAGCAGCAATGGAATTGCATGAAGACCCTGAGACCATTGCTACAATGGGTTTAAATTCTGTTAATCCTGCACAAGCCTGAGCTCTTACATTATGTAGAAAAACTAAAACAAAGGAAGAGAATATAAAATTTCAAGTGGGAGGTGCCATATGTCTATAGGGAGTACAGAAGAATAGATTTTATTGAAGCATACTGTCAAATATATATTCTACTAAGGAAAATACATACTTAGTAAAGAAAATATATCCCATCTTTTTGGTTTTCTGTTTCAGTTTGGTGATGGCATGCTGAATTACTGTGCAACACCCTCAGATAGGCATTGAGAATTCAGTAGTGATTATTATATAGTGATATAGTCATTTAGTCTAGGTAATTAGATGCCCTCAGGAACTGTACATTTGTCTATGAACATCAAAGGGTTTTTATGTATTATCTCTATGAAACCTCTTGTAAAAATGTAACGCCTATGGCATTTTTTTTACAGATATGGAGATGGGCCCAGAGCAGCTAAATTACAGGCCAGCAAATGCTTAGCAGAGCAGAGGTAAAGCACAACTTTCTCTGAGGTCCAAAGGTATTGCTTTCCTTGGCCACTGCCTTTCTCAGGAATCAGTAGCTGCATTCCTGTTGCCCTCAGAGAGGACAGGACTAAATAAACTGGTAATAACTGGCAGAGGCAGGATTCCAGAGGGTAAGTGGATCTAGCTTCACATAGATTCTAAAGGATAATGGTTTTACCACTACCATTCTGATGCTGGCCATGCAGTTTCTGTTTGTTGTGCAAGGGGTCTGGTTTTTATTGGATCCTTTCTTGAGTCCTCTGAGCTCATTAATATGGCAGAAAACATACCCAGACAAAATAAAAGCGGATTGTTCTCTGCCAAGAAGCTGAATTGACTCACTTGCTGTAATGAGTGCCAGAGCTGGTGGAAAAGCAGAGCTTACCGCAACAAGGAGCATGGGAAAGGTTAAGAATAAGTAGGAGATGATGTGGAGGAGACTGGGGACAGCATGAAATATTCAGCAGCTGCAACCTCTTAGATTGCCTCAGCTGCTGACAGACCTTCTGCCTCCATATCATCAAATCAAATGTTAGCCATCTATTAGGAAATTCTGGAGATGTTAATGGCTGCATTATTATCGTGAAGATTAGACTGTACTGTCTGCTTTTGAGAACAACTTTAATGCGTTGATGTTTCCAATTTTACATCACAAAACAAGTGTATCTCTCGTAAAACTGATGGGAGAGCTCAGCTACACTGAGCTCTTCTGGAGATTCTTTATGCTCTGTTTTATACTGTAGGGCAAAATGGTGTTAGTTACCTGCAGGTGGAGTTCTGGGGGACTCATAGGTAGTGTACAGACAGCCGCTGAGAGAGATGTTTGCTTGGCCTGGAAGAGAAAACCTAGGGGACATCTCACTGCTGCCTATAACTTTACCTAGTGGGAGAATATAGAGGAGATGGATCCCATCTCTTGGAATGTCAGTGAGCACCTTTTTGCATGTAAATCACCCATTTTTGTATGCTTTTATTATTAATGTTATTGTTACTGTTCATTTTCTTATCTTATTGCTGTTTCCAGTAAATCATTCTTATCTCAACCTGTAGTGTCTGCCTTTTGTCTCTCTCACAGGAGTGGGGGAGGGGAGTATTTTGTGGTTTTCTTTTTAGTGGGAATACTAAATTGAGGAATAGCATTCCTAACCCATGACAGCTGGAAAATACACCTCACTGGAGACACTGAAATGAACACTAGTCTTGCCGAGCTTCATAAAAGATGCCTTGCTGTGTTTGTATTGAGAATTGAATTGGATTTGAAATGAATCTGGAAGATATTGCATATATTTCTTACTGTGGTTGCCAAAGCAGAACCTCAAAGCTGTGCTCACGGAGAAAGAAAGTAACAACACTGCTCTAGAAAGAGAAGCAACTCTCAGATGTAAACCGCTAAAATAAACTCCAAGAAAAACACAGAGAGGAAGATAACTAAGCCATCAATGAAACTGCCCAAGAGAAAAAGGCTCTTCAGCAGTGGAGGATAACTGACTTTGTGAGGTAAACTCTAAAATACTCTGAGGAAAGCATGAGAAAGCCATGCCATATCTAGTAGATATCATTAAGGCAAAAAGCCCAGTCACTCAAAGGGAAAATGGATGTGCAGACTGATCTTCAAGGACTGAATTTGACATTTTGATGATTTATTATATGCTTTCTGAGCATCTGCTGAGACCACATATTTTAAGCAATACTTAGGAAAGCTGATCTAAAGAATGCACTTTCCTGGTGCACTGATGGAGGAGCGTGACACGTAAAAAGAAGAAAAGAGCTTGTCTGAAACAGTGACCAGTTCAGTTCTTCCTGCTCCAGTCCTGGAAGGTGAGGATGAACTGCTGACCATACTGTCCTGATCCAGCACAGACACCAGGCCTATGTCTGTCCTGGAAACCCAGGGCAATGCTGAGGTTAACACCTGCCTCTGTCAGAGCCCACTGGTTTACTGCCAAACCTGCTGGGCAGCACCCTGGAGCAGAGGTGAAGATAAGGGGTGTCTCTGCCTGGGATGACCGTAAGGTAACACTTAGGTGGGAGCATTGCAGGCAAGCAGAGTGGTCAGGTTTGCATTCTGGATTCTGAAGCGCAGACACTTGTGCAGCAGGAGGTATTTGTTACAGGCTTATATTTGCAACTTGAAGATAGCTCCACCTCTGCTATCACTTGTGGCTATTTCATTAGGTTATTGTGGAGTTCTATACATGGTCAAATTATGTGAAACTTATACACTGGCTGAATGGTTTCCCAACAGCACTTTCCTATTTTTCTTTCATATACCTCAAAACATAGTTTCCTGCTTGGGTTTCCTGAGGTGAGTTCCTGATAACTGCGGCATACTGCAGTCATGTTATCCCCTCATATTCCAGGGCCTTTGACATTTCAATCTACCTATCAGTGGTTTGTTGACAGAATGTACGTCTATATTTGTATTGCAGCTCCTTGTTATCAGCTTCTAATTGCAGTAATGCTCTTGGTCCATTATCAGAAGAGCTTACTCATAGCATTTGGTTCTTTCCGGGTTACAGTGCTCTTCTGCAGAAGAAGCTCCTTTGGGGCAGTTGGAGCTGGGGTGGAAACTGTTCCAGCTGCCTTATTTCTGAGTCATCCTTGTGAGTACATTAACTTCTAGAAGTTGCATTGATTCTTCTATGCAGTTTAATAAGATTCTAATGACTACAAAAGAATGATTTGTCCATATATACTCTTTATTGAGGATATTAGGACAAAAGATAATAGGGGCTTAGATAAAATCATAAAGCTACACATTCAGGTGATGAACATCAGTGTAGCCCTGGTAAAATTCATCATTTATTGCAGAAGTGAAAAATTACCTTTCTAATGACATACGTTTCCTGTTATTCCAAGATAAATTTATATCTGGCTGTTCATTCTGTATGAAATTATATTTTTGGTATAATAATGCAAAGAAATTAAATTACTAACTTTAGCCTCTTTTATACATTTATTTCTACAGGGAGTCAGCCTGAGGCAACGCACTGCTCAGTGTTTCTTATGCTATGTGTGTAGTTTATTCTTTTTGTTTTATGGAGAAATAATTATCTAGCTAACGAGCAAGACACTGTACAGTGAGTGCATCACAGCTAAATGCTTCAAAAATACTTCTGGAAAATTCTTGCTCCCCCTGCAGTCAAAGGAAGTTTTTGCAGTGAATCTAAGAAGAAAATGAGATGTGCCTTTCTCCTGTGGATACCCTAAAATGAGCTTGATGTGTGTGTTTGCTTTGCTTTGTCACTGCTTCCTTAAGAAAGAAACAAGAATAAAATGTTAACATAAAAATTAGTTTCTTTCTGTTACCTTTGCTTACTGTTTTCTTTGCTGTACTTTTGTAAACAACATGAAAACAGTGAGTGAACAGAAAAAACCTACGTCCATGGTGTATTTTGTACAGACTTCTCAGGTGGTGGATCATGTGAGTCTGCTAAAACAAGAGAACTGAAGGTATTAGAAATCTTGGAGGCATATGAAACGTAGAGAAATACAGTTCTGTTAATTCACAAAAAATGAATGATGTGAACTTTGAAAATAAATGGTATGTACACTAAATAATTATAATTAATACACATATGTATAATACATATGATTGATTAAATGTCTTCTCCTATATATATGTAATAAAAACAGAGATAAAGTTTTCTATAACATAATATTTCCAGATATTGCATTAAAATAACATCACAATATACATCAAATATCATAAAGTAGTAAGTGGCTTTCTAATAGTTCAATGCCATTATTTTCATAAAATAATTTAGGTTGGGATGGAACTTAGAAAGTCACCCCATTACCCCGTTCTAAGGTTAAAGACACCATATGTTTTTTGCCTAAACATTCAGTTATGCTATGCCCTAATTTATCAGAGGAGACAACATCCAAATAAAAGCATTTTTTCTGTGTCTTCTCCAAAAAGACTGATTCTTATTTTCTCTTTGAGTCTTCCTCTTTAAAATTTTGTAATAATTAGAAGCCGGATATAAAACACAGAGCTCTTCTGTGGCTGAAATTCTGTTTTCCTTATACACATCAGCAGGAGGTTTAACTTTTTTATAATTTTGGCAGCTGAGACAGTGTATGTAGAACAGGTGGTCCCAGCTAACAAAGCACATTTCTCCTGAGAGCTTTGTGGGCAGGAGAGGGAGGATTTAAGAATGGCACAGGATCTTTTGGCTGTGCAAAAAGCCCTCATCAAGTAAACTTCAAACAATCAGCCTCCCAAAGAAGTCTTATATGTAATCACTCACTGAGGAAGAGGCTGTTGTGGAAGAAAGGTGAGAAGTTACTTTCCTTGAATGTGGTGTGGCCTTCTACACATAGAGCAGCTCGTGTGTGGGGACTGTACTTATTCCGCAGTTGCTCTGCCCCTCATTTGTTGGTTCAAGTTCACAAGCTGTCTTGATTATAGGGAATTTCACCAGTTGTGGAAAATTCATTCTGCACTTTCACGAGCAGTGCTCAGTCCATTTACCTCAGAAGGCAAAGAATGAGGAACTGGGCTATGTTCTGCAACAGAAACAGTTCAAAGGTGGAGTGTCCATTTCTTAGCAAATCTTATCAATTATGTCTTATCTCATTAATTCAAATCTTAAGAGACCTAAATGTTCCTTCTCACCTTTGTGCCTTTAAACATGCACCATGTCACTTGGAGCAGGTCAGTCCAATAATATTCTGTGGCTGTGGGCCTGAGGGCTGGAGAATTAAGGAAAAAAAACCAGAAAAGTAAAATGTTGATTCTTTCCAGCCTTCAGGTAAAAAAAGGTCTCAGTTCTCAAGTGGTTTCATAAGAATACATTTTTCAGAGGACAGGACATAGCTCCTTCCCTCCTGCTCTACAAAGATACCCACTGTTCCTCTTGTTGGGTTGATGTTTATTGCATTAAGAAACATTCCACCTGAGTGTGTAAGAGGTATGTCCTAATCATAAGTAATTCAATTTAGCACTTCAAACAGCAAAAGGGGTAACTTTTCTTCTCCTCCCCTCCCCTGCCCTCCATAGCTGCCAGGGCTGTGAGTCAGGGTACTGGTAGTTTGTCCTTTTTCCTGGGCTGCTCTAAGAACCCGCAGAGTTAATGGGAAGTGCGCATCCATTGCTGTGCAGAGCTGGTCAGACCTGCTTAGTTCATCCCAGAGGTCACGTTGCTTGACAGCAAAGCCAACAACAGAATGGCTAAAATTGTTTCCTCTCTGTCCTTTCCTTAAACACAACTGAAAGGCAGCAAGGCGGTGACCAAGCAGCCTCTGCTCTCCAGGAGAGCTTGTGCTTCACATTGAAGATATGGCTGCGTCTGCGGAGAAGCTGTGGGATGTAACCCCCACAATGATGGGGGAGATATGGAGATATGGTCCCTTCCCAGTCTTCTCTTTAAAGTGACTTAGGTGATTCAAACACTTCAGTAAAAAAAAAAACTCCAACCCTTTGGGGTAGTCAGAGACCAGGACCACTGACCTTAGCAGTCATGCTTTAGAGCTCCTCAGGACTACCAGAGAACATTGTCAATGATATGCCCACATTTCTCTGCAGTCTGTGGGTGCTAAACAACCTGCTTTGACAGCATGCAGCCTTAATCCTGAATTTTGCTGAGCCATAATAATATGGGGTTCAAAGTACTGTTCTAGTAAAAGGCTAGATATAAATTTCCATGATAATTGATTGCATCATGTATCACACATGGGTGAGTCAGGGATGTTGCGAAATATCTCCCAGTTACTGTTAATAGTAAATCCATAGCAGAATGTGAATTATGCTCTTTAAGTGCTCTGAATCATGGTATCTGGTATGTATAATTATTTTGCAGACCTCTTCTATTATATTCTTTTGCCCTGTCTGACTTAGCATGAATGGCTCTTGAGTTTGATGATGATATAGATATCTGATAGGTCCCTATAATTTTTAGACTACAATTTCTGTGTTGTAAATAATGATGTTGATGCAGCTTGATGTGATGTGAGATTAAAAAAAAAAAAAAGAAATAGCCCAAATACTAAACATCTCGAATTTCTGATGATTTATCTAGTTCTTCCCTAATAAGTAGCTTTACCAAGTCATTAAAGATGCCAACTACCTAACACGAAATAAAAGATAAACAATTTAATGAAAAAAAAATGAAATAACAAATTTTACCTGGCATCACAGCCTTACATTGTTTCAACGTTTCTATAATACCCAGAAAGATACAAACATTCCTTAATACTGACTTAGGAGTCACCCACATTGTCTTGATCTTTAAGTTTCCTGCCTCTTACTGGTTTTCAGAAATTTCTCTGCTCTTTTGGAATTCTTGATGCCATTCATACTTTTTGCTATGGAAAGGTAATTATTTGGCTTGTGGCCACTGCCTTTGGTGTTTTGCTTAGTGGTTACTGAAATCGCTTGAGTTTGTTTCCCTTTTTTGTAATCAAATCCAGGAGGTTGTCTTGCTTCACTGAAAGTTTTATGTACACACATGCTTGCTATTAAGTGATTTTACCAGTTGAGAAAATTAGTCATGTAATATTTACAGATCTCATTTGGAAACAGAGGATTTTGGCAGTGTTGCCGGTATAGCCCCAATTCTCAAATATCAAATGCTGCTTTGAGAAAAAAAAAACCTGTCTTTACCTTTGGTTTTAATTTTCCTCCTTTGTGGTTATTCTGCTACCTCTTTGTCTAGTTTTATATCCAGCTTTTGTCTATTGTGTAATTGTGCTTACAGTCACACGTATTTGTGTATTTCATTGTATTGTATTCACACATCAATGCTCTTTTATGCTGCAGTAGCAACAAACGTTTGCAGGGAAATATTTGTTGACTGTTGTATCAAATGCTGTATTTTCTACCTCTGTTTAGGATGTATTTAGGATCACAGGCCAGCTGAGGCAGGAAGGCACCTGTGAAGATCCTCTGGTCCAAATATCTGCTCAAAGACGAGTCTGTGAGAGCGGGCTGCTCAGGACGGTGTCCATTTGGTTTCAAGTGTCTTCAAGGCTGGAGCAGAGTGCAAACTGTACAGTGCTCTGCCTAATACAGCATGAAATAATATTGGCATTCTGTCTACAATGACGCATTGCTGGCTCATAATTTAAATTTTTAAATTTAAAATGCTCTCTTATTTCTAAATATTTGTATTGTTTCTGTACCAGTCCTCCTGAGTATGTATATGCATCTTCCATAAATCCCCTAAGTACCAAATCAAACATACATTTCAAACATATACTCACCAAGTTCCATCTTAAAGTAAATATGTTTGTTTTTTTCAGAAACCACACTGGATCCATTTTTCTGAAATTGTTTTCCTCTAATTTATGTAACTAAATAACTTTTTCCTACCAGTCTTCCTTGCAAAATCTTAGTTGCAGCCTCCATCTGAAAAAGCTTCCCTGGTTCTCCATGCCTGTGTAATTGCTCAATTTCGTGTTTTTCTGCACCTTTCCAGCAACTACCTCTTTCAAAAAAATCAACTCAGTGACCCTTTGCTTTCAATCTGCTTTTCAAAAGGTTTTCCATTATAACATTCCTCCCTCTCCCTCACTTCACTAGGTCTCATGCCCCTGGATAATGCTCAGCAGCAGCAAACTGTGCTGAGCATCATTTCTTAGCAGATGGAACCAGTGATTTGTCCACACTTATTCCAGACCCTCACATTTTCTGCTTTTCCTGTTTTTCTTCACTCATGGCATTGGTTGCCCAGAATTACCTAACTCAAAAAAACCCTGTGGGCAATGATGGCTTCTGGTTTGCATGGACCAAAGTGCAGGAGGGTTTTCTATCATTATTTTGTTAAAAGTACTCAGCAGATCAATTGCTTATTCTGTTGCTGCTTTCGGACAAAATTTTCAAATGAATGTTGCTGACACAGAATTTGGAATAGCTGTAGAAGCTGACTGCTGGAAAGATGAAAGAGTAAGAAAGTGAGGGATGTAGAAATCAGAGTCAAATTAAGAGCCGGTACTTTAGAAAAAAAACCCATGAAATTCACCCAATTATCACAGTATGGCTCTACCTAGAAATTACAGACGCGCCGATACACCTACAGTAACCAGAACTCTGTAATACCTCTTGGATTTCTGCAATTTTTTGTGGTGTTTTGATACACTAACAAAAAAAAAAAACCTTCTCAGTAGCTTGAATGCCTTCAGTTTTGTTGTTACACAGAGGTGTAGCAAAAAAAACCTAAAAAAGAAAGCCCTCATCTATTGCTGAATCCTGTTTTACAGATAAAAGCTCTTTGCCTGATCATAAAGCCCAACCACTAGTGAGTAATTGTCACTGAGAAGTACATTAGCAGCCAGACGCATCATTTATTTATTTATTTTTAACAAATACCCAATGCAAGCATTGGAATTAGAGTATGTATAATATGACAGGGTTTTATACAGGTAGGCAGTCTTTCAGACAATCTTTATTGTTCTTGGAAATGACGTGAAACTTTTATAATATAATTAACCAGTTCTTCCTTTGGAATATCCTGTTTTATCCCAGAGGGTGTGTGTAGCCACAGTGAGAATTTGGCAGAAAGTCAGGAAGAAAACTGCAAATACTGTACTGCACTTATCCTGCAGAGATGAATAGTCTCCTTTGTCCTCAAGGTGCAGCCAGGTGAAAGAACAAGCTCCTCCTCTTATCAGCTGGGATTTGCTGAGACTTAGAGTTTTTTAGATCTGGAGACCTGCTGAGAAGGGAATCATGAGTTCACCCAGAGGCAAAAAAGCAGAAAAATATTCTTGTGAAAAGAAAGTCCAGCTCTGTCAAAATTGGTAAAAACACCTCAGCTCTGCTGCCCTCTCCCTAGGATGGTGTGGGCTGCTGGAATCTCTGCTTTAGGCACTGCATCTGTAAAAAGACTCCTTCAATAAAAGGTGCTAGCTGCAAAAATATTTCCTTCCCAACCTACTGGTTAGACTTATCAGTAATCCAATGGTACACCTCTCTATCTGATAGGTAGGAGGCAATTAGCTTCTACTTAGTTAAGTGAGCACGTGTGAGCAATCATTTCAGACTTTTGAAGCCAAGAATGCAGTGTAACATCCCTGGGGGTTTCCTATGGTAGGAAGTGATCTGACATAGTTAGGAACTCAAGCAGTTTTTTATTCTACAGGAGACGCTTTGAGTTCAGGGATCTGGGGTAGCTGTTTTATTTGTGTGCTACCTGAAATACTAATTTTGATCACTCCTATTTGCTATGCACACTCAGGTTTATAACTTTTTTTTTTTTTTACATTGCTGAAATGATTTATGTGAATTTCAAGCATTTAAAGAAGTTTACAATGTATGAAAACCATTAAATAAATCTAAAACTGAGATAAACCACCGAACTTTCAGTGTATATGTACGTATATTGAAAATTTAAATACTTACAGAGGAATGATACATCTTGAACAAAAATCACCCCACTGCACAGCCATCCCCCCCCAAAAAAAAATTAACAACTTCCTCTCTAAAAATTGACTTTTAAAGGAATGATGAGGCCTACCAGAACACAAATTCTGTGAAAGGATCAGAACTAATATCTGTATCCTGGGAAGCTTAAAAAAAGATCCCAGGAGACTGTCTAACAAGATCTGGAAGGTGCAAACATGAGAGTTATAGGTGCTGATAAAGCCCTTTGCTGAGCTGGGGAAGAATATGGTTCACTGCTTGAGGAGTAGTTGTGGTTTGCACTCTCCCCAGTGTGCTGAGAGTCAGGCTGCTCTCTGCTGCTGACTGAAATGCACCATACCCTGGAGTATTTCAGTCAGCAGCACAGAGCAAGCCGTGCACAGCATCTGCCGTGTGTGTCAGGATTTCAGTAAATATATTTCTATGTATGTGCACATTGTACACCACCTTTTATGCACGTTATTTGAGGGTGCTAAAAAGTAGGTGGCATTGAGATATTCTTGGTTGTTGGTTTAAAACCATCCATTTCTAAATTATCATGGTACTAGTTAGGAGACCAAAAAAAAAAAAAAAAGATAAGAGAATAAAAAAAAGAGATGTTTTTGGCTTCTGGCCAGACACTGACAATGGAAAGAGGGCGGCTCGCCCAGCCTGCTGCCTTCTGATGCTTTACAGGCGACTCCTGATTCATGCTCTGCAATGCTTAAAGGCTTATGTGCCCGTGTGTGGTTATGCATGGAAACCTCGGGATAGTCTCTGCCATCAGTGGGATCACTTGTACAATGAGGTACTTTGTTCAGGATACATCAGTGCATTATTTATGACTATTAGAAAAAAAGGATATGGGCGGAACAGTTTGACCACTAAAGGTAAATAAAGGGTTATGAATGAAGAGGGGTTGAGACTGAAGGGAAAGATTTCTGAACTGTGACGAGACCAGTCTCCTAGTTCATGTAAATTAGTGAGAGAAGAAAAGAACATGAACTGAAAAGACTTCACTAATTGGCTACTTGTTACTACAAAAGACTAATGTTGGGAACATAATGTAGAACAGCTTCAATATGCTATATCCAATACAGTCATCTCTTCCTGAAGCAAACTCCCCTTGACCTTGGAGATTTTATCAGAGGGTGCAATGGTCTTGATTATAATTTTCTCATTTCAAAGGCCTTGCTTTTGTTTCCTTGAGTTGCACGTAGATTGAACCTGTAGAGATGTCTGCATGTAACTAAATATTTATGCGATCCACAAAGGAGAAAAGAAATTTAACACAGGAATAAATTGTATATTTAATGGACTAGAAGGAGCATGAAAAGCAGTAAATGTTCCCTATTATTACCCTATTTGTACTTGAAGTACAAATTCCTCTGTAGTTAACTAAAAGATTTAGTGGTCACTTTTGTGTGATGAAACGATTGCTTCATTTTGAAGTATCATACTCTGGGTGCAGAACTTGATGGATACAACTACATAGAAGGTGCTGTGCTACCTGATTTCCTGGAGCTAAGGCTCTGGGCCTCAAGGGCAGCCAGACTTCTCATTGCTGTGTCGGCAATCACTGGCCATGGGCAGCTGGAAACAGCAGATATGGGTGGGCACCAAAACTCCTTCACCTTTTCTAGAATGGCAGGGCTCTCTGTGCATCCATAGTCTTTTTTTCCTCCTCGGAAATGCATGGCCAAGAGGACGATGTCACAACCACCTTTTTTCCACTCAACAGGTAAAGGACTGGAGTAATTAATTCTGGAGACTCCCTTTGGCCTGAGATGTCTCAAAACCAGGCTTGCCTGGCACTCATTTGGAAGATGGGAATCCTCACATTTTACCTAGAAAATTCTACTGATCTATTTTCTACAACCAGCAATGAAGGAAGAGGAAAGTTAACTGTGTATGATGGAGGTTCTTCCCTGTTTAAAGGCTGCAGTTTACTCAAATAATTGATTATACTGGTGCAATTAATGCATTGAAAACTGGGTTTTCAGCTCAAATCAAGTTAAACTTCCACATATACTGAGAAGCTTGAAATATATCTGATTTTTCTGCTGCAAGGAATATAAATAATTCATGATTGTTTTTTATGATGAAGTACTGGATAACATACTTATCTCCTTCCCATAAAATCTTTCCTTCCAAAGATCAACACGTTTAAAAATATGTCCTTTGTCCTATTGCACAAAGTACTTATAAACTAGGTAATAATCTTAAAGTGGTATCTTTAACCTTTTTAATTTCAAAATTCCTGGTTAAAGGTATAGACATACCAAATAAGAGTAGAGCTAAAATTGTTTGATAACCAGGGAGAGCTTGCTGTGTACATACCTGCTTGAGTATATGTACAGGAAATTTGATTTATTTTATGCACTTATTCCTACTATTAAATTTAACAAAAAGCTGTGGAATATTGTCTTATAAAAAGATCCCAGTTTATCATTCCTGCAAATGACAGGCAGCTGCCTTTCCACTCTCTGACCAAACAGGCCCAGGCTAAGCAGAGGCCAACCAAAGCAGAGTGAGGGCAAACAACTGGCGCATTTGTCTTGAAGATAAACTCTTGAACTGAAATAAAAAGCTAAGGATCAGAATTACTTAGGATCAAAATTAGGGGAATTAGCAGGGGAATAGGGATACACAGTCTTGATGCAGTGGGCTTGCTGTAGTGAATTACACAAAAATAATTTGACATGGCCTCAGACAATCTGAGCTACGTTTATAGATGAAGAGACTGACTGAAAGACTCCCTAAGGTGCTGAAGCTTTCTGCTCTCTCACATCTGTTTTACTGGGCATGGGAGGCACAGCACACGTGGGGATCTTTGCAAAAAGGATCAGGCGCTGCTATGTTGTTCCCAGCTCATTCAGATCTGGATCTGGCCCTCAGAGTGCTGCACTCAGAGCAGTTTATAAGCCACATGGCAAAAAATCATATAGGACAGTGCTTGTTAGCTGAGGGTAACTCTTCCAAGGTCAGGAGTGAATGTGGAAAAGGTCACTAGAATAAGGGGGTGTCCTGATAACTTAGACTGTCAGGATGTTAATGTGCAATTTCAGTGACAAGAAATTACAGTTTTATATCTCCTTTCCATAGGTACACAAAGCTACTGTAGAGAAATGCAGACAGTGTTCCGCTAGAGAGTTCTGCTAGAGAACTGAAAGCTCAGAATATGCATGACGAAAAAAGGCCACTTATGTTATCCAAATCTAGGTGCCTGAAAGTAAGTCTTAAATCCATACTTAGGTAAATCTATGAAAGTAAATTGATTTTACAGTGGTTCTGGGTAGCTGGGCTATTCTGGCAGTGGAAGCACTTTCACTTTAAAATATCTGTCCGTTTGTATCTTCCTGGTTTTGCATGGATTTAGATTATTAAAAATATATTTTGAAAACTCTCTGAGGACCTTTACAGAAATGCTTTTTTATACTAGCAAAGTTTTTTCTGAACAGTCTAACTAGAAATATCGAGTTTCTGTGAATACAGTGCTCTCTGGATCTACAGAAGAGATAAAACCTCACAGAGATTTATTTCTTGCTCTCCTCGATACATTTCATCCAGGTAAGGAAACATGGAAAAAAAGTGTTGGACCAGTATAAATTTGACAAGGCCTGAGGCTAGTCCACGGTACAAATGAGATCAGAAAAAAAATTACAATGATGTTAATATTAATGTTAATGTTAAGCATAAAAGAGTTGGTCTGTTATGACAGTAGCTTTGTTTCCACAGGGACCACTTTTACAGCAAAGATATCTCATGAGACTTGCATTAAACTGCCAATGTTGTTTGGTTTTTATGCTGTTTAGATGCTGTTGATCCTAGCATGGCATATGACTGGGTACAATATTACTTGTTAAACCGTTGTGTGAATTAGCTACAGATGTGTACGTAGGGACACTTGTACTTTTTTCATGCCTATGTGTAAGAAGACTTTAGAAGAAGTCTTTGATATTAGTCCAAATCATACATTGCATTATAGTGAATATTTAGGAAAGTGATGTTAGTAGAAGTATTGTTTCTGACTGGCAGAGTTGGAGGCTTCTGAGAAAAACACATGGTACTGAATGAGGAAGTTAAAATTCACTGAAAATTAAAATATATTTCTAATATATTTCTCTTATTATTGCAATGTATGGATGCCTAATGATGCCTTTTAAAGCAAATTCTGTATGTCCTATTGAGATCAATTCAAACAGTCCAGTTATGTGTTTCAAGCAGTATTTGTCTTCTGCCCTCAAGGAACACTCCGACACCAATCTCAAAGCCATATTCACTGTTCGCACAACTCACGCTTGGGGGATGAATTCCTGCTTGCCCCGAGTATTTTCATTCACTGCCCCTCTTAAGACAACCCGCCTGGGTATGGTACTGAGTGCTAAAACAGACAAGGCCTAACCTTAAGTCTATTTTGTCCTGACAAGTGTTGTCAAGTTTGCCAAAGCAAAACTTGATAAAGCAGCTGTGCTGTGCTGTTTGGTGGAAAATTATATGTACAAGGGTCTGCAGAAAACAAAGTAGGCCTGCTGTGCAATGTGTTTCTGCTTTGGCACCTCACTCTTCCAGCCTATTTGGCACGACAGTCTTGACATGTCAAGATGTCTCGCCGTGTCAGCTAAGAGGAGAGTAATGGATAGTGGCTGAAATGGGGTGCACTGTAAGCTGCCAACAGATGAACAGTTTCTCTAAGAGTGTTCTGAGTGTTTGACTCACCAGGGCTTTTTTTCTTACAACAGTCCATCTGCCTGGACTGAACGTGTTGCAATCAGCTATTTTAACAGTACACAGTTTCACAATGAAGTTTCATTTGGACATAAAAGAGGAAGCAAGTTCAGCGTGTTGCAGTTCAGTCGGTTATAAAACCCCCTCATCTCCTAAGGGACCTTCTTTCTATACTTTGCTATAGAGGATTAGAAGTAAAACAGATGTTATCTTAGAAGTGTAATTAAAAAGGAAATAAAAACAGAACATTGCATTTTGGGGTAGGACAGACTCACAGGAAGCTTCAAACTAGTTGGAAGACTTCACTTTTTCTGTACCCGGCCAGCTGCTGTATCTTTGGAGGTAAGAACTAAAATATACTGCGTGTTATAGAAATGTATGAAAATGTTGCCCTTGCTTATCAAAGAGGCTTGGTTCTGTTTGTGTGGCACCACAGCAGATAGCTGGTAAAATGAGGATGCACTTTTTCTATTTTGAATGCACATGTTTTTTGCAGAGTTTCAGCCTCTGTCCACAGGCAGTTTCTGCTGCCTTAAGAAGTGATGAGAACATTTCTAAGGTGCCATCTTCACAACCATGACTAATTGTGGTTGCAATGAGACTTCAAAATGAAAACAGAATTTTTCCTTTGATACTTCTAAAGACTTACATAAAATCAGACTAAACAGTTTTTTCAGAATATTTTAAAAGTGAGTCTTAATAGCTGTGTTGCTTTTATCATAATTAAGATATTGTTATTGAAATTTCTGTGCATGTTACAGTACTGTCTAGTTAATGTCCTCCAGCTGGAGTACTCTATTTGTAGATCATAAATAAAAATAGGCACCAAAATAGATTAATATAGACATCGTATTTTAAAAAAAGTTAATAATAAGAAAGATAAGACTTCTCTGAAAACATGATGATGTTAAAAATTATAAATGAAGAAACTTTGTCACTGCATGTTCCCAGTTGTCAGTGAATTTCCTGGGTTGCTGCAAATTCACAGCTTGACAAGGGTGTACACACACAACATGCCTCCTCTCCACTCTTTCTTATGCTCTACAGCAAATGTGACTAACATTTCAATGCCTTTTTGTGGACCATTTCCTTCACTCCTCGGAAACACCTTCAGCCTTTTCTGTCTTTCTTGCTTTACCGTTTATTCTTTTCATTTCTAGAAAGTGTATTCTCTTCTGTAAGAGTTCACGTGGATTTATAGCCCCTTTACTTCAAATGCTGAGATTCAAAATGTTGCAGTGCACATAGTTCAGTCATAACAGCTAACAACTCATTAAAATAAACACAGACATCAAGACATGTGAAATGATTTCCACCTCAGGAAGAAAATGATAAAAGCATAGGGTAGAAATATGACGTAGTCAAGTCTTCCTTTCCTGCCTCAGATTTCATGCTTTTGTTTACAGCTGTGGACATAAGATGTAAAATGCTATCAAACCAGATTGATGGGGTCCTAAACCAACTTTGTATAGGTACAGATGATGAAGAAAAGTATGGAAAATGATGAACCAGGCTTGGTCTGTATGAAGTTTCAAGGAACTTGAGCTGATAAAACAAACTTGGGTGGGAAACTTCGAGAGGTCAAGAAACTATATTTACCAACTTAGAGTTTTCATCGTATTTTTATGGAAGCATATCTGCCCCCAACTCAACTTAAAGATACAAAAGCACTCAAAAATGCACTGAGAATGTATTTGTTTCTAACTGAAAGAAGCTGAATGCTCCTGAAACTCATTGTTATCCATTTCGCATGATCAAAAATGGGTAGGCATTTGTGTAACAAGAGCAGTCAACAGTACAGTAGATTTCTTGGGGAAGATGTCTCTCCTCTTTTGCTTCCTTCAGTCTGCCCTTCCAGCAGATTCCCTCATACTCTTGATTTACAGGGTTATTATCCTCTCTACTTGTTCCCCTCAAACCAGCCCACATTCCCCCATGGGTGAGGTACTCCAGCATTTCTGCATCTCTTCAACTGTTGACATGGGGATAAAGAAGATGAACAGGGCTTATGTTTTCTCCTGTGAAGACCAAAAGATCAGAGTGAAGAGAGCTGTGGGGAGGGGGCAAGAGTGGTTTGGCTCACGGTGACTGCTGAAAGAGCCTCATAGTGCAGCTCTGTGGGCCCCAGATCTTCCAGAGCAGCAGCAGCAGCAGCAGCAGCAGGGAGAGGAAAGGGCAGCATTCAGATGCTTGTGCAAAACCACCCCCTAGCTAGTCATCTTCTCCTCTGCTGTGGGCAAAGTGAGCCACTCCTGCATCAAACAGCAGCCACTGCAATTGTAGAATCATAGTCAGAGAGCAGCATAAGTTGGAAAGGACCTCAAAATGTCATCTCGTCAAACCTTTCATGGGAAAGGAAGCCTAGATGAGATTATGCAGAACCTTGTCCAATCCTACCTTGAAAATATTCAGTGGAGGGGACTCTACCATGTCTTTGGGAGGTTGTTCCAGTCATTGATTGTTCTCACTGTAAAAAATTTCCTTCTCATATTGATATGAGACCTCTTCCCTCTTGTCCCTGGAAGCATTCAAAAACCATGTGGATGTGGCCACATGGGGGCACGGTTTAGCAGTGAACATGGTGGCGCTGGGTTAACGGTTGGACTTAATGATCATAGAGGCCTTTTCCAACCTACATGATTCTGTGAGTCTATTCCAATGCAACTTGTGCTCATTGCCACTTGTCTTCTCCATGCTGCTGCTTGTGAAGAGAGAGCCTCTGTCTTCTTTGCAACTGCAGATAATGAAATACTATGATGAACTGTCCCTTCTCCCAGCCTTTTTTTCTCCCAGGAGAAGAGTCCTAACTCCTTCAAACTTCCCTCATGAGGCAGCTTTTCCAGTCCTTTGATTATCTTCTTGGCCCTCCATTGGACCCTCTCCAGTTTGTCCACATATTTTTTTGAATTTTTGGGGTCCAGAACTGGATGCTTCAGAAGCAGCATGAAAAATGCCGAGTGGGAAGATCCCATCTCTTTCTCAGCCAGCCATGCCCCTGTGGGTGCAGCCCAGGATCTGATTTTCCTCGTTGCTGCAGCACTGCACTGCTGGCTCAGGGTCACCTTGTTGTGCACCAGGGCCCCCAGGCCGCTCTCAGCAAGGCTCCCCAGGCACACAGGTCCTGTGCTGGGCTCTTTGGTTGTGTCATCCCAGTGCAGGAGCTGCCACTTGCCTTTGTTAAACCTGATGCTGTTATTGCTGGCCCACCTTCCAGCCTGTGCAGGTCTCCCTGTAAGATGTGTCTGTCTCACCACACAGTTTATTGTCATCAGCATTACCTTTATCCAAGCCAAATGAGGTTCAGATACCAAAGATCTGTGGGTTTCAGACATTAAGGAGAGGCTCTACTTAGCCATGTGCACAGCTCATTATATTTTCTTCTTCACTGTCCTGGTTTCCCCACGCTGGCTGCGCTGAGGCTTCTTGGGAGCTGTTTCACACCTGCCCCAGGGGAAGGCGAGATATGGGTCCTGTAGTACTTGTGAGCTTGCTCTACAGACTATCCTGCTTGCCGGGACTCTTGTATGTGTGTCTGGCAATCTAAGGTGGATCCCACACCTCACTGAGGGGATCTGTCTGTGTCTCCACAGCCTGGAAAAATGTCTCTTAAAATAGGGAAAAAATACTACAGATGGATCCATAGGATTTGAGTTCCCTAGAGACAGGGATCATCTGGGATTCCATCTAATAAATCAGCTGGAACTGAAGGTATACCCTGTGATAAGACTCGAGTTCCAATCCCCAGCAGGACAACTTTAATGCCATTCAGAGCCCTCAGGGATCTGAAAGCCGGACATATCCAACACAAGCTTGTCTCTTCCATGAGTTTCCATCCCCTCCTTTTGCAATGCAGAAGAATGTCCCTTTCCCCACTGAGCTGTGATCCCAGCTGGCACCATGTTCTTTCCATTCCCTCTAGCAACTTTTCATCTTGCTTAGGTTTTTGAACAGGACACAGTTTATCATATCTCTTTGTGTACACTT
>VZTF01002689.1:2510012-2716030 GCA_013397755.1 Cnemophilus loriae
AGTCAGAGAGCAGCATAAGTTGGAAAGGACCTCAAAATGTCATCTCGTCAAACCTTTCATGGGAAAGGAAGCCTAGATGAGATTATGCAGAACCTTGTCCAATCCTACCTTGAAAATATTCAGTGGAGGGGACTCTACCATGTCTTTGGGAGGTTGTTCCAGTCATTGATTGTTCTCACTGTAAAAAATTTCCTTCTCATATTGATATGAGACCTCTTCCCTCTTGTCCCTGGAAGCATTCAAAAACCATGTGGATGTGGCCACATGGGGGCACGGTTTAGCAGTGAACATGGTGGCGCTGGGTTAACGGTTGGACTTAATGATCATAGAGGCCTTTTCCAACCTACATGATTCTGTGAGTCTATTCCAATGCAACTTGTGCTCATTGCCACTTGTCTTCTCCATGCTGCTGCTTGTGAAGAGAGAGCCTCTGTCTTCTTTGCAACTGCAGATACTGAAATACTATGATGAACTGTCCCTTCTCCCAGCCTTTTTTTCTCCCAGGAGAAGAGTCCTAACTCCTTCAAACTTCCCTCATGAGGCAGCTTTTCCAGTCCTTTGATTATCTTCTTGGCCCTCCATTGGACCCTCTCCAGTTTGTCCACATATTTTTTTGAATTTTTGGGGTCCAGAACTGGATGCTTCAGAAGCAGCATGAAAAATGCCGAGTGGGAAGATCCCATCTCTTTCTCAGCCAGCCATGCCCCTGTGGGTGCAGCCCAGGATCTGATTTTCCTCGTTGCTGCAGCACTGCACTGCTGGCTCAGGGTCACCTTGTTGTGCACCAGGGCCCCCAGGCCGCTCTCAGCAAGGCTCCCCAGGCACACAGGTCCTGTGCTGGGCTCTTTGGTTGTGTCATCCCAGTGCAGGAGCTGCCACTTGCCTTTGTTAAACCTGATGCTGTTATTGCTGGCCCACCTTCCAGCCTGTGCAGGTCTCCCTGTAAGATGTGTCTGTCTCACCACACAGTTTATTGTCATCAGCATTACCTTTATCCAAGCCAAATGAGGTTCAGATACCAAAGATCTGTGGGTTTCAGACATTAAGGAGAGGCTCTACTTAGCCATGTGCACAGCTCATTATATTTTCTTCTTCACTGTCCTGGTTTCCCCACGCTGGCTGCGCTGAGGCTTCTTGGGAGCTGTTTCACACCTGCCCCAGGGGAAGGCGAGATATGGGTCCTGTAGTACTTGTGAGCTTGCTCTACAGACTATCCTGCTTGCCGGGACTCTTGTATGTGTGTCTGGCAATCTAAGGTGGATCCCACACCTCACTGAGGGGATCTGTCTGTGTCTCCACAGCCTGGAAAAATGTCTCTTAAAATAGGGAAAAAATACTACAGATGGATCCATAGGATTTGAGTTCCCTAGAGACAGGGATCATCTGGGATTCCATCTAATAAATCAGCTGGAACTGAAGGTATACCCTGTGATAAGACTCGAGTTCCAATCCCCAGCAGGACAACTTTAATGCCATTCAGAGCCCTCAGGGATCTGAAAGCCGGACATATCCAACACAAGCTTGTCTCTTCCATGAGTTTCCATCCCCTCCTTTTGCAATGCAGAAGAATGTCCCTTTCCCCACTGAGCTGTGATCCCAGCTGGCACCATGTTCTTTCCATTCCCTCTAGCAACTTTTCATCTTGCTTAGGTTTTTGAACAGGACACAGTTTATCATATCTCTTTGTGTACACTTTTCAGGCTTTCCGCAAGTGTTTTGCTTATCTTGAGCCAAGAACTCCCATTTTGTTTTCCTACTCTCAGACTGTAATCTGAGATCTTTATGCAAACATTGACACTGTCTACAAGCATTACAACCTAGAAAATTTCCTGCCACACACTGGCAATACCCCTGGATTCTCCATGTGACTTCAAACATTTATCCTGCTGTCAGGCTTTTCTTCTGCTGAAGGACTGAACAAAAACCTCAAGCAAGACAGATAAGCTTTTAAGATCATCTGACTGTAATAAAGACTATGTCAGATAGAAAAGACAGTGTAAACCAGACAGTCTTCTCCCTCTATCTCCACTAGGCTTAGACAGAATGTAGTCAGTGCCCATTGCAAGGGCAGCAGCTACACAAGGAAAAATCTCTTTGTTCACCTCACATGCAGAATGTGTCGGATCAGAATTGTGAAAGGGACTGGTGTTCCTTGTGCAACAAAAAGTTATGCAGTTATTTTCAGGAAGAAGAAAGTGAAATCTGGATTTAAGGAGAATGAAACCCAAATACTGAAAGACATTAGATATAATTTCTGTGCCCTTGGAATACTGGTTTATGTATGTCTGTGGCACAGAGAGGGGATTAAGAGAAAAGACACAAGAAAGCAGAATTAATGAAACTGCAATCCTTATCAGATTTAAAATGCAAAAATTAAAGTGACAAGGTTGCAAGACTATTGGAGTGATAGGATAATAACTTGACAGAGGTATACATTGTATTAAGTTCTAGGACAAGAGACACCACAGATACATGCACCTCCCTTTTGCATTCATGCTCTCAGTACTGCCTATCAAAACTTCAGATTTCCTTGTAGAGCTGGGAAAAGCCAGATTAGTGTGGCAGCCTTTGCCAGATTCAGAGGGTAAACTTGTAACTCATTCAGAAAAACACACAACTCTGAGCACAATGAGACCCTAATATTTTTGAATTTGCCAGTTCTCTTGTTTCCACTCCTGTTTCAGATAGTGTGCCCCAACAATCTTAAAATAAGCGTAGCAGAATGCAGTGCACAGAAATGAAACCAACGGTTTCATTTCCCTCATGTTGCACCTTATGGCAGAAACGACTCACATCTGGGGAGCAGGAAAGACCAAAGTCACATGCTACCTGAACACAACTGCCTTTGCCTACGTTGGTTGAGCAGTGGACAGGCCATAAGTTACAGTTCCACTCATTTCTCTGAATCCACATTAAAAATAACATATGAATAAATGTGTAACAGTTCCAGATTCAAGCTAGCCACGGTTAGTGGTGACTTTTCAATAAAGACATCTGGGCCGTGGATGGCTGGGGGAAGGGAACAGCCTTTGCAAAACGGGGGAACAGAAGTAGAAGAAAGAGTTGACAACCTGAGCAGCTCTAGCATTTGGCTAAGATTTCTGTGAGGGCACCTTAATCACAGCTAAAACCCAAAGCAATACAACAGCAGCATACTGCAATGACTGCCAAGCCCCAAACATGATTTTTTCCCCTTCTGTGTAACTAGGTCACTTTTAATTAAATGTTACTCCCTGTGGGAAATCTCACACAACTGGCAGCAACAAAAAGAGTATAGGGTCACCAAAGCAAGTGTTTGGACATATCTAATTCCCATTAATATTTCTGCCTGAAGGAAGGTTATTTTCCCTTCAACCTTTTTCTTCATGGTGTGGAAGTGAGTCTCTCCCCCCAGGGAAAGTCTTTTCTCACACAGTCTTCTTCCTAACATCTGCGCAAAGTCTATCTCCGTGCTTAGACAGGATTTAACCAACCATTATTAGTGCAGCATTTTGCACTAGCAACTGTGACACATGAAAAGCTTTACTAAGAAATGAGAGTCCCTTCACTCTTGGAAAAGACCATTTGTACTATATAAAGAAAGAAATTATTTTAATTATTTTAATTTTAATTTGTTTTTACTTTAAATCTACTTTTTCTTTGCTGGACTAAACAATTTCTTTAGAACACCCATTGATTATACCCTTGATATCTGCTGAAAAAAAAAAGACAGAGATGGACTTAAAACAGTTTTTGTGATAGTGGAGCTGCTAAAGCTCAGGCAGAACATTTACTGATGTGCAGATGCGTGTGTGTCCTTGCTGGCAAATCCTGTCTTTAATTACCAACACGTCTGTGCAGCTTTTGTGTCTGAGCTGCCTGCTCAGAGAGTGGAGAGAGTTAGAGCTGGAACCCAATTGTACCTTTGCAGAAATGCAGTGAAAACTGATTCCAGAGCTGTGGTACAACTAATCCCACAGTGAAAGGAAGAGCTGGAGTACTTCTGAAATGTGCACTTTCCTATGCATTGCACTGAAATCTGTCTCTTCAAAAGTACTCTGCAGATGTCTACATCTAGGATCTAGTTCAAGATCCTTTTATAGCAACCGGAGAGTGGTAAGCAAATCTAGGGCACAATTCCTTTTATTTTGATTTAGGTGTCTAAACCAGGCCAGATGAATCATGCCTCCAAAAAGTTTTACTTTTTCCACTGCCATTTTCATGTCTAAAAATTAGAAACAATTGATTCCATCCTGATTGCAATGCAGAAGTGCAAAGTGCAAATTAATGGTCTGAGATTTTTTAATGAAAAAGGAACCACACCTACAGCTGTTGATTAGTCTGGAACAACAGGGTTGATACTCTCAATATGAATGTCAGATCATCATGGTTCAGAAGCAGCTGACAAACCACACACAACAAAATTTGCTTCAAATCATATGAGAAAAAGGGGGAAACCCCTGGCTTCTTAAAAGCATATGAGAAAAAGGGGTAAACCCCTGGCTTCTTAAAAGCATATGAGAAAAAGGGGGAACTCCCTGGCTTCTTAATGAATTTCAGGGCAAAATTAGATGTATTTAAATGTAAGCTATTACAGCAGCTATTCCACAACAAAAGACTTGTCCCTCTCTTCACAACTCACTTGCCATTGGATGCACTGGATGTGCCACATGTCACGTTATACAGAATATGATTGATGAGATTGAGTTAACAGCACAACAGGGACACTGGCTGATCGCTTCTCTGACTGACACAAGTCCTCTAGTAAGGCAGAGACACTCTTGTTCATGTCCGAATTCGAGATATCTCTTTGCAGCTGGTAACAGACTGAGGAGTGTAATCAGAGCTCAGTGAGTTTAAAATGAACTTTTTGTAATTAACTTCTTCTTATCCTTTTTCTGTCTGCTGGTGGTTCCTTTCCTTTGGAGAAGGATGCTGTCGGAAGGTTACCTTCACAGAATCACCTACGTTTGTGAAAACCTGAACCCTGCGCTCTACAAGAGTTTGCCTGATGAAGGGGTGTATGAAATGAGGTCCATTAATTATCCTTCCACAGGCGAAGCACAAGGAAAAAGCCTCCTTCAGAGATGCAGATCTGCTGGCAAGTGCATTTCCTCAGTCTGCTCTAGAGGTAGCAAGCACAGCAGAAGGCAGAAGGATAATCTCCCACAGCCTGTCCAGCACCCAACACCCACAGGGCAGCCACCTCCAGCTACGCATGTCTGTGAAGAGCTGACGAAAAAAGTCACCTACCTGGTTCCACCTTCCTGCAAGAGCATTTGCAAGAACTACAACGATTTGCATATAGCTGGGGACTATGTGGTGCCTATTAGCTCAGTCGCAACAGATTTTGCTTGTGACAGCGGCATAGGCCCCTTCTTGGAGTCCTCAGAGATTCCTCCCGCCATGGAGTCCGTGAAGGCTCCCCCCACAAGTGACACCATCCGCAGGCCGGTCCAAGGCTACTCCTCGTGCTGGCGGCTGGCGAGCTTAGGGCCCCACCAGCAGCCCCTCTCCGACTCCGCCCTGAACGACTACCTCGAGCAGAAGCTGCTGGAACTGTACAAGCAGTACATCATGGACAGCACAGCAAACAGGGCATCCTCCACCCAGATCCTGGCCTCGGAGCTCATCATGACTAACGTGGATCAAATCAGCATGCAGATATCACGGGAAAGGAACATGGAGACTGTCAAGGCCAAAGACATTGTCATTAGCCGCTTCTTACAAATAGCCAGTGGGAAGATTTCCTCAGAAATGAGCACGCCTACTCTGCATATTTCCCAGTATAGTCACATTAACACTTAGTGTTCGAAATGTTAGAAAGTTTTTATGTTCTTCAAAGTCAGTTTTTAGTTTAAGATACTTTCTGCTTGATAAAAATGCATTTACCATCCACCACTTAAATAAAACCTTTCAGTAGATATTAAATAAGTAAAACTACCTGTACTCCTGTGCTGTGCAGCTCCTATTGTGGACCAGTAAGTTCTTTTTTCTTTTAAATATTTGTAGTGAACCTCAGACATTAAAGTAGTTTCATAGAAAAATGACTAAAAGCATATGAAACTCTTCCAGGTGCTCAGGTGTTCACTTTCTGCCCCACCTACTTAATTATCATTTCAAATTTTGTCTCTCTGGTATCTGCCACTCTGCCCTGGGCCTGTGCTCACACAGGCTTACACTCATGCAAGGACAAGCAAGCACAGTGATGGCACAGCAACAGAAATACAGAATTTAGGATGTCATCCAGTTCACCTCCCTGCCCCTAAGGGCTTTACTTAGGACATCCCTCAAAGAAGGTTTTATAATTTGTTCTTAAAGATATTAAAGGACAGACACTTTATAGTTCTTTCTATGCTAACCCTAATTATTTAAGTGGTGTCTTCCTGTTCAAGAGTTACCATCCCTTTTTGTGAAGCACAAGCTCTGTTTCCCAACACACAGCATCCTCAGGAGTGTGTGTGCAAACCCGTGTGGTTTGCACTGACTTGAACCCTCACAATGAGCACGGAGGACCTGTGATCATAGAGAGACACCACCTTTACCAGCTATTTACACACCTGACCCCGTGGAGGTGGTGATAAAGGGAGAAGAGGAAGGAGAATTCACCTTTGTTAAGAGAATTGCACGTTGAAGAAAAAGGGCTGCTCCAAAGTCCGTTGGATTAATGTGGACACTGCCCTAGAATGCAGAAGAAAAGCATTCAACAGCATGGCTGAACACTTCTTTTGTTAGGATTTTTGTATCATAGGTCAAGGTCATTTGAACTTGATGTATTTCTGATAGAAGGTCCTATTTTGTAAAATTTCACCAAGCCTTAAAAAGGAAGAAAAAACCAATAACCAGAGCTGCCTCATGGCAAGGGTTGGTACCTACTCTAATTGTTCACGATGTATAATGTATTGACAATGTCAGCCCATCACTAGTTGAAGTTCTGAGTATCCATATAACACAAATACTAATTTATACTAAATATTCATAAAATGATTTCATGTTATTTTTTTCCACAGTGTAATTTTGGCCTTTGTGTGCTTTTTTTCCCCCCTGATTTATTTATTAATGTATTTTATTTCAGGCAGGTTTTTATGTATATTTCAAAAACAAATTTAAGGTGATAAACATGTCAGTTTATTCTGTTGCTGCTGTTTTTCCAGAGATTACTGGGATAGCTCAGCATATTTTCCTGCATGTGCAGGTATGCAAAAAAAAATTGCCATGAGAACCTGTGATGCTTGAATCCAGAGAGTGTACCTCTGTTGCCATAACAGCCTACCCAAATACTATTATTCAGCAATTCAAGACAGATAATTTCTGGCATGCAATATTTCTAGACTGTGATCAAACGGTTTTTACAAATACAAAAAAAGGCTATTTTTAGGGGAAAATAACAATCATTGTAATGCATAGGCACACACATACATTCTGCATGCAACATCCATTACCAACAACCTGGAAAATGACTTCCAGAGGAGAGCAAAAGCACAGAAATGTAACAGTTTTTATATCCTACAGGTACAGTTTCAGGCTTTTCAAAACATGAGGCTTTTGTTCATGCCTATCGACATTCACATCACTGAGTTTCAGTTGCAAAAGATGTAGTGGAAAGCAACTTGCAGAGTTGGATGCGTAAATCAATACCCTTGCTGAAAGATCTGACTCCTTCATCAGAGGACACAATCAATTCTTGCACTCAACTCTCCCCACTCCACAGACCTCGTCCTGTGCAAACAAAACAGCATTTTATCGTCTCTTACTCAGAAATCCCAATCTTCATTTCCCCCGCAGACGCGTGGGCAGCACTGGTCGTCACGTCCCCTTTCTCAGAACCGAAGCAGGAAAGAGGGAGGGTGGCTGGAGAACAGGGGCCAAGAGCTCTGCCCCAACCCGAGTGGAAACCTCCCACAGCTGCCGTGTCAGGAGGCTGCGGCCAGAGCCAGGGGCTGTGCTCACAGAACAGCAGTGGAGAAGAACAACAAATCTTAAATGCACCAAAAACAGGCTCATGCATATGAAGGGCATGTTTGATATTTATCAATCAACTACAAACCATTCCATTCTCAGGCAGCTTTATTCCAAGCAAATCACTTACTACAGTCATACTGACTTTCAAGGAAAGATCTTATTTTGTATTGTCAGACTGACATTACTAATTTTATTTTATTTTACGAAAAGGTCATAATCATTGCAGAAGCTGATTTATTCTGGAAAAACAGCATCAGCCACTTCTTCCCCACATATGGTTATTTTCTTTTCTCTGCCTAAATATAAATGTCCATTTCACTTTGAGCCCTGTAGTTTGCCTGTTTCTCACATGAATTACATACCAGCCACATCCCATTATCTGAAGCAGCTCTTGGATTTCAGGCAGTTTCTACATAAACAACTATTTCTTGCTTTCCGCTATACTCAGATGAAAGTGCATTTATATCTCTGTCCTTCTTCCATTTAAACCTAATCTTGCTCTGCACAGATGCCTCTCTAGGTGTGCCTGTTTCCTGCTGAAAGCACTTGGATAGCAATTAGGCTGCTATTACCATGACTCAGGTTGTTATCTAAAGAGATTATCATATTCTCTCTCCTTCTCTCTCCACCCCCTCCACTTCTTCCTCAGGGTCAAGCATTTAAAGAGAGAGATCCCAATTTTTTAGTAGCTCTCTTAAATAACTAATTTGTAGTCAGGAGCACATCATTTCCTGACACGAGCTTGTCAAAATGCTGATGGGAGCCCTGGTGTCTGGGGAGTGTGTGTTGGAGAGGAGAGATTGAATTCTGCCCTCACAATATCTCCTAAAAATATGGCTATTTTAATATAACTAACATAATTTAAGAAGGCAAAGAAAATTGTGATGAATATTTCAGTAACTCTTTGGTTGATATTTTGATCAACTGTCAAGAAACTGTTCTCAGAAGGATAGTTTATAGCCACCTTCAGCATACTCCAGCACCTTCCTTAGGCATTTTTTGCAGAACGTATTACTCATTGCTGACAACATGATTATAGCAGCTAGGAATTTTATTGTTTATAGCTGGTGTGACTGTGCCTCCAAGAGTCTGAGCTCATCACTGTGGCAGATGAACATTACCTGTGGTCTCCAGGAAGGCTGGATGTGCAGTGTGACAAGAAAAATCCTTGGCAGAGGGAGAAAAGAGAGGGAAAAGGGATTTGTCAAATTTGTTGGAACCTGTAGGTCCTGCCTTTGATTTTAACCCCTTTGCTGGCTTTGATTTCTTATCTGTACCAAGAAACACTGGAGGGAAGAAAAAGTGATCTAAAGTGCAGACTGGGCTTTGTGCTGAATGTGAAAGTGAGCATTTCATGCTCTGGTTGCTGGGTTCAGATGAAGGCAAAAAGCCAAGCATCTAAAACTGAAATAAATGAAGTTCTACAGTGCTGACTCCAGCCAGGCATATTGCTGGTATTCCACCTTGGGGAAGCTGGGACCTCCCGGCATCCCAAGGTTCATCTCATTCCCCTTCTGCTGTCCTTTCAAAGATGGAAGCAATGGGGATTTATTTAGGACTATCCCTTCCCTGAGCTTCTTCCTACCACAGGTTTCTCTCCGACATAGGACCTGCTGGGGTGTAACCAGCTGCCAGTATAAACCTCTTGGGCAGGAGGGGGTAAAAGGGACTGCAGGTTTTGTTGCCTTGATTATCAGAATTGCTGTAACATTTCTTACTGCTATGGACAGTATGGGCTGGGAGGAATCCCTTGTTCTCCCAGATTCAGGAGGGATAATTATCAATTTAGGGAGATCAATCACTGTGTCGCTGTGACATCTCACTGCAGATTTTAAACTGATATCGACATATGAAAGGACTGCTACACTTTTGGTAACTGGTGAAGTCACTAACTTGCCACACATCTCATTAAATGCAACCTGTATGTCTACGACAGCTGGTACGTGTCTGCTTGGCACCTCTCTGTTCACAGTCACCCCCTCTCTGACAGGCTCATACAACGGCTATGGACAGTGCTCAGAAGGGACATGAATTTCTCCATCTGCATTAATTACACAGAGCGCAAGCACAACAGGCAGCTTAAATCGATGTATTGGCATCCAAATTGACAGGGCTGGCCTCTGGTTGGTGGAGCCATGTCAGCTAATGTGGACTGAGACCTGCTCCCCACTCTGTCTTGTGCTGGGTAAAAGCATCATTGTCTTCAAAGAGCATTTACAGCTTAGAAATATGTAGCAGAAAATGGCTAACATGTAAAGGAACAGAAGTTTAGGTCAAACCAGAATTAGTCTGTGCACTGCAGTGTTACTTCTGCTTCTGCTGTACTGGGAGGAGCTGGCTTACCGTCTCTCAGGCATTTCTGCTGACAGGATTAGGATGGCTTTTCGGAACATTAGGCAGGCTTTCTAAGGGCTGAAGGGAACAATGTTCCCGAGGCTCATTCTCAGACCTTCTTACATCTCTTTCAGGGCAAATGTTGAATGAACTACCTCGCTTGAAGTGGAAATCCCCTCTAGGAGTATTAGAAGTGCCTCATCTTGAGTTAACATCTGATTATTACTGAACTCTGTGCTGCTGTCCTTCACAATGTGACACTCCTGCTTTAGCTTTCCACAAAGCTGGTCACTGAGGGCTCATGCATTTCTGCCACATCAAAACCTCCAGGACAGCCCCAACATTTCCCTCCGTCCTCCTGCCATGCAACCCCACATTTGGTGCTATCTAACCTTCCCTTGCCCCTATAATCCCCCCTCACAGAAGATGATCCTGGCTCCCCTGACAACCAGAACAACCAGTATGATGGCAGAGTCAGATACTGAACATCTGGAGGGAAGCACTGGCAAAGAGAGAGGATGATGAGGAGACTTAAAGGCTGATGATGGCTTGAGTTCCTGTGGGAGAGGCGAGGAACCCCTGTGAAGGTGGAGGAAGCCCTTGCAGAGCAGAGTTTGTGAAACATACTGGGGGGTGTTGGGAAGCTGAGGAAAGAGGTTTCACAATTTTCTGGTGAAGACAAGCCTGAGGGATGGCAGCATTTCCAGCCACTCCCTGGATGGAAGGAGCATCTCTATATTTAAAAGACAGCAATCTCCCCAGCTCCACCCATGGCATTTTTCAAGCATAAAGAGTTGTAGAATCCAACATGGGGTTTGGTTCCTTCCCTCTGCTGCCACATTTGCTGTACAAGGGGCCTCTGGCCACAGCAGTGCCCATCATCTATGCTGGACAGATGTGTTCCAGCCTCCGCTCCTGCTCCTGGGAGTGACAGTGGGGACTGGAGGCTGGAGGAGCTGCTGATGCTGCTGCTGGAGCAGTGGCCACCCAGACACTCCACAACCTTCCTCCAGATGCCCACATTGGCTTACTCAGCTCTGACCACCAGGTATTTTCCTCCTTTACTGAACTTTGCTTGCTAAACACAAAGTGGGATAGGAGAGCTCTCTTAAGAACAAGCAATGGGAATGGGAAAGACAGGAATTACAGTCAGGCCTTGCAATGGCTTTTTTTAAAAATTAAATTTTCTGTAACCAGAGCTAGACTATAAGAATAAAATCATAGTTGGCAGAGCTGACTTTGGTATTTCCATTGATGCAGTTGTCCAGTGTTCATCTTTCCATACAAGCTCGCTTGCCTGAAAATGGATCCTGTTTGGAGGGTAGGGGTGAAACAGGATTAAAAAACAACCAACCAGTAATAATTTGATCAGTACCATTTTAACATAGGTGACACATTCTAATGCATTTCTACATAGAAACCATATTAAAAAAAAAAAAAAAGAGCTTAACAAAGGTGGGCTCACCAGTTTTAGGAAAGCGAGGTTAGAGGTTTTCAGTTCCACCCCTTTTAAACCAATTAACCTTGAGGTTTAATTGACCTATTTAGCAAAAGCTGGCCAAAGTCTCACTTAAGAAGCCCAGTGCTTGACTAAAGTACATTCGAGGCTATGAAAGTATGCAACTCAGATTGCTGTTGAGACATTCAATTTTATGTAAAGCTTCACAGTTCATTATAGACGGATGTGAGACTTGGATTGGGCACAATGGCAGAAAGAAATTTATTAGTAGATAAAAGAACTAGTTAATTATTTTTAATTCACAGAACTAATTTTTGCTTCAAACTATGTTCTTGAAACCCATCAAATTTACAGTTTTAACTCCAAAGAGGCTACCAGCTCTTTATATACATTTACTTTATCTTCTTCTCTTAGCGACTTGGATCTGTAAGCACTTAATTTCATTTCCTCTGGTTCTTCATCTTCCTCTGCTATTTTCTTCTATCCAGACTTTGTCCTTTGGATACATCCCTTTGGTCCAGGCAACCTGTAATGCGTTCTCCTTTGGCATAAGGATGTCACAGGTATGTTACACAACTGAATCAATGGTGATCTACAGAGCAGCCCTAAGGTAGCTTCTCTCCCCCTTCATCCTATTTTTGGCTCAGGCCTTGACCAGCTAAACTTAGATAAGAAGCTAGAGGTTTAGTCATTGGAAAAACTATTAAAATGAATCGATTAGAACAACATAGCTTCTTAAAACAAGTAGGGTAAAGTTTCTTATTTCTGTTAGCCTATGACCTATTGCAAAAAAAAAAAAAAATCCAGACTGAACATAGAATCCAGAGCACTCCTGTGGAAAACAGAAGGCCTGCTAATAAGTGTACTTTTGAAGACTGGAGCAAAGCAGAATGGTGCCTGATAGAATCACATTCATTAAATCAGTTTGAAATTATCAAAATTTTAGATTCATCCCTTTGTAAAATAACATATTACCTTTCAGTCAGGAACATGACTGTTTACTAATTATTTTATCATATTTCTGAGGTACTTGTGTAAAAATCAATTAATCAGATGTCAGCTGTCATTGCATACACTATGAAGGTTATTGAACCATTGATGTATAGAAATATGCAATTGAAGATCAAAGGCAGTTGTAAGAAGATAAACCAGTTTGAGATTGCATTCTGTTTGCATGCCAATTGTCACGTACTGTGGAATGAAGTTCACCAGTGACCTGTTTCCTTATTCGGCTCACATGAACAACAGCATATGGGAAAAATCCATGAATCGTATTCTTTTATCTAATGAAGTCACACAGCCTCTGATCCTTGACTGTTAGATGTGATTGACATCTTCTAAAAAAACAGGAAAGCAAAAGAAGAGGAAAAAAATGTATGATCTTTCAAATACAAATTTAAAAATAATGTTTAAAAGCCAAGTTTTGTTATAGGCCACTTGTATCTTCTTGGCTCCAATAAAATAGCACTTTTCTTTGCAAGTCATGACCTCAGTGGACTAAGTCATGAAACAAAGTATTACTCAGTTTAAGTGAGGCACCAGATACAAGCCTTTAATACAAAGAAAGAAAATTTATCCAAAATATATGAACGATAACTTCAGTGATATGACTATAACTGGGAGAGCAGCTATCTGTTAGATGTACCAAGTTAGACTGATGTTTTCACAATGAGACATTCAAATCTCATAATCTTGAAGGTAGTGTGTTTCCATGCATCATCTGTTATTGCCATTATTATTTATTTATTTATCTTGCTTTTGATAGATGGAATAGGGTAAGGCTGCGAGGAGATGTAACACTTTATTTTTATTCATGTTCGATGATATGAAGGCAGGATAGCAGCGGAGGAATTAAGAGAGAAGAACGATGTGCTCAAAACAAGGAAATAGTAAAACAACCTTATTAGAAGCGTGGGAAGACAGGACCACATTTGTTGAGGATGTTGTAGTGCTTGAGAATGCGGAAGCTGAGAACTTGCACAAGATCCATCTGTGTCTGTTGATGGACACCATTTGTAACTGCCATGAGGAATAAACTTAAGGTAAAAGGACAACTGGAAGATGTAGTTATTGTGAAACCAAATAGAATTAAAGGGGTTTTTAAAAATTGTTGTTTAGACAGAATAGGATAAAGCATCTTTGCACTGTGAAAGTAAAGATAAAAAAGAATTCAGGAGAAATGCAAAAGAAATGGTACTGGAGACATGAAGCTGTGAAGACAGACAGAAGAGATCAAATTTTAAAACGAGGGAGAAATTGTACAAGAAAAATGAGGTCATGAAAAGGTAAAGTGTCAGGGAATCAAAAGGTTAAAATGCAATTTTAATTTGGCATGCTCAACAGTTCTTTTACCAAGAAAAATGATGAAGGGGGAAATAGGAAAAAGTGTGATGTGAGGTAAAAGACGTGAAAGGATCTAGAGCTGTGGTCAATGGAGTTTCAAAAGTAGAGTCATTTGTCTAGGAAGACTTAAAAGTCATGGCTGAAACAGGAAAAATCAACAATTATGCTCACAGGAGAACGGAAAGAGAATAGAAAGGAGATATCTTAAGATGAAAAAATGTTGTTGAACTGGAAGTACTGGGTGGCCACAGAAAAGTTTGCGGTACTGTTGGCTAGGGACAAGTGGGAAAGAAGCCCAGAAAATGACAAGACTGGTAAAACACAAGCAGTGAGAGATCAGGAGAGGCCAGCGTTCAGTGCAAATAGCCCCGGAGAGCTGACTGGCGCTGCCAAGGGTGCGATGAAATGTACAGCAAAGGGGTTGTGTGAACACCTACCACAGGAGCTGGAGGCAGAGACCGGAGAGAAAAAACATGAAAGTAGAATGGAACTGGGGTAAAAGACTCATGGGTTCAGATCACAGGAATTAGGAGGCATGAGGAGAGAAGACCTTAAAAAATTGCATTTAGATGAGAAGAAAGACAGCAAAGGGAGAGAACAGAAGTGTTGAATAAGAGAGAAACCTGAGACTCCCAGGAAGTGCTTTGATCCAGGATGCACAATGTTAATCTGCAAGGAAAGGCAGCTACTTCGGTACCAATTTTAAAGACATAATTTCTTAAGAAAACTAAGAGCTGAAGGAAATGTCTAGAGGCTCCAGATGCATCCTAACTTGTGAATGGAGTCGTTAGTCCAGAGATGGTAAGAGAACAGAGGGAAATAGAAATGAAGAAATGTAATTGTTCTGATGTGGCTTGTCATTCTGTATACATAGATTCCACTTTTTGGCTAAAAGGCAGATTGCTGCCTTTCAGCATTTCCTCTAGAGATTTTCCAACAGTGAACTCCAAATATTAGAGAGACTTACAGCAAGTAAAGATGTCATGATAATGTGCCAAGAGTCTACTGAGCTGTCTAGGACAAGAAGAGATACTTTCAATTTTATATTAGTGTTCCAATTTCAGTTCACAGAGTGAATTAACAATAAGAAGAAAGGAATGCAGTTGAGAAGTATACTAGTGTTATGTCGAGAAAACATTATGTTCTGGGATAGGTATTTTTTGTAATGTTTAAATGGATTTTTGGATGCGAGGAATGGTTTGAGTATGTAACTGCGCCTAGCCCCGAGAGTGGGCTCCCAGCTTGCCCTTGGACAGGGAAAGACGGCAGCTTTCCCACTGACTTCCTCTTCCTCTTGGAGATGAAGATGGAGAAGAGAAATAGCTGGTCATTTCTTATTTCTTACTCACACTTAAAGGAGAACAGTCATACTACGGAAAGCTTTCCCTGGGCAGAATGCCCTGGAGACTGTTTCTAACCACTTGGAATTATTTAAGTTTCTTTTACATGTAGTACATACCATGCCTGACTTCTCTGCTTCTCAGTTATCTCCCTCTGGCCTGGGTGACCTGATGTGTCCCACATGAGCACAGCTGTAGCATTGTTTGCATCTGCTGTAGTGGGAGCCAGAAAAACAAATGCATTTGAAAAATCAGGCCTCTAGATTTCAGCTGACTGGGGGAGTGGGACACGGAGAAGCAAACAAACAAATGAGAACGCTTCAGAGCAGCTTGTCCTGATTAAAGGCATGCTATCACAGAGACTCTGGCATTCAATTTTGTGGAACCCCATCCAGCACGCACATGGTCCTTACAGCCTACTGTGACCGTGTGCTCTTTTGCAGCCTTTGAAGGAACAGATTTATTCAAAGCTTAGATTTGTGTTTGTCCTAATTCCTACGTTAGTGACAGCTGTAGCAAAGCAGTCTGGAGGCAATGAAATTAAAAGCACTGTGTCCAGATCCATTGGCAAAAGGAATACATGAATTTGCTTTTAAGGCACAGAGAACTGTAGACTCTTTGATGCTGTTCTTTCATTGTGCAGACTGAGGGATGACCTAACTGAATTCTGAGATTTCACAGCACTTGATAAATGAAGATCATTATCTTTGACTGAAAGAAGGGTCATAAATTTGGTGTTCCTTGGGTGGCAAGCCTCATAAGGGTAACAGATATTCTGCTGTGTAATTCTGAATTTTAATAAAACCAGGAGCCATGTTTGCTGCCTACCTTGGCAAATAACTTACTGATACTGAAGAAAGAAAACAAGATAGTTTATTGACTTTCACCTGTGAGCTCTAAGGGAAAAAAATACGTGTGCAGCACTGTAGGCAGAAAGCATGCAGAAATTACTGTTCTTACCTTTTTCCCTACCTGATCTGAATTTGTAACTAGATGCATTTTAATATAAGCTGTATATAATGAACAATATTTGGAAGCCATATTTAGTGCTGTTCTTTTTCCATGTCTTGACTAAGGCTTAATTTTGAAGTCTTCCTGATGCACATAATTAGAACTAATTTGAATCAGTTTTTTTATCCTTTTTCAGTTTGTCTGTAAATTAGCAGAAGAAAGGCCTAATACATCTAGCATGACATATTTTGATGAATGTAAAATGTCATCTGGAAAGCTTCTTATTTCTTCAAAGTGGAATTAGCTGTTCAAAAATACTCTCCAGAAATGGAAAACTTATTAGAATGTCTATAGAAAGAAGTAGGAACTTGGACTGATCCATAGCACCTTGGGAAATAAAAAGACTTTGGATCACTGAACTGTCATCTCTTAATTGTATACTCCTGTTCCAAAACTCCCTATGCAAAAAGGAATAGATAACTCCTCATTAAAAATAATTATTTCAGACATATTAATTAGGTTTTTCATACAGGTAAAATACAAGATGGTATGGGAATGGAAAAGGACTTTGACAGCCTTCCATTCTGCTAAGCAATTCTTCAGAAGTGTATTGCAGTGTGGAAAAGGACATAATTTAAATTGTCTGACCTCCATATTTTTTTTCTGGCTTTCATTAAAGTTAATTGTGAGTGCAGTTTTTTTTCTATAAGAAATGAGAAGGGGTGGCAATCTAAAGAAAAAAATCATTATAAGGTGAAGATTGTGGGTAGACAGTAACCACTAAGGATTTTCTGTGTCTAACCACAAGAATTAAAACAGGCTCAAACTCTCAAAATAAAGTAAAAGAGGGTGATATTTAAGTCATATCAAGGAAACACAGTTGGGGAAAAAACCTTAAAAAGTTGCCATCAGAACCCCTCTATGTGCAGATAAAGTGAAAAACCTCTTCTTGAACTTTTCAGTCTTACACGCTGAATTTGTCTTTCACTCTTAGGAGGGAAAATACAGGCTCTGCCATTATTTACAACAACATTTATGATTTATAATTTATCTGGACTAATTGTGAAGATGATATGCAAACAATGCTTGAAAACATGTCAGGTATTTTATTTACGATTTTTTATTCATAGGGGAGTGCGTACAATAAAGTGTGTGCATACTTTTGCAAAGCTTTTGATTCAGACCCAGGTGAATTTTGAAACAAATATTGTAAGTTAAACGAGAAACAAGGTCTGAATTTTATATCTACTTCAAGTGTACAAGCAAGGAATAAAATAACCTCTGAAGATTAGACCTTTATCTTGAATTATTTGAATAAAGAGTTTTTAGAGAAGAGCAGATGCATTTTCTGTGACAGTACTCAGTATCTGAACAATAAAAAGTATTCCATAATCACCTTAAATAATTAGCTGGGCAATTCCTATTTCTGTTTATGCTTGCAGAAGATGCAGTGAGAATAATGTTATATTCTTGCATATATTCCGTTGAAATGATATCTTAATGATTTGCTATTGGCATTTTATTCCATTGTGAATGGACTCTGAACAGCTCAGTGTGAGCTGTCAGCTGAAATTCAAGCTGTGCCCGCTGATTGACCACATCAATGGAGTCAGGGAGCATTGATTTCTCTTCCTAATTGGAGGCTTTCCATAAGATACCAGGACATCAAATCACTCAGAACGATGCTGGATTGGATTAAGCAAGTTTAGAAGATCTGAAACCTCTCCTGTCCAGACAAGCCTTATGTGCAGCATCTTTCCTAGAAAGAAACAAATTAGACTCAAAATTTATTGGTTGAATGCAGAGTTTAGGTTTACATTTCCCCCTGACTCTTCCATGCAAAGTAAAGGATTTCCCCTAGCAGTGTCTGGGCTGTTCCAGGAGCAGATGCTTCCACTTGGGGCTTTCCAGCTTCAACAGCACCTTGAACTAAATGAGCCTACTCAACACCTTCAGTGATACAGGCATGCAAGGCTGGGATAAATGGAATGTGATTACATTATCTGGCGTCGGGGGGTTACAAAACTGTCCTGAGCACTGATCTCTTCTCTCTGGTTAAGGATTTCATTTGTTCAACCTCTTCTGCTTCCTTTGCATTTCATTTGGTGTCACTGTAGAGCAAATCTTCACCTGCTATACACCTACTCCACCTGTGAGTAAAAAAATTCCTAAATTTGCATCAAAAAAGCTAGCTTTGAGTCAAGCATGAATTCAGTATGCACACTGTGGCAATGGTAGATGCATCATTGCACACTAGACAAAGTAACTGGGTTCTGACTGAGCTAAATCTGAATAACAATCACTAAAAGACATGCAAAAGCAAACCAAATAAAGTTATTTGTCTTTTCCTTTTTATGAATGACTGAAGAACCAGTGAGCATTTAGTCTGTGAAAGATTGAAGGTTGAGCAAAGCAAAATGAGAAGTCTTTTCATCAGAGTATTTAAAACAGTTTGGTTTTATTCACTTTTGGGGGATTTCTATACTTGATCTTTTCACTTTTGGGCCTTGTGAACACATTGGACAAAGGGTATTAATATTAAGAAGAAGCAGAGGTTTTTGTCTGCTTCTCAGAAATGGAAAAAATATATTTAAGGGATTTTACCATTAATACATGCAACAGCCACAATTGAATTTAAGAACCGAATGACTGATTCTGAGTAAATATGTAAATAATCTTCCTCACATAAACAGCCAGATTTAATATTGTGGTTATATTTAGGGTAGTGAAATTATATTTTGATGCATAGCTAAAAATGTATGAGTGCATGATTCAAGCAATTTGGTTTTAAATTCTTTTTGTAAGGTTTAGGCCATAATACATTTAGGAACATGTTAGTTAAATTGACCTGTGCAGTGGTAACGCTAGCCCAAATCTCCTGTAATTGAAACATATTACACAACAGGGTTTTAAAGAAGGAATATTTCTTGGCTTAGACCTGTCCTGATGATAAGATCTGACCCAGAGTGATTTCCTTCTGGAGCTTTAATCTCAGATCACAGTTTTAAGACAAGTCTCTTGTCCTCCACAAAAGCTGCGTGAATTTAACATCCTTTTTTCTTACACACAAGTTCGTAAAGTACGGTAGTGGGCATGCTGTTATGATTTATTTATCAACTAAAGTGCTAAGGTTTGATTGAAGCTAAAAAAAAAGTTTGAAAATGAGCAGTGGATGGTTGAAATGAAGAAAATGAAGATAGAGCTAGAGCCATGGGAACACGTCTTAGCCTCTGGTGTGGTCATGCAAGAATTACAGCCAGCTACTTGAAAAAAGTAATTTTTTTAACTTTTTTTTTGTAGGAAGAAATCATGAAGGAAAGTTTGAAACTGGATGTGATCATACTGAGAATTTTCTCATCTGAGTTTGCTGAGAGTCTGAAACAACTGCTCTGAGCAAAGAAGTCAAGTATAAGACATTTTCAAAATTTTTTGACATGAAGAACAGGAAAGGAGATGAAGAAAACGTCCAGCAAAATTCCTCTGCTGCTGTTTCGAACCCGGGGAAACCCGCCCTGCTTCAATACTGCAGGTGCTATGTGGGGGTTCAGATGGCACCTCCCTCAGCTGCCCTAGTCCACATTTAAATGTCTTCATCCTCGTACCCACTTTCATTTCTCACTGGTTTCACCTCAGCAAGGGCTGAGTGAGTCACCGTATTTTGTATTTCACCACCAGCAGAGGAGGGTTCGAGCAGCACATGCTCGGGGGCCGGGCAGGAGTGGCAGCCGAGGTGTAAGCAGGAATGACTGGTTTAAGGCAAGGGTGGGGAAAAGGAGGCAAAAAAATAATGGTGCTCGTTAAGTTTGGAACAATATCTCTGCTCCATTTCAAGATGGGAAATCTGAGCCTGTGCCATCTGGTTACCTGCCAGATACCAGCTCAACCCTGGATAATTTTCTGGAGCTTTTCCTGTGGCTGTACTTTGAGGGGAGGAATTCTGAGCTCTAGCAGCTCTTAATTCTAGTTCAAATATTAGTGCAAGGCAGCCCATGGCAAGGAAAGATTTCATTTTTTTTTGGTCAGGATTCCACATGTGGCAGGGGCTGTAGCAAATGAACTGTAAGAAGCTGGTGAAAGGGTGCATCATCATCCTGACATGCAGCTTACCCATTATGTTAAGCTTATGTTAAAATGCCATTATTTCTCAAAGGGGTTTTACTAGACAGATGGATTTTGGAGGTTTTCTGAGGTGATGACACACAGTCTTACTGATGCCTGAAGCTTTCAGCCTCCAGGTATTCCCAAAATCAGACCTCCCTGAACCCCTGGTTTATGTGGTGGAGCAATACTACCCTGAGGATTGAAGTGGCTGCAAATCAGAAGATTGGTAACCCAAGGAAGCAAAAGGTCAGAAGAAACAGAGGCATTTGGGTACTTTTCAGAAATAGGAAATAAAAATACATGTAAGGTATTTTAGAAGATTCAGGATTTCATTATCTACTTTTGAGTTTAAGGTGATAAAACTTTAAAAATGCCACAGGTGTAGCTCACAACAGGGCCAAAGGAGGTTAAATCAATCTCCAAACTCACAATAAGGATGGTTAATTCTTGTTTGTGAGCTATGAAAGTGCCAGTCTTTATTAATTCCTTGAACTTTACAAACAGAAGATGAGAACAAAGGAAGAAAGAAAGACTCATTGTTTTCTTTTTTTCTGATGTAAAAATTAATGTTCATTAACTCACTTTAATGACTCAATGAGAAAGCAAGCAAGTAAAAACATCTCACTTGCTCTGCACATCAGAACATAAATATTCTATCTCCATCACACTGTAATAAAGAGTAAAAAACCACATCCCTTTTTTTTGGAATTGCCTGGATGTTTTACTGTGCATAAATATAATAACTGTTATTTTCTGTCATTTTCCAGAATTTTTATGTTCTCTTAAAAACAGGCAGTTAAGCTCCCTCATCTCTCCTGAAACTGCAAACCCAGAAATTGTCCCTGAAGTCAGTGACCGATGTAAACTGAGTGAATACAGAAGGTACATGACAGGATGCTGCACAATGGCAGTAAAGCACGTGTACAATGATCCTGGAAAAGGTCTCTTGCCTGTGAGCTTTGTAGTACTGCTGGATGCAAGGAATATTCCAGCACCTGGGCCAGCTGGGATTCAGGTGGGGCAAGAGGCATAAATAAATGGGTGAGAAGAGGACTGGCTGTCATGAGCTTGCTCTTGGCTCTTGTGCAGCTGCAGGAGAGCTGGCAAAGCACAGGTGTAACCGAGGGCTGGTTCAGTCTCTGTCTGCAGAACGCGTTTACACGGACGGAAAATGGGAGGTGTGAATTGTCACCTCTTTGCCCCTCTGACCAGCAGTACCACTCCCATCAGACAACAAATCTCCCAGTGGCACTTGAGTTACTGGCCCCATGACGACGATGAGGTGCAGGATGCCCCGTGCCAGGCTGTGATGTTTGAAAGACGGGAGATGCAGCCGAGCCCATGCCAAGGCCTGCACTGCAGTCCTGAGACAGCACGAGGGTGGGATTTTCGGTTTAATGTGGGTTAGAGAAGCTCTGTGATTTTTCGGGTGTGCGCTGCCTGCAGCAGCAATCACTTAATGCACCATTAGATCTTGCAATAATTACTGAGTACAGGCTCCTTTACAAGAGGAGAAGTGATTTCCACATTTTATATAAGTGCACTATTAGTCATGTGCCGTTGATGATATATTTGACTTATTTGTTGTCTAATGTTTGAGGAGAATACTATTTAAGATTTATTTAGTAATTTCCACTATGCCAATGTAAAACATATAGTTTGTTGCCATCAGATTGGAAAAAAAATTACCTCTTGATGCAAAAAGGGTGTCAAGATTTGAAACTCCCCAGTGACAAATGACAGAGGCACCAAATATACCTTGTTTCTGTATATCACTTCTTTGATGATGATGTGCTTTTTATATAACATTGTGGGTTTCGTTCCTATCCCCAGAATACCCTTGGAACTGAGTAGTGCTGTCCCAGCAATGTTATTATGCTGACAAAAAGATTTTAATTTTTAGACTGCTATAAAATATATGAATGCAGGCATAATGTTTTAGTTGCATAATGTAATACCAGGACTAGCTCAGCAGTCATCTTAATCAGATCATAATTCGTTCAAAATCCCAATAATTTGCAGTATACCTTGTCTAAATGGAGGTCAGAGCAGATACTGGTAAGGTCAGTAATCAGTGCTGGTACTGAAAGCTGGTAGTCGGTAGATAGGAAAATAATTGTGAACTGTACAAAGTTTGAAATGTTTAACTTGCAAGGCTGCTACAATCTTGGGGTCTTTTTCAGTTCGTAGGAATGCTCATCCACTCACCGTCATTAATGCTTTCTGATTTGAACAGATCCACAAATTAAAGGAAGAGCTGCCTTCAGATAATTAACTCTCCAGTCTTTTGGCGTTAATAGGGTTTATATAAAATCACCATCATCAAACCTTCTAAAATCTGATAGGAACTCTAAAATGACATCGCACCGCATCTGTTCCATTCAGTTACGCCCATTTAAAATAATTACAGTAGAAATTCCTTGTTGCTGAGAAAACTCTGGACAGCTGGAGTCTTCCCTTTAACCTACATGAAACTAACAGGCATCACATCTTTCTTGTTAGCAATTCTGCACAACATTTCTCCTGCTAGCCAGTGCAATTTAAATCACCTGGTTGCCTGACATAAGGTCAGGGACATTGAAAAGATGAACAATTATTCGGAGTGTTTTTTAACAACATGAATATATTAGATAAGTGAAAATACTTATTATTCACTGCAAGTCAAGTTACAGAATTATCTTGGATATTTGCTACTTTCCTGAATAATAAGCATCTAAATTATTCCCATCATTAGAAGAATGCTTAAGGATGCTTTCGAACGTTGTAAACATCAAGAACAATTTCAGATTAAAGATCTAAGCAAAAACTTGTAGCTGAAAACTTACCTTATCAATAATTCAAAGTAGTTCTGGGAAATGTAATCTATTTCTTGGCAATGCTTTATCTAAACCTGTGGCTGTGTGGGTTTGGTTGCTCTTCTGTGCCACAAGGTGTCGTTGTTTTACCATTATCAGCTTTTAAGAGCCACACTATAGGAAAATCTGCAAAAATTCCTTTGCCTGGCATTTTAAGAACTTGGAAACAGACACAGATAATTATCTAGGTTTTAGTTGCTTGAGAAATGTAGAAAATAGCAACCTGTCAAAGACTAGATCAGAAAGATCTCTTTGACACCTACTAATGTTCCAGCAGGCCTTCAAGGTCTTCAGGCTTGTTAGTTTTTCCCTTCCTAGTGTAGAGACATTTTGTGCGGCCATGTGATCCCGTTACCTCGACTGGAGGTAAGGAACTTTAGTTCTGTATTGAAGGCTCAGAGGATGGCACGTGTTGTTTGGGCAAACCCATGTTTCTGTGCCCCCAGGCGAAGTCAGGTTTGCTTCCACTGCAGTCTGCACCCTGCTGCTTCATCTGGGAAGGCTGCCTTGCTTGATCGTGGAATGATTTGGGTTGGAAGGGACCTTTAAAGGTCATCTAGTCCAACCCCTCTGCCATGAGCAGGGACACCTTCCACTAGACCAGGCTGCTCAGGGCCCCACACAGCCTGGCCTTTAATGTTTCCAGGGATGGAGCTTCCATTACTTTTCAGGGCAACCTGTTCCAGTGCCTCATTACCCTCATGTTAAAAAATTTCTTCCTAACATCTAATCTAAACCTCTTTCCATTTAAAACCATTTCCCCTTGTCCTATCACTGCAGCCCTTTAAAAAAATCCTTTCTTTGTCTCTCTTGTGGCCCCTTTAAGCTACAGAAAGGGGCTCTGAGGTCTCTCTGAAGCCTTCTCTTCTCCAGGCTGCACAGCCCCAGCTCTCCCAGCCTGTGTAGCTGTGCTGGTATTATCGAAGCAGAGCTCTGTGTGACACTGAGCCTGTTACAAAGACATCAGGCAGGACATTGCAAAGAAGAAATTCTACTATTAAGCACATAGAGGAAGAGAATGGACTCGAGCATTAGCACTAGTAAACCCCACGAATATTCATGCATTCAGGAGATTTTCCAGATAGATGCCTAGTTGCCGAAAGGTGGCTAAATTTCTCAGGGAAAACCCGGGGGAAAGCAGGTATCCATCACTTTTACAGGGCTTGTCTGGTGCAGTGCTGGGAGTTGGCTGCTCAGCCAGGATTTCTCTGTTCTGAATGGGAACCACGTAGGGAGCTGCTCAGCCACTGAGCTGTTTGCTCTGTGCTCAGGGCACCCAGAAACACTATTTTCCAACGAGGCCATGATGCAAAAACCTTGAGAAAAGCTAGGTGGTGAGAGAGAGGGAAAAGGAAGGAGTAAGCTGGCTCACAAACACAGCAGGAGAGACCCGACATCCACTTGCAAGACTGGAAGAAGTGCTGGGAAAGAGGACGTAACAAGAGAGTTGCAAAGGAATGTTGTGCAATGAGTGAGAAGCTATTGCTTGGAATTTTTTGACCAGGTGCTTATGACCTTGGGGAGGACATTTGAGGTTCCTACCACAGGATGGTTTAATAGGAAATGTTGATGTTTTAATAGGGACCTGTTGGTACAGAGGCATTCAATGTTGAGACCAAAGACTGTGAGTTAAGAAGGTTGGATACAGCTATCCTATGTATATCAATAAATTATAAATCTAGCAACATACTGCATAAATAAAATTAAAATCAAATCAAATATAATATAATAAAATAAAATATAAAATATAATAAACCAGATATCCTAGGCATTAAATCACATCACTCTCAGCTGAAAATGGATGTTTGGGAAAAAAAAAAAAGTAGCAAGTGGATCTTTCATTTTGTGATTGGTCTTGAAATCTCAGTGGACATTCCAAAACTTCAAAACCATAGGAAATGTTTCTTGATCCTGGGATGAAGATTACTGACAGAATGGCATGTGAAAAGTTTGCTGGAAATTGCTGTCTAAATCATTACCTCTTCTGTGCACAAAAAGTGACACTCTGAAGAGTGTTGAAGTGTGGTAAAGAGGGGATTTATCCACAGGAGTTTGCTGGATTTCAGAAAGACATTAGGCTGTGTAATTGCCTCAGTCAGTTTGCTGTAGGGAGAGGAAAATATGGCTCTGTTGCATCAACTTTTTTCTGAATTTTATTACTGGTTAGTTAGAGACACATTTTCTGAGCAGCCAGAGAGCTGTCATTCAGTATTGATACTAAAACAGTCAGTAGTAAAAAAAGCACACTGATTATTCTCTCTGGGCATTCTGCTTTCCTTTTCTTAACAATGAATATAACAAACATATGTTTTTGTCTTTGATTTAACACGCAGACAAGTCACACTTTTTGTGCAATATCTCTTACCAGAAGTTCCTGCAGGTGTTGCCAGCAGAGGTGAGCAGTGTGGCATCCACTGCACTTTGTGCTGGTGTCTCACCTTGCTCTGCTTCCAGCTCACACTGCTGCACATCTCTGACAGGTTTCTCTATGTTTAGCTATTTCACCCTGCTTTTATTTCTGCTTTCATTAGATTTCCCTAGCCAACACATGCATGCTTTTAAGTATCTAAACTGAAAATCAGTCTTCACAGACCCGGTGTTAAATCTTGTACTGCCAGTCAGAACATGACTTGTGTCACTGGGACAGAAGATCTCTATGATCTTTCTGAGGAACACCTTTAGGACCTTTATGCACCGTATAAAATCTTTCCCCAGGCTGCCGAGGGTACCTATCACCTTTGCTAATGATTCCACAAATGTCACTGTGTTAATGATCTCTTTTCAGCTCAAACTGTAAGCCATGGATGTCTATTTCTCTTGAGAGAGATAGCTTGTGTATAAACTGCACCTCAAACCAAATGGAAAATAATAAATAGCAATAACATTTCTGACGGAAAATGCTTTCCACAGAAGGGCTCAAAATGTCACGTAACAGTTACAAAGATAATGTTTCATGTATTGTAAAAAACTCCCATCAAACCAGGAGCTTTTATTGTGCTCCTAGGAAGAGGTGAGGCTTCAGCCTTCTGTTTTGCCTCGCTGTGTGCCGGTGCAGATGCAGCAGTGGAGGCTCTGGTCACCACTTGCAGCTGCAGCATTTGGGCATTTCTGGAGTGGGACCTCAGTCTGCTGCTGGCCAAAGGTCTCAGCATGGCGCTTCTTCCTCTGCTACCCCAGGAGAAACAGCTCAAGTGCCCCAGTGCTGCTTAAGCCTCACTGAAAACATTTCTCTGGCCTCCAGAGCACCAAGGCCAAAAAATGCCCCTACTCCTTTCAGGGCTTGACAACACTCATTTCAAAAAAAGCTTTTTTCATTTGCCAGATTTTCAGCAGCTGATCAGGAGCTGCCTATGAAGGCACAGCTTGGTCCCTGAACACCTTCCAGGCAGGGTGTTACCATGTACCGTGTTTGTGTGTCCTGCTTGATCAACGGTGGGCTATGTGGTAGATTCACTGAGAACACTCAAGCTGTCACAAATCCAAGAAAAGACAAAAATCAAAGTATTTGTCTTTTCTGAGTCCTTCCAGGCTAAACAGGCTGCCTCCCCAACCCCCTGGTAAAAACACTCAATGCTTGGTCAGATATTGCTCCTGAAATATATATCCATGTGGAATAACAACTGACCATATTGCAGACTCACACGAGTCACAGTGACATGATGATAGTAATATCAGGACAGTCAGGCTGCCCAATTTTGGTACTCCCTTTATCACGTCATGCCAAGCATTAGAACAGAGCTGTGTGGATGCTGAATACAGCAGCAGGTAAAATCAAAATTATCTTGAACATGTGGAAGAGAAAATCAGTGAGATTAGAGGAGACTTTTCTTATAGCCAAGTTTTACACTCACCAGGTTTAAGCTGCATTTTCAGCTCCAAACCAGACTAGTGATTAACTGGACAGGTTAAGTCAAGTGCATGATCTTCCTCTGTGGATAAATAAAGAGAAAAATGATGTGATCCCTTAGAATATCTCATCTCTGTATAAAGAGATACTGAAGACTGCATAAGAAACAGGTTTCTAGTGACCAAATTATTTTTTATTCTTTCCCACTGTCATTATGTTAATCAAGAGATATGAGTGCTCATCTACCAATGTCTCATTAATGTTCAAAGGCACTTAACTCCTATTTTTGCCTTTGCAATTCTCCCCTCATGGTACCGAACACATTTCCAGCAGTCCGTCATGCTCAGCGTTTATCACATACCCAGTAATCTCTATCTTCTCCAGCTTCAGTGCTGACAAACATTAGCCCTATATTTCAAAAAAATTAATAACCACAGGGACACATTTCAGCTTAGCAGAAGCTCAGGATTGTCTTGGTTTCCCACAGCAACCACCAGGAATGCTGGAAGAAAATAGGTCAAATGAAAACATTATTCCATGACACAATCAGAGGCAGAGTTATAGTGTTATTTCTGAAAGCTGGTTGCACAGTTGTTAAGATGGGATGTGCATTACACACCAATTCCTCTAAATTATTAAAAAAAAGAGAAATTATTCTGTAGGAATATTTGACCCATTTTGGATAGAGAGTAAAATTAATGGGTCAAAGAAAAGCAACGTTTTCACCTTTGTGAAGAATTTTAGTGATACATTTTCTAGAAACTTATGAACAGAGCTAATTCTGTTGTTCCTGTTTGGGATATTGTTATAATGATTATAAATTTGACAGCTGCAACAATCTATAGTGCAGATAACAGCAAAATATTGATCTGGGATCAACAGGAATTTAATCTTAGGCTACCTTTCTTTTACAGTTTTGTTGATTAATAACACATGAACACATCACAATTTTCTATTGCTTTTCTTGCTGCTATTTGTTATTTCATCCCAGAAGCATTTGGGAGAGTCTGTGATACTCTAGAGAATTACTGTATAGAATACAGAGAGCAGAAAAGACTTTAAGATCATTATGATCCTTCCGCAAAGACAATCAGTTCTTCTCAAAGGATAAGCTAAATATGTTAGGGCATGAGGTGAAGCTCTGAGGAAGTGTGAAGCAATACAAACAGGGTTTAAAAAGATCATGTAGTTGCACAGAAAATAAAGTAAGACTAAATTAAGAAATACTTTGGTTAATAGAGAGAAAATCCCAAATTTTCAACCAAGTGGATCAAGTTTGAGAAAATATTTGCATTTAACATCATCACCTTATTTTGAGTAGGAATTGATTGCAATGACAAGAGTAAATGTTCCTCTTGATAAGCAGACAAATTGAATTTCAGATCCTAGATGCCATCTTTATAAGCTCAGGAGAGCAAAACACTTCTCTGAATATAATATATTGCTTTAGTTTTACTCAAAACATTTTCTATGGGAGAGCAGAATTCTGTGTTCGCTGGACTGAATAGTGTGAAATGTTGACAAATGGTAGGGGTTTTGTTGTTTTGTTTGTTTGTTTGGGGTTTTTTGCCTTTTTTTTTTTGCTTTGTTTTGTTTTTGTTTGTTTTGTTATTGATTTGGGTATTTTTTTCACCTGGAAGGCATCATAGCACCCAAGTCTTTTATTTCTAGTTACATGCATTGTGGAACCAAGCTAAAGATTACCTCTTTCTTCTGTTGGTTCTGTTCAAAATCGCTGCATGATGAGATGTGGCATTGAAATTTTTAATGTGTTCATTTTGGTTTTGCTAAATGCTATCTCCATCCTTATACTTTTCTGTCCTCTGACCACAAATGATAATTACTCTCTACAGAGTTATTTCTCTTCCCCATTGGCCAGGTCCTGGCTTAAAACCTGTTTCTCACCAGGGAGCAGTCTGGATTGATTGGTCTTCTCTTATGGCACTAATCAACTTGTGCCACAAGACATGTCCCCCTCCGTCACCGGGACCCGCTCGGCCTCCATCCCAGCTCCACAGAAACACTGCTGTAGCTCTGAGGGGAGGTGAGTGAAACCTCTTGCTTCTCACAGACCCTTACCTGGACTGTCATATCCTTTATCAAAAACAAGGAGTCTTTGTGCTGATCCATGTCTTTCAGGGATATGAATTTGAGATTTTTTCCTATGCATAATTTAATACAAAGAGCACCATATTCTGCTTTTACAAATAAACAGGAAGGAAATTAAGCATTAGATACTGGCTGTTGAGCTTACTGTCAGCTATTTTGGAGCAAACTGTGACTAAATTTATGTAACAAGGGGACTTGCATAATAGGATTTACTTTATTCGTCATTATAATGCAAATCTCCATGTCCTGTTACTCCAGTCACCGTTTTTTATACCAAAACAGGTGATGATGCAAACCAGATTTCACTACTGCTGGGACCTTGCTCTCTGACATTTCTTCCATTCATTTGGGGGAAAACCCCCACAATTTCCTTCCAAATGTCTCCCCCAAAATCTTTTAAGAGATAAGCATTTTCCCCCTGCTTTATTCTAATGTAAACTTGAACCCATAAAGTTTCATTAAAAGAGCGTAAATCTTTCCCCTCCAGAAGTTATCTGCCATGTTTCTTCTTATCCTTTGGATGACTGCAGTAATTTTTATGCTGTGCTGTCGGGAGTGTAATGTTAAGTGCTTCATTAACGATGATTTGTGCCATTGAAAAGTTTAAAATGGGCAGATCATTGCAAGGACCTGACATTATTTATTTTCGCTCTTTGTATTAAACTCTGCAAAGAACATTTTAAGAGCAGTTTTGCTTCTACTTGGGGATGCCATAAGCAGTATTTCATATGCCATTGCCTCAGAGACAGCATTAACCAGGACAACAATAATAATGGCTGCACACATTTCTAATAAATATTTGCATTTATTTGTAATGAAAGCGATACATTTCACTGTGTGAAAGGAAGGAGATAAGTAGAGAGATGCTTGTCTGCATTTAGAATAAATGATAATTCCAGAAATTTTCTGCTTGAAGGGTTAAGAAGTAATAATTGTATCTTAAGGACCCAGGCCCTGCCAAGTGTGGTACAGCAGTGCAGCTGAGAGCAAATATAACTGGGAGCTGGGAATTGCCCTAGGGAACAGGCTGGGACTCCCTGGGGTACCTCGTTTCAAATGAAAACGAGGGGCTCTCACTTTACTTTGGAGGTGGGGAGGGATAGGAAGGAGCAGAAGGAAGGAGGGGATGCCTCAACACTCTGATGTGTTGATGGATTTAGGTCCTGACCTGGCTCTTGGTTTGGGACCTGGTCCTGGGTTTGGGGTCCTGTCCAGCTTGCTGCTTGCCTGGAGAGTGAACCAGGGGACAGAACTTGTGCTAAAATCCAGGTGGAATAAAATAGTTACAGCACAACTCAATACAGGAAAACTGAAAGATCTTCTTAACATTTCGCTATCTATGTTTTTTTTCCCCCACACTATATTAGAATATAAGAGGAAACAGAGGCTCATTTGCTAAGCAAAATTCTTTTTTTCTGAGACCAGCACAGGGTGGTATAATATGGTTGTACAATATGGTTTCTTTGCTTAACTACAATTTTTGCAAGATGTTGAAAAAACATTAATTTGAAACAAATCTGGAGGACATGTAATTTTTTGTCTATTTGATATATAAATGGACATTTTACTACAGCTAAAATTTCACGTGACCTCATTTAAACACCAGGCACAGGGAATGCCAAATGGTAGGTAATTGCATTTGTGTGTTTTAGCTCATTAGGACCATATTTCTCCAGGCAGACTGGAGTTTAAGAATGTACATTAGGAAACTGAAGAGAATTGCTTCTGAAGATTTGAAGCCCTTGTCTGTGGACTCCAAGGTGGCTTTCGGAAACAAATAATGAGAATAAGCTGCATTTCACAGTCAAAAAAAAAAAAAAGGTTAAAAGTGCAGTGTCCCCCAAATCATTTTTAGGAGCAGTATTAAATAAGTTTGTAGGAAAGGAAAGGTCAAACACAGTATTAAAGGGCTCTGAATTAAATACCCTAGAGAAATTAAATTGTTAATAAGGACTCTTAGAGCCCCTTTACGATTAGTGTTTCTTGGAACTTTGAAGAGACCAGATTGCCTGTGCAATGTAAAATGTCACTGGAAAAATATTCATTTAATCATCGTGGATTAAAATATATGAATCTTTGCTGCAATAATTTTCCAGCACACATCTGTAGCAGTCAGACATCAGCCTAGATGAGCTTGTGCTTCATAGTTCAATCATTCTTAGGTGTTCTTATACGGGAAAAATCCAGAAATTAGTTTTATAAAGTGAAATTTTTAAGGAATTACAATTCCCACAATAGAAATGAAAACATAAATTAGATGTTAGGGACCCTCACCAATTTCCATGACAAGACTGCTACTTATTTCAATATGTCTGGGAAAAACCCCCACACAGATGGGTTCATGACACGGGAATTATTTAGCAGAGATTTTATTTAATTTTACATGTGATCAACAAGGAGGTACTTACCACATGGGGAGTAAGGGACCCCATGAAGAGAGGAGTCACCAGGATGGAAAAGGAAGGAGGGAAGTCTAGCTGGATGAGCACTCCAGCGCTGGTGCCTGCTGGGATCCCTCACATCCACCACACTTCTCCTGACAAGAAATAGATCAATTTCTCACTCTCTCTGCACGATGCAGCAACCTTGACATGCTGCTACTCTGTGGGATGGTATGGAAGACAATAAAAGAATGTGTTCACTCTAATTGGCAGCCGAAAAAAGCAAGGAAGAAGCAAAGATATTGCTGTGAACTAAATCTTGTTAGGGTGCTGGCTCACCTTAAGAGTTGTCCAAGTGGTGCTATTCCCAACAAATCAAATTAATCTGAAATATTGATGTTTATATCCGGGATTATGATGACCTTGCATGAGCAACAATTTGCTGGCAGTGTTAACAGTGGAAGAATTGATACTCAGAAACTCCCAAAACATTTAAAGCAACACAGATGTCGTATGTCTACTCCCAGTTAGCAGTACAAGACATTAGCAAGCTCAGTGATCAGTTTAAAAAAGTTTTATAAATCCTGTGTACATCCATTTGCCTTCTGAATAATGAAACTGCCTTGTGGGTTCATTTTCCCCTCCCATTTTCTCCACCTAAAAGCACCAGTTTGGGAGGCTCATTTCCATTACAGATGCTGTATGTGCATAAAAGGAGAGCGCCTGTGGAGAAAGCTCCATTTTAGATGTGCTCCCTGTGGAGTGCATTTTTTATCAAAACCCATTTCTGATAAAACATGCTATTTGAGCTATTTTTCAGTGGTAAAGGATCTCATGCAAAACTGCTGCAGTTGGGCCACAGTGTGCAAAGTCTGGGGTGCCCACGACATAGTGTGTGAATTGAAGCTGCAGCAGTGCTGGGTAAAGGTATGGGGTCCAGTCAAGACACTGCAAATCACAAGACAGCTACGTGGAATTTTTCAAATTAATACCTTACTCTCTTGTCATATATCTATAAACAAATCAAAATAATTTGTTGATATATGCTGTTTCATAAGTAGTTCAGCCTTCCACTCCTTCCCTTCTCCCCAGTAGAAATGAAAACTTTTTTAGACCCAGTTTTACCTAGTTCTTCCACCACAAACCTGTATCTGTTTGCAGATTTCAGATTGACCACCCTGTGTAAATCTCAGTTGTCATATTTTAACATATCAGGGAGCTGGGTAGATAAGGTAAATGCTTTACGGGCACACTTTGAAAAAAGGCTGAAGGAAATATCCAGTTCATGTGGAGTATCTGAGGCTCCATACACAGAGGAAAGTGGATGCGTGTCCCACAGGAAACATTTCAGGGAGAGTTAATGCCTCATCCTCTTCATCATCAGAAACTCAACATAACTTATAAGAAATTAAACCTGTGGAAGCCAAAATTTATTAGTTCCAGTCCTCTCGACAGTAGAATCTAAACAAAACTTCCTGACTTTTATGTCAAGTGATTGTAGAACCATAGAATGTTTCGGATTGGAGGGGACCTTGAAGATCATCTGCTTCCAACCCTCCTGCCGTGGGCAGGGACATCTTCCACTAGATCAGACCCAAGGCTCCACCTAACCTGGCATGGAACACTTCCAGGAATGGGGCGTTCACAGCTTCCCTGGGCAGCCTGTGCCAGTGCCTCACCACCCTCACAGGGAACAGTTTCTTCCTAATATCTAATCTAAATCTACTCTCCTTCTGCTTAAGACCACATTCCCCCTTGTCCTATGACTACATGTCCTTGTAAAAAATCCCTCTCTCTCTGTTTCATAGGCTCCCTTTAGGTGCTGGAAGGTGCTCTAAGGTCTCCCTGGAGCCTTCTCTTCTTCAAGATGAACAACCTCAACTCTCTCAGCCCATCTTCATAGGAGAGGTGCTGCATTCCTCTGATTGTCTTCATGGCCCTTCTCTGGACTCTCCAAGAGGTCCATGTTCTTCCTGTGCTGGGATCTCAGAGCTGGGTGGATTACTCCAGGAGGGTGTCGCCAGAGCAGAGGGGCTGAATCACCTCCCTTGACCTGCTGCCCACTGCTCATATGATGCAGTCCAGGATACATTTGCCTTTCTGGGCTGTGAGCACACATTGCTGGGTCATGTTGAGCTTCTTGTGAACCTTTGTCACCTTCATGCAGGCAGCAATTATCAATCTTAAAAATAATTAGGGTTTTTTGTTCTCATCAGTGATAGAAACATTACTCCAGTGTCCCATGACTCTGGACGAGTGGTAAGAAAGCAAGCAGCAAACAAGTAAGGCAGATAAAATTGGAAGAAATAATGAAAATATAGGGGGTTGAGTGGATAGAAGGGAGGAAGAAAATATCATCCTCATCTGAGAGGAAGAACTTTAAGAAACTGAGAAAGATGCTAAAGCATGACACAGCACTAATGGTCAGCAAATGTAGGCGTTGGTGCTGCTTCTATAAAAGGAGAAATTTTGGGAGCTGATCTTTATCTCACAGAGTTGTTTAGAGGAGACAAGGAAATAAAGGAAGGAATAGCAGTGTGCTGTGCTGTGGCCTAAATTAAGTATATATTTTTTTCCCCTTAAATTAAGACAGGGTATTTTTGAAATTTTATTTCCTAATAAGGGAATGTCATGGTTCCTTGGCAAATCTGTGAAATATGAGTTTGTTAACATCCGTGATGATTTTGATAGATAGACTGAAGCATTTTCAGTCATACATTAAAGAGAAGGAAGTTTATTAAAGGAATTTTTCTTCCAACTTTTTTATTAAGTCAACATAAATTCAGTGTTTTTTGGCAGTTTGAATAAAAAGACCATATACTGTGTGAATCAAACTCATGTCCTCTTTCAAACACTGAGGGTTTTTCTTGTGAAAAATATATGTACTTGTGAAGCCTGGATATTTTTGCATGCTTTGTCTACAGAAAATGCAGAAAGTCATACAGGTGCAGTATATCAATATGCCAGATTCATGAAATGACCGTGTGTCTACTTTGACATCTTAGTTTGAACCAGGATTGCATTTTCGTCTCTGCTTACTGCCTCTCACGTCAGAGATTTGTCCTGGAGGATGCAAACCAGATTCCTTGATGAAAGTGAACTGGCAGATACTGTCCTGGTAGCTACATAAGGCACTTCAGCTGCTAATGAGCAATTAATCCATGAAGCCAGAGCAAAGCTATTTTGACATAGCCACCCCCAGAATTCCTACAGTGTGTATGACACGTGCTCAGCATCGACTGCTGCAGTCGGCAGATCTGCATTAGCAGTCTTGGTAATGGAAACAGCTTAAAAGTGCCAGCTCTCAGTGTGCAAGGCAACACCCAACCCACAGAGGGGCTGAAGTGCATTTATTTCCCAATCCTGGCTCTGGACGCCCAGCCTGGCCCCCTCTGGCCTGTGTGCCACAGTGAGACAGCAGTGGCAGCACTGCAGGGACCCCTGGACCCACAGCCAGGGGCTGAGCTGAGGTGCACCTCCACGGCTCCCTGGGCTGCACAGCTCGTGGTCAGCATGGCTGGGTCTGTTATCCTAACACAGACTGCCTGTCCAGAAGTGTAGGCACAGCTGGAGAGGAAAAACTGCCCCTACACTTGGACACTCTGAGGATGAGTTATTTGGGGTTTGTTTTTTATTCCTCCCGAGAGCCCAATGTGTCAGTCTGCATGGTGCCTGTCTGACAATTATAAAGGTCTGCTCCCACTGCTTTTCAGAAGTCACATCTGCCTTAGAAAAATAGGATGTCTTCCCTGAATGTACTGTAACCCTTCCTATAAACTCTGCTTTAAATTCAAGTTAAACGGATAATGCATGAGAAACCATAAGTTACTGGTAGTGTGTACAAGGATGTTGCACCTTCTTCAAGGCAATCACAAAATTAAGGAAAAACACAACAAGGAATACAGAGAAGAGCCCAATTTATTAAAGTAATATTTTCTTCTTTTTTCACTAAAAAAATGTCTGCCTTCTCAGGTGTAAGACCTCATTCCAAGGGCTTTATTTTTAATGAAAAGAAACCACCTTGAAAAAACTCACAGTAGTATATAACCATACTAGACAGACAGCTTTGTTAAATGATTTTTCCCTTCATAGGTTTCTCAGGCTTCTTAGACCATACGTGAGCAATATAGCACATACAGGAAACAATTTCATTCTGGGCACAGAGGCTGGAACATATATCACCATATAGACATTTGCACTCACTAATAAATGTACATGCACAACCAAATAATCTTAAGCTTCTGTCTTTTGCCATTCTGATATGTGTACTGCTATAGAAGTATCAGTATCTGTATCATTTTGCCCATCTATATTTCTTTCTATGAATGATAAATAATTAGTGGTGTAGCTATAAAGCTTATGTATTTCTAGCCAATGACACCTTCAAGGTCCCTCTGCTGCCTACTGCTTGACCTTGGTTTAAAAGCACACAGAATGGAAACCTTGAAACCAAGATCAGCAGGATTCATTCTGACAGAAAACAGATGCAGCACAATGGAAAAAAATACACATTTAATTTTAATCCTTCCTTTTTTAACAGTCTGACTATTACCAGTTTAAAAAAAAAATCCTAAGATACAGACTGTCCTTCACACAAGCATCATACATTTTAATACTCCAATTAAGTTTTGATTGGATAACATTGTAACTACAATCACTGGAAATGTCTACATTATTCCTCCCTTTGGACACTGTAGCAGGAGAACAATGTGGAAGTAACATAACAAAGGGCTGTGGCCTTAAGATGACCCTTCTTAATGGAAGATTCCTGACTTCATAGAAGTACAATAAGAGGCATTTTATTTAATAATATTTGGACAGGAAGGTTACAAGACTGCAATATAGATAGATGACATGCAACGATGTGACCTTAAGGATACTGCTTTTGTCTTACATTACTTTTCAATTTTATGTTCTGTCTCAAGCCACCTAATCTTAGGTAGGGCTTAATAGGCTTCTTGTTTTCTGAAAGGGAATGAAAACAATTATCTTTACAAAGTGGACAACAGTATTTGAAATCATGTCACCGGTGCAGGCCCATCTGAAATGGACAAACCCATGCCCGGCTCTCCAGCTGCACTTGTCCATGGGAAATGATCACTGAATAGAAGTCTGACTGAAGTCTTCCCACTAGAATGACTGCTTGCCACTGCATTATTTGGTTCTTTTATAGAAAAGAAAATGTAAACCTTTGCTGATATTTGTTGTCAATTTGGTGCTTTTATTAGGAAGAAAAGAAACATTTGCTGCTATTTTTGGCAACATCACAAAAATGAAAGGGTGCTTAAATAATGAAAAAAGGCAGATTATGTATCCTGGATTGCTCAAGCTGTCGGTGATCAAAGAAGGAATGTCTCAATACTGCTAAAGCATGGGAAAAAAGAATATAGGACAATGTTCATAAGGTTGTTCTGGAAAGCGGCAATACTTAGAATTAACTTAGAGTAATGCTAAAAAGGACAGGCATTGTATTTGAATGGAAAAAGGGAGACATTCTGAAAGGATAGAAAAAGATACTTACAATGGTTGTAGAGACACTGGCAGACAGTGTACATATCCAGAGTCCATTCTTCATCAGAGTATGTGGGTATGGTTTGTAAAGACAGGAAGGTCTTGAAGACCTTTCTAGTGGTGTGTGTAATTTAAAGAATCACACTGTGAATGTCTGATTTTTCGAGGGGCATGAAAATTAACTACATTCCACAAATGCTTGAAGACCCAATATAACAACAACTCTTGAGCCTACTTTGACAAAGTAAAAGATGGCCAACGAATTGGAAAAGTGGGAGGAATGAATTGTTGTGACAACTGAATCTTTCTGTCATGCCACAAGACATCTCTGCAACAGAAAGAACTATTCTTTTCTTTTTCATGAGCATTATAAAATCTAGTAACCCATGACTCAGATTTCCTTAATTTGTGAACATAGAACCATTTTCCAGTGCACATGCAGAGACTTTTAATAGTTTCATGTAGATGGTTAAAGATAGTTAAAGAATTTCTGAAATGGTTCCATTCTGTAAATTACATAAAAGTAGCAAAAAGGCTTCCAGAGGTTTATTCATGACACATTAAGTATCATACCATCCTCTTTTCTGTAATATACATCTTTATGGACCTCAAATCATTGATGTGGGCTCTTCCCAAGCCCTTTTCTGATGTTTTTATATATCCAATTTAGTTCTAGTCTGATGATGCCCTTAAGTCCTGTAATTAGGCCCTGCAAATGCAGGAATTGCCTGATGTTTCAAGCTTCCTTCTGGTGTTTTCAGGTGTCACCATGTCATGGCTGGTCTCACAGTTCAGCACAGAACAAACTTCTCTTTTTCACTTTTAATAGCAGATTTATTCTCCATTTCCTTAGGGATCACTGCCCTCAGGTATAGCCAGAGAGTCTTTGTCATGCTGATTTAGTAAGCTCTTTTTCATCTTTGCTTCCAATCCTGTGTGCACATATACTCAACATACATTCATACTCATACCTGGATACTTTAGAAGCTCAAAAAAGTTTGATTGTAAAGCTAAGTAAAATATAGGAAAGGAACTGCTTTATTTATTCTGGGAATACAATTATGTAAGGTTGAATAGGAGACTCTGCTGTATAACTACACACAGCTTTTTTTTTCCTTTTCTATTTTCTTCTTTATAAAATTGAACTTTTCTGTGGGAAAATGTGCTGGTAATAATGAGAGCTCTAAGCACAAAATGTCTGATAATGACAAGAGCAATGAGAAGAGAAGCAAGATGGATAGAAGAATAAAGACACTGAAAGAAAGGCAGAAAAAATCCTGAAAACCTGCACACAGGTCTGGGAGAATATTATTGAATTTGAATCATAAAATCTATTTATGTAATTTCATCAATTGCACCTAATTACAAGAGTGAATGCTGGCAGAGACAGAAAATACTTCATTGAATTGTCATGCTTATATTTCTCTCTCCTTATTTCTTTTTATTGTTAAACAATTTAAATTAACTTTTAGTTAAGACCATTCAATCTATAAAACCATAAATGCCCTGTAGCATGTTTTGGAAGGCAAAATGAGCTCCTAACCTGAGAGATGAGTAAGAGGAGTCTGAGGTATTTTTATCAAAGCAGCCTAAGAAATGGTGCATTGCAGATCTCAGCTAAGACAGCGCAATTAAAGAGAAAGTCAACTGATCACAGGAAGAGAACGACAAATATCAACTTTCTTTTTGTCAGTTAGACATCTAAATTATTGTGTTGGACTCACAGTTTTGGGGAAAGGTTAAAGCAAGAGACTTTGTAATGCAAGAACAAAATATCTCTTGGGGAATTGATTGCTGATCCTCTGGCCGGTTTTCCACCCTTAGGTTGCTGGAACAGAGCCTGGGGACCAGTCTCCTCAGTGGCAGTTGTCGTGCTGGGTAGCATGTGTCATTGCTTCTGACTGTACTAAACCACCACTAATTAGGTAGCAGGGGATGTATTTCACTCTTCAAAACAATGAAATCAGTTAGAGACGTGTTTTGGGGTTTTTTACATGAACTGACCTTCACAGCCTTATGCACTTGGCAAAACCTTTGCTTTATATTTTAGTTTTAGAATGATTCTTTAAGCTGCTTGATCTCAAGTAGAAATCCCACACTGGAAGCTTCTGCTGTTTTTGAAGAACTGTTCATGGATGGGGCAGGTGTCATCTTCTCATCTTTTGAAGTGGCGTATATCAAGGAGTCTAGTTCAGGTTTAAATTAACATAGAGTTCTTGTAGGCAAACACAAAACACTGACAGTTCTATGAATAAAGAGAAGACAATTATTCATATACTCTGAAATGTATACTGATCACTGAGAAATAAGAAATGGACCTCAGAATATTGGAATACGTAGGAGACACTGTTTTAATTAGATTTCTGTATCAATTTAGAGCTTAGAAGAACATCAAAAGGCTGGATTAAAAAGGAAAAAACCAATACCTTTGATTTTCTAAGTTACAGCTGACAGTTTAATTTTACTGCCATCTTCTAGATTAGTAATTTGGCAACAGGTTTTTTTTCTATTTTAAATGAGGTTCTGTAATAAGTCCTACATTACACTGAAGTAAATAAGGGTTTAACTTTGGCTTTGTTCAAGATCTTAGGCCAGAAATTGAATTTTTTTAATGATTTATCTTGAAATTAATATATCCAAGCTACTTTTTAAACATTAAAACTATCTTTCCTTCCAAAATAATATGACTTATTTAATACCTGAAAATATGGAGCAAAGTGTGAGGCTCCCGCTTATCAGCTGAGTTAAGCAGTTCAGCGAGTTAGACTTCAAGCATTTAGAAATTTTTAAGAAATTAATAACTCGAATCCACACTTCCTGGTCAATATGTATATATGGGCTTGGCCACACTTTGCTGACAGTGCAGGCAGCTGCCTCCCTTGTCAGTGCTCACCTCCAAGCAGGTAATAGAGTGACCTGGATCTGAGAATCCATAGTTAACCATAGTATTGCATGTATTCTACATTTATACAATAATCATAAGTCACTTTGGGCAGTCCATTTTCAGAAGGTGACTGCCTTGCTTTCCAGACTGAAATCTCTATTTTCTCAGCCTTGTGACTCATAATGCACCTTTAGTCATATTTTAACCTTCAGCATTGCAGCCTCTGTCACATTTTATTGCTTAATGCATGCTGTTGAGCACAGCAACATCACACCACCAGATAAACCTCAGTGACTTCTGCATGAAAAACAACTTCGCTCGCCTTTTTAATAAGAGTTCCCTTTAATTTGAATGCTTAATATGAATGTTCCCCTTTGATATGAATGTCACATTCATGCCCTTGACATACTTGCTTGATAAGAATAACAACAATACTGTCTGTACACAAAAGGGTAAAATGGGATAATTTTTGCCATATTATAAACCATGTTGGTTCACTGAGTTTCATCTCGTTAGACTTAATGCCCCTTTTTTTTTTTTTTTAAAGTCAGTTGAGCTATAAAACACAGTAGATTGGGAGATATTTGAGGAATGACTTGAATCTCTTTATATTCAAAGACACCTTCCCTACCTTTTTGTATTTTATATGGAATTTGATGAAATAATGGTAGCTGGGGAGAGATAAAGGAACCCCGAAATGCAGTTGGTATTTCAGATGTAGCAATAATTTATTCTATGGCTTTACAAATCATATGGATTTATCAACCTATATTCTATGGCAAACAAAAGGTCCTGGGCTTTTTCAAAAAGGAGAAGCTATCGAGCAAAATGATATGGAGTTGATAATTGTCATGAGTCAAACATCACATTAATAAAAAGATAATGAAATTTTACCTGATATGATCTTTAAAGGCAGTTTTTTTTCAATTTGTCTTTCAGTTGTTTTCACCCTTTGCTCAGTGTTCACCTCAAGCAAAATTCCACCCAGATTTCAGAACCTGCTTGTGAGGATTTAGGGGAATTAATCAGAAAACCTCCTTTATGGAGAAGCGTATGGAAGTTTACGGAAGTGAAGAGGTGATAAACTTTACTCATATCCTAGTGAGAGGCAGTGAGAAACTGAGTGGGATACTAGCAAACACAGACTGATCTCTGCAACTGGGGCCAGTGGATAGCATCATTAAGTTCTCTAGCTTTAGCTTCATTAATAGCTATTACTTGCTGTGGCCTTATTTTCACACCACAATAACCAGGAAGATGAGCTTGGCCAAACCTCTGTAGAAGTGGGCTGTGGTGTGGGGGCACGGACTGCATTGATTCCCCTCGGGTCACCAGGCAGAGGCAGCTCCCTTAGCTGCATTTGTTTGCACTGCTGTGCCCTGCAACTCCAAATGAGGGGATCCTGAGGAAAAGAGTGGTGGAGATGAAGAGTTTATTTCCTGCTAACTCATTCAAGTTGCATCTCAGCCTAAAGCACAATCCCCAGCCATTAGAGTGAAACTCCAGTGCCTGACAGACACTGCTCCTTCCCTCTTAACATGGGCTACAGCACCCCTACATGTGCCCAAACTGAGTTACTTACAACCTCCTTAGTAGCCCTTCAATTAACTAGAAGATTTGCAAATAGGTTTCTAAGCTTTAATCTGCTTGCTTTCGTCCTTTTCCTGCTGCTTTGGTGGATTTCCCAGACAGGATAAGCAAGTGGCAAGACAAATTCTTTCAGAGGTGGGAAAGTATAGAGTTCACAGTGCAGAAAATGCATGTCCTCCAGTGATGGAGTCTAAATTTTAATTTAGCAACTCTTGTCTCTGGGAAAGAGTAAAACGATGTCATGTTTCATCCAGTCTACTGGATGTATTTAAATTAGCATTCTAATTTGGATCTGGAGTAAACTGCTGAAACTCTGCACTCAGAGGGTGAGCGCCAAAATCTCCAGCTGTAATGGCTTCACTCGGGATTGGTTCCTGTCTGACCTGCTGCGTGGCTGTAAACAGGCACAACAAGTGTGACTCACTCAAAGCTCGGACAGAGCAAGCAGTTCTTATTGATGCTGCAAGAGAGATCTGCTGCTGCTTGGGTCTGTTTATGTATCTATTATATGTGTTTATATATCTATTATATGTGTTTATATATATATTTTATATATCCTCAGGCTGGAGCTGCATCTATCGAAGGCAGACTTTGGTAAGACAAAGAAAATCCTAAAACAAAGGGAAAAGTCAAGATTCCTTCATGGGGAAAGCAAATCTGCTTTGCTTTCCACATTTGGAACCAGCAGCATTGCTACCAGTGGGACAGAAGGACCTGTGCTATTTCTAGCTGTGTCCAAAGACTTCACATAGGCAAAAAGTTCACTGGTAGTGCCAAGAGTAGCCTCTATTTTCTTATAAACCTTGGGAGACTCCTGCATGAAATCTGAGCTAATCCTGGGCTTCCTTTTTTTTAAATTTTAGTTTTTTTTTCTCTGTGAGCAAAATAAGGTAAAGAAAGTTAGAGCAGAAACTACAAAATATCAGCTTCCTCTGAGTATGTTTAATGAGGCAAATGGCTACTCTATGCAAGAATTTTATTTACACGCATCCTGAGAAGGTGGTAACAAAGCCAGCCTGCATGTCTGGAGCCATCAAAGAAGAGATTGCACAAAGTATGTCCTGTTCCTCTTTAGACTCACAAGATGTGAGTGCTCAGCACCTTTCTGAAATCCAGAGGGGATGTATCGACGTGCAGCAGACTTCTGGCTACTTTACAAATATGTAAAGTAACTCTAAAATGCTTTCCAAAATCTGCTTTTACAGGCTTAATAGTCGAGGCTGAAAAGAACTTTGTTTTTTTAAATCTGAAATTCATTAGGACGATAAATAGTAATATAAACATTAAACATTAAACGAGGATATAGTAAATGTTTTCTTCAAAGTTTCACCTTGGAGAAAAGCAACAATCTCCTCAAATCACACAGGACTTGCAAGTATTGGAAAATATAATAAGAGAGAACTGGTGGAAATCATGCAGATATACTGTTTCACCCTGTACCCATTTACCCCTGAATAAAAAAAGGGAGGTAGAAGTGAAGAGTCCTTTTTCCTCTTCTAGTGTTAAAAGAAGACAGATGACAGACAATATTGAACTGGATAATAAATAATACTCTCTGTAGTCTTAAAAATATCCACTACAACGTCACAAGATGTTGTAGCTCTAATAAAGAATTATTTGAAAATACAAACTTCTTTTCTTTTATTTCTATGCGACTTTTTCTAAAATGCGAAAGTATTTTGATACTATTTAATATAGTTCAGTGAAAAGTTATTCTTTCTTAATAGAAGTTTCAAGGGACTTAAAGCTATCCAAACATTAATCTTTCATATGATGCATCATTAGCAGAACTAAAAATTCTCATATTCTACAAGGTTTGGGAGCACAGTAGCAGAAATTAAGCAGCTGGTTGCATGGTTTCAGACAAATCCCATCTCTGTTATTCAAAAAGTTGCTTGCTGGAACAGAAATTTTATCCTTTCTGGTGAAGTAGATAACACTCATTTTAAATCCATATTTACGTTGTTTGTTGGGTCAAGACTGTCACTGGGGTTCTTGATTTTCAGCAAAAGATTATTTTCCAGAGGCAAATGGAGATTCAGTGAAATAGTATTGACTTTGTAGCAGCTGTATTTATTTAAAAAAAAATGCTTCTAAATTATTTTGTTATCTTTGAAAAATAAAATCAAGAAACTTCCCCCAAGAGCCTTTTTCTCAGTAGCCCCAAGTGCTGTGATTTGAAATAGGGCTTCAATAATGTACTCAGCACAGAAAATTCTGAGTATTCCACTGGACATCAATAAAAGAACTAAAAGGTTCCTGTGAAACAATGACGTTTTTAAAGATACAAAGAGAATTCAGGTCGTGTTTATGAGGCTGAGGAGAAACTTGTCAAGTAAAATGCTTACTATGTAACTGTCTTTTTATAGTTGGAATAATCTCCTGACTCTTAAATAATTTCTTGCACATCACCCTGCTCTTGACAGAGGAGAGATGAAGGAGAGGGAACTAGCTGATTCCTTCCTTTCTCTAGAACCGTCTCACCACACAATCCTAAAATAAACACAGATGCAAGGGACCTCTGAAGGCCCAGGCTCCTGATTAAAGCAGACTGATTTTGATGTTAGTTTATTCTTATGTTATTTTATAATATTATTATATGTTATTTTATTCTTATGTTATTCTTAAGTTATTTTATTATTAAGTTCTATTCTATTCTATTCTATTCTATTCTATTCTATTCTATTCTATTCTATTCTATTCTTATTTTGATGTTGTTTTATGTATTTATGATTTTGATGCCCAGGCCTTGTCCACCCACCATGTCCCTGGACACCTGGCTACCAGCAGCACCAGAGAAGGGAGTGACCACTCAGCCTCTCCTAACCATAGCCCCAGGCTGTGTCTGAAGAAGACTCTCAGAGGATTTATCTCCCCTTGCCTCAAAAGATCAGAGACACTTGAGTCCACTTCTCTGTCCCTAACAGCTCCATATAGGATATTTCCCCTGCCTCTGGTCATGTGAAACAGAGATTTGGAACTCCTCATCCTCCTCCCATCCAGTACAGTGAGGACCCTGTCCTGCCATCGCACACAGACACATTCTTTCAAGCTCAGGCAGCACAGTTTGAAGAGGTAAAAATTGCAATCTCCAAGGCAGTAGTGGCAGCAGGACATCCCAGGGAGTTACACTTCTACTGCCAAAAATGCATTTTAAAAATATAGCTTCTTTTCCTCAAAATTCATGGCTTTGCTCTGCTGCTTTTCTAACAAAAACAAGCCACAGACCTACCAATATAACTGCAACTGCCTTCTGCCAGGGAGAGCAGACCCTAAAATAGCTTCTCTAAGATAAACAAGACAATTTCTTCTACAAAAATAATGCCTACACCAAAAATTACACTGATGTAACTGTACAGATGGAGCAGTAAGATTCCTTAAGATTGATTCTTCCCTGTGCTTTCAAGTCTGGCTGCCTGAAGTTAGATCTCTCAATCTATTTTCTGGCACTTAGACAAGCGATCTGATTTTCATGAGTGCTCAGCACCAGGCAGATTCCCAGAAAACAGTTTACGTTCTAGTCACTAATACCACTTTTAGAAACACTGGAAGACAGACAAATCTGGGTCGAAGAGCTTCCTGCAACTATTTACATATTGTAATTTTTCTTTCTGCTCATCTTGCCTATAAATAGAACAAATGCTACCGATTTAATTAATTTTAATTCCCTAAATTAAAAAAAAATCCCCTGCTTAAACAGCATCTCGCATTATAACTCTTCACTAGCCTGTGGGAAATGGTACAAGCAAAATGACATTCCTATCCTATATGATAAATGATTCCTCCAAGGAAAGAAAGTCGAGACCACGGAAAACACATTCTCTCTTTCTAGTTTTTACAGACATTATTTAGCACTGCAAAGAACTTGTTGTTCGAGTGTTTATAAATGTCTTCAATGAACTTTAAGGCAGAATGCTTTGAAATGAAAGATACGATTACCATGGTTAGGTAATGGACAAAAAACTAACAATCACAGAAGAAGAAAGGTGGGATTTCTGGATTGCTGGTGGTTAATTATCTAGGACACACGTGTGCACACTCTGTCTCAAGAGGCACAGCCCAGGAGGAGCAGTGGTGTGGGATGTGCTGCCTCCTGGCTTCTCTCCTGCTGTGGGGCACCAGTTGGATCAGGGTAGCTGCTGTGGCAAGGGAAGCTCAGACTGTTTGCTGAGAGGAGCAGTGGGTGATTGATATGGTTGGGATCACCAATTTGCTCTTCACTTGCTAATGTGACAGTGTTAATACCCATTGCTCTTCATTTAGGATTTCTGGCACTGTCACAGCCTAGTCCTAATAAAATATGAAACAGTGCATTGTCGATTGTTACTGCACAGAGATTTTTGGAAGGGCACATCCATATCTTTTAATGTTTTACTTGCTGATATTTGAACATAATGAAGAAGTCTGCCTGCATTCTCTAGTTAGTATTTGTAGTAGGAGTTTTTTAAAGTAATTTCTGACCTTGTTAATGTTGTTTAGTGTCCTTGAGCTTAGCTTTAATCTGAAATAAAAGCACAAGAAATGTTATGTTTTCAAAGACACAGCTGAAAAGCCATTAACAACAAATATTTGTAATATTTTTATTCCACTTTACAAAACTCTTCTACTTGTTAGGAGCTCTGATTCAACCAAGTTAACAAGGTTATCAGATTATATGTCTATTGTCTTGTTGTGACTTCCTTGGCTGAGTTCCTGCAGCAAACAATGCAGGAGCGATGCTTTGTTCAAGCAGCAGGATGGAGGGAGCAGGGAGGAGGGAGCGGAGTGGGGACGGGGGTCAGGGAGCTGCCAAGGCCTCTGCGGCAGCGGGAGCTCCACCTGCGGTCAGGTTTAATCAGCCTCTGGCTCCGGTGCTCCGGGCAGTCCCTGAGGGTCCGTGACAGCCCGGGATTCACCTCCGGGAACCTGCAAAACATCCTCACACGATAGCAGGGATGCAGGCAAGCAGGACACTGCAGGCATGAGTTACCCGAGCTGACACATGCTAAAGACCTTGGAAGAGAGGTAATTAAAAGCATTTAAAGGGATTAAATCTATGCATTAGCTTAAAAATACATTTCCACTCACCTCAACCTATGCCAGAGTGCCTAAGTTATAAGAATAACTGTTTAAATTACCAGTAAATAGGAAAGATCATGGCATGCTCCCTTTTCTGCTCTTCTCTGTAAATGCCAGGTACATTCAGCTTTCCTCTAAGCACTGTCATAAATTTGCTATCTCCCTGCTGGCATAATTAATATATGCAACTGTTGCTATCTGAAGAACAGAGGGTGCCAGGGCAGCAGCTGCACAGCTGGAGAACTCGTATTAGCATCATGCCAGTTGGCTGGCAATTCTAATCACTTTTGTACTGTCATGATACTTTGAGAAGCAGAAAAAATATTAGCTCCTTCTACAGTATCAGTTGGTAAAATGGAAGTAACAGGATTACCTCATGTGGCTGCTGCAGGATTTACAGCATAGTTCAGTATTCAGGTTTTTCTGGAATGGTATATGTGAAAGTACATAAGACATCATGGAAAACTTTGGTGCTCTTTTCCTTTCTCCTTCCTGCTCCCAGCAACTTTCAAGCTGCTAATATTACTGTTTATACTCCTGCCAATAACTAGTGATTAGCTGAAGATGCCAGTGGATCCTCTGATAAATTTTAGAGGTTTTATTCAACACCTGTAAAGACTAAAACCTGAGGTGTTTCTTTGAACTTTTGATGACTGAATGACAAGAAAACTCACTCTGCTCAGTTCTCCACTGACAATTAAGTTGTGGCCAGCATCCTGCTTCTGGACAGGATGGTTCAAAACCTGTATTCAAACATGATCTCAGCTATAACATATCCAAATTTCTGCTGCCTGTGTGAAAGCATCGTGCTGGCCAGGGCCAACAGCACCATAACCCAAACTGTGTGCGAAGCCATGACCTCCAGCAGTGTTTTAGCAGGTGTGAGCACAGTGCCAGGCCCCAGCTCTCCTCCCATAAAGATGTGTGCCTCCAGACGTGTCTCCAGCACTGTGCCCTCCACCTGCCTCCCCTGTTCCTGCTCCTTCTGTGGCCTCCTCCCCTTGCAGTGCCTGCCCAGCCCCACGTGCTCCTCAGCTGCTCTTACCACTTTCTTATACACCTGCTAATTGCCCATAAGTTACCAGCATGTTTCTTCACTGTCCTCATTTTTCTAAATGATCTCTATGTCTTTTGTAAAAGCTTTTTCCAGGGGATGTTGCCTCAGTTTCAGCTTGTGGCTGCTGAAGTCTTTGAATGCACTGTGTTCCTTACCCTTTTAATTCAATCAGATCACATTCAGTCTCTCGTGTCACCGTAGCTCCTGGCTTCACTTAGGAAAAAACCAAAACCAATCCAACAAAAAACCCCTGATGTTTTATGTCGGTGGGGTGCCTTCAGAGGGGTGGAACCTGGGAGGAACAGGGAGTGTGGAAAAGCCCTGCTGCCTGCAGCTCTCTGTATGTGCCAATGCACTTCAGAGCTGCTGGCACAGTGTCCAAACTCAAAACCACCAGAGATTTACCAAAATAAAGCACTCAGTTGCCTTCAAATCTAGGGGCAGACTGGGGTACTCAACACCCTTTACGCTACTCTGTTGTGTGGAGTCAGTGTTGGAGGCCAAAGGTGGAGAGAAGCCAAGAGAAAGGATGGTGGATTCCTGCCCATCTCCTTCTCTCCCCTCACCAGAGAAAGAGGCAGCTGCTCTGAAACAGTTCATGTCCTCATCTGGGTGCGCCCCTTGTGAGGACAAAAGCTTCTCCAGTTAGTATTTAAAAAAAGCCTACTGTAAAATGCTAATGAGAACACTTCCAGACTGCTTTTTTAGGTAGCAGGAAAAGTGTGTGTGTACCGTGGACAAGAACAGCTTTATAATTAAAAAAAAAAAAAAATCCTTGGCTCCAGACAAAACCTTGCTGGGTCACATTCATTTCAGGCCACTGCAGTAAGGTATTTAACTGAGGACGTTTGATGTTGCTTGCTTCCTAGCACTTCAAAATCAGTTTTACTTTCAGGTCAAATACAAACAGGGCACGCATTGTTAGTTACAACAAAGCATATGTTACTAGAATTCACAGAGAGTCAAATGTGGCTCTTTCAAAGGGAAATGTCAGAGGACCCAGAATGTTTTTTGTCTGTATTTTTCTTCTAAATGCTGGTTTTCATCAGAACTTCACTCTTGGTGATTTTCTTTGTGCCAGTAAAGTTTCAGTGAATAAAGTTGAAAACAGCTCACATGGGGACTTCACTAAAATGTCTTATCCCTATAGGAGTAGGAAACCAGGTCCAGTCTTTGTGGTTCAGGAAACAGTGATCTACGCAAAGGGCACCAGATGTCTCAGCAGAGCCTTTGAGTCTCCGGATCCTTTGAGCATTTTATTTTCAAAACACTGTTGAGAGAGAAACATTTCAGTAACAGAGGCCCAGGTGAGTAATTCACCACTGTGGTGTACAGAGATGTCTCAGTCTTCCGGGTTCCACAGCCTGAAATCCCTCTTGAAGAACTGCACATATAACCTTTCAAATAAAACGCTGTGGCATCCCCTATAACCCCTGTGACACGTCCCCCCCACCATCCCTCCCCTGCTCCCAAAAAAAACCAACCAAAAAGCCAACCCAAAACCCCAAAGGACAAAAAAAAACCCAAACCAAAACTCTACAAAACAGAGAGAAACAGAGGGAGAATTAATGTTTTGCATGGGGAACTCCTGGCTAGCACCAGGCCATCAAAAATGTTCTGGGGACAACAGGGGGGGACAAATTCAGTGTGAGTCAGGAATGCCATGTTGTGAAAAAGGCATACTACAAATTAGGATGCATGACCAAGGCTGTTGTTTTCAAGGCTTGTCAAAGACTGTTCCATCTTTGCTGTATCCAACTCTGGACACTGTGCTCAAAGGACAGAGTGTGCACAGAAGGGTAACAGGATGATCAAAGTGATCCTTACATTCCTGGTACAATAAAACACAGCAAGTGTGTGTATTCTCCATTCTGGAAACAACAAGTCACTATGTTAAATTTTCATTAAAAAAAGATGAAAATACAGGATGGAGAGCTGTGTACCAATAAAGCAAATTGCTTTGGGAAGTCGAGGGAATTCTATTTAAGAGCAAGATAGACAGAGCTCTGGTAGAAATGATATATACAGCTTTGGTTTCCTCAGGCAGAAGAGGAAATCTGTGTAATTGCCATTTTGCATAAGAGTTTTAGTCAAGAAACCTCCAGGTGAAAGGAACAAGTCATGTTTTGTGAATTCTGCTTCACATGCTCGGCTGAGAGTGGAAAGGGAGACAGCTGGGACTTTGCTGAAGTGAGTTTTCAGTTTTCAACTGGACACTGTCCAACACAGGAGTTTTTTAGCACACCCTCAAGTAGCTTCTGTGTTCCTGTGAATAAATATTCGTGAGAGTTCACAGGTTCAGGTGTTCTCAGAGGTGAGTAGAAAGCAAGCAGGAATTTTGGAGCTATGAACTTTGGATGTTGTTGCTTAGCAGAATTTTGGTTTCCCTGCATCCTTTAGAGAAAAGACTTTCTTGGAAAGATGATGGACAAGAAGGAAGGTCCAGGGAACCACAGACTGCTCAGCTTGTCCTCAATCTCTGGTGTACCAATATTTTTGGAAGTCACTTCCAGACACATGAAACAAGAAGGTGGATTTGCTAAGGGCGGGTTATGCCTGACTAACCTGATTTCTCTGAGGGACCAACTGGCAGTGTGGGTGAGGAGTGGATGTTTACCCTGCCTTTAGCAAGACCTTTGTCACGGTGTCCTGACAAAGTATCCTTAAACTGGTGAGTTATGGATCGGACAGTGAGTTACAAATTGTCTGGGCTGTTGGGCAAAACAGGGATGATCAGCGCTACAAAGTCCAGCCAGTAGTGGGGTAGTAGCTGTGACCCTTGAGGTTCGTAATCTCCATCCTTGGAGAGATTTAAAAACACAACAGGACCTGGCCCAAAGCCACCTGCTGTAACCAGACCTCCTTCCAGCATCAGGTTGGGCCAGATGGCCTCTAGTGGTCCCCTCCAACCCGCAGGGCCCTATCAAAAACACTGCACTGGAGTTTCCTTAGACAATGTACTTAATACAGTGGGTTGTTTTGTAGATCAGGATGAGTAAAAGAAAGTTATAGGTGTGTAATCCTTCTATTTGAATGAAAACTAAATTTAAATCCAAACTAAGTGGCCAGGCTATTGGGGATTAAGACGTTTTCCAGTGCTGAGACTGCGGTCTTGTAGTGTAAGTGAGCAGGGAATCTACAGTAAATCCTGGTGGTGCATCAGTCTCACTGGCAGCTCACCCTCCTATCTGCTCCCTAGCTGTTTGCCTGGGAGGTGTGAGAAGAGACAAAAGATCTCCTCGACAGTAGATGTTTTCCTTTGATGTTTGATTAGGTGTGCTTGAATTTCTTAGCCTTTTCTATCCCGGGAGCACGTTGGTGTGCATCCTGTTTTGCAGGAGGCAGTATATGCCTGCTAAATGTGAGTCTCTCCTCTGCTTTCCTTCTGTTATGGAACCAGGAATGCACGAGTCTATAATTTATTTAATACTATTACATATGTTTCACAACAAAGTCTGGCGGACATGTCGCAGCTAAACTACCATTCTTCAGGATTCAGCAATGATAAAGTGTATCTTGTACTTGAAAGAAGTTTTAATCTGAATCACAAATTCTTTTGTGCCTGATTTATCAGCAGTGTATAGTGTGGTAAGCGTATCTGGGATAGCTTCCAATCCAAGCTCTACAATACTACTGGTCTATTGAAATTATACATAGAATAGCCTTTAGGCATTTGAAGTCTACTGCTAAAATTTCAATGGACAATTCCACACCATGCAATATTGTTAAGATGAGCTGGTGCTTTATTTGAAGTTCATGCCTATCAGCCAGAAGGCACAAGTCTCTGAATGTAAAAAGGATTTTAAAATATATTTTTTTTCAGTTTTTCAAGGATGACAACTGAGTCATTTGTGGCTGGACATAGGTATCATGCCATAACCTGGTCAGAGAAGGTAACATCTTCATGTACATACTATGGAGCCCAATGTCTCAACTGCGATATCCAAACCTTTAGGACTCAGCACACTCAGGACTTATAAACTGATTAGGGCTAATCTAACAGATTCAGGTGAGATCTCAGCTCCTGACATGTCTTAATTCAAAATGCGAACCAAAGGGAAAAAACCCCATCCTTCATGACACTAGAGTTTGGTACATTTTTTAAATTCTCCAGCATAGTTTCCTAGCAAAACATAGCTTTTGTGAGTTTGCCATCTCTCTGTTTTTCCTCTTTAAACATTTTTTAAATTCCAATAACAGTGATAGACATGTCATGGTGTCAGAGATGTTGTGTTTATGTCTATGGCACACATATGTTATAATTCCAAGCTATTATTTCTGATTGGTCTCATGTGGGATGTAGTCCCTGGGCCAAGAAATGCAAGAGCAGAAATTCCATGAGACATGACATTTCAAAAACACCCCCAACAAGTCCCACATGCTATNCGCCGGGTCCCCTGTCACCTGTTGGAACGCCGGAAGCCAAAGAGGAAGTTCCCAGTGTCCAGCTCCTTAAATACTGTATCTCGCAGAGGGCGTACCTTAAATGTCATTGGCCCACGACACCCTGCCACTCCACAGGACCTGGCAGGGTGAAATTCACCTAGAAACCTGTCAACCCACAACAAGGTGTGTAATCCTTCTATTTGAATGAAAACTAAATTTAAATCCAAACTAAGTGGCCAGGCTATTGGGGATTAAGACGTTTTCCAGTGCTGAGACTGCGGTCTTGTAGTGTAAGTGAGCAGGGAATCTACAGTAAATCCTGGTGGTGCATCAGTCTCACTGGCAGCTCACCCTCCTATCTGCTCCCTAGCTGTTTGCCTGGGAGGTGTGAGAAGAGACAAAAGATCTCCTCGACAGTAGATGTTTTCCTTTGATGTTTGATTAGGTGTGCTTGAATTTCTTAGCCTTTTCTATCCCGGGAGCACGTTGGTGTGCATCCTGTTTTGCAGGAGGCAGTATATGCCTGCTAAATGTGAGTCTCTCCTCTGCTTTCCTTCTGTTATGGAACCAGGAATGCACGAGTCTATAATTTATTTAATACTATTACATATGTTTCACAACAAAGTCTGGCGGACATGTCACAGCTAAACTACCATTCTTCAGGATTCAGCAATGATAAAGTGTATCTTGTACTTGAAAGAAGTTTTAATCTGAATCACAAATTCTTTTGTGCCTGATTTATCAGCAGTGTATAGTGTGGTAAGCGTATCTGGGATAGCTTCCAATCCAAGCTCTACAATACTACTGGCCTATTGAAATTATACATAGAATAGCCTTTAGGCATTTGAAGTCTACTGCTAAAATTTCAATGGACAATTCCACACCATGCAATATTGTTAAGATGAGCTGGTGCTTTATTTGAAGTTCATGCCTATCAGCCAGAAGGCACAAGTCTCTGAATGTAAAAAGGATTTTAAAATATATTTTTTTTCAGTTTTTCAAGGATGACAACTGAGTCATTTGTGGCTGGACATAGGTATCATGCCATAACCTGGTCAGAGAAGGTAACATCTTCATGTACATACTATGGAGCCCAATGTCTCAACTGCGATATCCAAACCTTTAGGACTCAGCACACTCAGGACTTATAAACTGATTAGGGCTAATCTAACAGATTCAGGTGAGATCTCAGCTCCTGACATGTCTTAATTCAAAATGCGAACCAAAGGGAAAAAACCCCATCCTTCATGACACTAGAGTTTGGTACATTTTTTAAATTCTCCAGCATAGTTTCCTAGCAAAACATAGCTTTTGTGAGTTTGCCATCTCTCTGTTTTTCCTCTTTAAACATTTTTTAAATTCCAATAACAGTGATAGACATGTCATGGTGTCAGAGATGTTGTGTTTATGTCTATGGCACACATATGTTATAATTCCAAGCTATTATTTCTGATTGGTCTCATGTGGGATGTAGTCCCTGGGCCAAGAAATGCAAGAGCAGAAATTCCATGAGACATGACATTTCAAAAACACCCCCAACAAGTCCCACATGCTATTCTGTAAGACTCCCAGCCTGTTTTTATATATTTCATGCCCACACACACAAACAAAAATTTTAGTTGTTTCTCAGTATTCAGTGAAATCTCAAATACAAGATTTAGTCATTATTGTTCCTGGTTTTAGAACAGAGCTGCTGTTTGGATTAGATACCAATAAATATAATAATTAAATACTATAAAAAATTCTGTAAAACTCTGGGTAATGTCTCTATTGTCAGACCCCTCTTTCTAATTTCTCTATTTTCTACTTACATTGTAATCTTTACAAGAAAGGAACTCTCTCGAAATGCATTCTTTTAAAACCCTTGCCAGCTTGGTCCTCTGGGCATGAAAATAATAATGAAAAATCTCCAATAATAATATTTTTTCAGACTGTTATGTGGGAAAAACCACAAATCCCTTATACGTGTAGGATTAATGTTCTATTAGGGTGGTAGACTCACAGCTCTATCTCGTGTGTGCCCAACTCTCTTGAGTAACGTGTTTGCTCTACTGAACATAAGTAGACTTCTGTAAAATGAACAAAACTGAAATCTTAATTTAAACTTCAGGAAAAAAAAAAGGTCGTATTCCACCCATTACTCTCCCATCTTATTACAACACAAGTCTTTAGGAAAACAAAATAAATCTAGGTAGTCCAGATTGTTTTGCTTCATGCTATTACAAAATATAAAAAATGTAGAAAAGAAGAAAATGAGGGAGATTTAATGAGTATTACTCCTTAGAAATTAGTGTTTCAATGAACATTTTTAAACTCTTTAAGTAATTACCTATAAAAGAGGTGTGTCTTTTGTGAAAATTATGAATTTAATTATAGCAATGTCATAGGTTTGACAAAATTATCTTGTGGTGATTTTTTGTTGTTGTTTTTTAGAAATAAATTGCCCTTAGCCTGCAAACTCTTTGGGATGAGAACTCTCTTGGAGTCCAGTGTTTGCAGAGCCTAACAATAGGCAGTAAAAATAATCATAATTTAGCCTAATTTATGCAGTTATAAATAAGGGTGGTTGTTGGGTCATCCTGTCCCAGAAACATATTCCTTACCAGTGCTGATTTGAAGCATTTTTGAGCATTTCATTATTACTTTTTTTCTGTTTTTCTTGGGAGTCATTTGCCTGGGAAAGATTTCTTGAGGGCATTTGGCAGCAGGCTTGACTGCTGGGCTTTAGGAATTACTTCTTTTTCTCGTCAGGGATATAAAGGAACAGGGCAATATCATTTCATGTCATCTCAGTTTTGTGGGATCAGAGATTGGAAGTGCAATATTCAGGTGAGCTTCCACGGCAAGTTATGTAATGAAAAACCTGTGTTCTTTCATTCTCTCAAGTGCTTAAGATATATAGGTTCTCTGTGTTTGTGTAAGGTATTAAGAAATCTTTGGCAGCTATGATGAATTAAACATAGTACCCATGAACGCCTTCTGACATTGGCCTTTTTGTTTGGAATTTGACAAGGTGAACCAACTGAAAGTTGTTTAACTTCATCCCTTTTGCCTCCCATGGAAATCTTTAACATGCTTCAATGTAGTTCTGGATTCAAAGGTCTTTCCTGCAGCCTTCTGGAAAAGTCTGTGAAGTGACTCCCTGATTTCATGGTGTATACAACAGAAACAAGTAAGAAAGAACCCAAGTACCAAGGAAGAGGCACATTTTTATATCTGACTTCTTCCTTGCAGCACACCAAGGCAAAGGGTGGAGGATCTGTGCACATTCCAAAAGGTGCTGAGCGTGCCCGTGATGTCACCGTGCGGGTGGGATGAGTTTTTCTGAGATAACACTCTGTGGGTCACCCTGCACTGTTATTCCCTCCCAGACCTGTGTTGTCCCCTCTGTGATACACTCTGTGATGTCCTGTCTTGTCCTTTCTCACCCTGATTGCTGTGCTGGCCAGTACAGGCAGGTGGGAGGATCAGTGTACAGTTAGATAGCAACAAAATGTACTTGCTAATTTTTCAGTGTGCCCAGTCTTTCTCAGGTGATGGAAATATGGTTACGAATTAAAACTTTTGGTTTGGTTGGGATTGGTTTTTATCTTTTCCTTCATCTTTTGCTTGTCTACTTATGTCTTTTTATTGAAAGGTATAGTCAAAGGCAGATCTGAAACTCCTTCCGTTTGTCCAAGGTCCAACGCTCCTGAATTTTGTGCATGTTTGAAATCAAAGCTGTACCTCAGAATGAGAAACAATTAAAATTGTCCCAATAATAAAATCCTCAAGCTGGAGCTATGCACACTACTGATACTGGAAATGTTGAAGCTGGGGTGAGACAAGCTGCCTTATGGTATCTGAGGACCTTGATTCCATGCTGAAATCCATCAGATTGCGACTTGAAATCCAGATTCACATTTGGTTGCTTGCATTTATCTTACATTTTCTGTGAGCAGAAGCTTCAAACAGAAAGATACTACTTGGCTATTTACACCACAAGTTTCTTTAGTTTCTTGTCTGTTATCAAACTGAAGTCCAACAGTGATTTTGTGAGCTGCAAAGGAATCCTAGTCTTGCAATTCCATCCTGAAAGAAGCTGAACAGAAGCACGCAAAGACTGTTGGTGTTCTTCATGTCAGTAGCTGCACACCTCACGGTGAGTTAATGGCAGCTTCTGAGTGTCGTAGTACTGGAAGAGAAATGACATTAAAGTTAGATTGCCTTGCCTTTCCCTTTCCTTTCCCTTTCCTTTCCTTTCCCTTCCTTTCCTTTCCTTTCCTTTCCTTTCCTTTCCTTTCCTTTCCTTTCCTTTCCTTTCCTTTCCTTTCCTTTCCTTTCCTTTCCTTTCCTTTCCTTTCCTTTCCTTTCCTTTCCTTTCCTTTCCTTTCCTTTCCTTTCCTTTCCTTTCCTTTCCTCCCTTTTTATTTGCCTTGAAATTCCTTCAGAATAACATTTTCTTTTGTTTAAACTCTGAGTAAAATGTAAAAGGTTGATGCACTATACCACAACTTATGCTAAGATTTTCAGTTTTCATTATCTCCTGCTTCTTACGAGATTAACCAGAAGAGAATTAATAGAAATACCAAAGCTGAATAGCTAACAGTGTTAATCTACTGATTTTTTGTTTGCTCTGCTTCACAATTTTTATTCATTTTAAGACAAAAATTCATTGAGATACAAATATTTAAGGCTAGCCCATGATTTGGAGGCTCATTCAGTTGCTTGCTTTGAAACACACTTCTATGACCTGAGGCTCTTGTAAAATGAAAATAATCACACTCTGTAGCTCACAGAATGTTGTGAGAATTAATATATAAATATTTCGAGATGCTTCAGATGGATAGGGATTAGATAGGTAATAAATGTAAACCAGCAAGTGAATTTATATCTTTCTCCAAGGAGTAAATTAACTTTTTTAAAAGCACTGAAGGGATTAATTCAAGAATGCTCAGTTTTACATTTTTAAGTTATTATAAAGAAATTGGGAGCAAAAATTACATAAAAACACAACAATTATAAGTTTTCAAACCTGTGGAAAAATAACCTCTTTTTTTTCCCAACATGTTTGTATAAGATGTGAAAGAGGGCTTTATTGCAATGTAAAAATAATCATTGAGATTTTCGAGGTGCTTAATACAATTTCAGATTTCTCAAGCAAGTTTTTCTGTAACAGCACAAGTAATTTAAAATGTATTTAGACTTGTGTCCAGGCACACCCAGGGTTGGATGAATTTGAAGATTGGAACACAAAGGTCATCTTATTTGTTCCTTCAAGCACTAAACAGCAAAGTTTGGAAGATCACAGGAGACTAACAAACAGCAGATTGCATAAAACTGAGAGCTCAGTGCAGAAGCATAAAACAAATGCCATAATATATTGAAGAATCATAATTTGTTTTAGAGACAATTTCATTTGAAGAAGCCCTGTTAGTACTTGTGATTGATTCAGTAATGGCCTCAGCATATTTGTCAGGGGGAAAAATAATAAGCTTGTTTTCGTGGTATCTAGGTGAACAAGGTCAAACTGAAGCAAGAAATAAGATAACACCAATCCTAGCGTAAATATGAGAACATTTTAGAGGCTAGCCAAAATGCTATGATGACTTTTGCAAAACGTACCTCTCCTAGAGGAGGTTTGAATGGAATTTCTCTGCTGTCTTCAGGAGTATGTGTTACCCATAATAAACCCAAGAAATTGTCCATAATAAAATGAAAATGTTGTAGTTCCAAGAATAATCAATATTTATGGTTTCAGCAGTCACACTTTGCTGTTCTTTCTTGCAAAGGAGAAGTGCTGTTTATTTCAAACCTTTTGAATTCTTTACTAAGCAATGCAACAGATGATAGAGTAGCAGGATGCACCTACTGTTGCAAAAAAGGAAGATAGGAAAGGAGATGGTATTTGCTAAAATTTACTACTGAGTACTGCTGTCTCTTAGGATGGCAGCTGAGGGAGAGGGACTGCAAAGCAAGGCAGGGCACAGCTCTCCCCATCCTTACCAGTGTGCTGGCTTGGTCCACAGCGAGCTTCATGTGAAGGTCCAGTGCTTTGTTCTGTAAGGCGACTAAGATGAGCTTATACTATATCCTGGTGAGAAGGCTGACTTTTTGGATCATGGCACTTATTTTATTCTCCAAATTATTAAGATGAATAGTTACTGTAATTGCCATTTCAGCTATGGCAATTGCAGATGCCGTCCTTTGTATGTTGGAGCCTTTTAAAAATCTAAGTAATTTACTTCAAGTACATTCTATTTTGGGTTTATTACCTTGTGTTTTTATAAAGGGCCTTCTTGTCCTTCAAAACAGGAAGGCTTGGTTGGCTCCCTCTGTTTTCCCCATTCTGTTGTATAACTGGCCCATACCTTTTTTTTTTTTAAATCAATCTTTAAGTCTTGTTTTAAATGGGAAAACATGCCCCTTTCATTTCTGTTCATCATTCCATAGTCTCACTTTTAATTTTTTTTTTCTTTAGCTTGGTTTCCTAAGCCTTGCATGTGAACTCACCTTCTTTGTAGATGCCTATATACCCTCATATGTCAATTTATAATGACATTCGGTTCACTGACCAATTTTATCTAAATTTACCAGGGGACAGACATCTCAAAGACAATTAGTTTCCTATAAATAACTTTTGAAGAAGTGTTAAGAGAAGATAGCAATGTGACCTCACTTTATCAGATGTCAGAGAATTCACACCTGACAGGGCCTGAGGGTGCTCCTGGGGAAAGTCTCCTTAAGAGGAGCTCTGATGCCCACTGGCAGACAGGTACCAGGATGTCACGGAAGTACGTGTTTTATTGAGGGGCCTAATGCAGGAAAGAGGAGAAATTGAGGGGCTGCCAGCACGTACTGGAAAAATACTTACATTTTCCCTCTTCTTAACTTTAAAAAGGTTTTGAAATTCTGTGCAGTAAGGGGCTAAACCCACCTGTCATCCTGTTCCTTCACTCTTACAAGACAACCCAGCTGTACAAGCCCCACAGGGCCAAGCTCCTTGTGTGGAGCAGAAAGCGAGCCCAGAGCAGCTCTCGGGGCACGGGAGTGATGAAGCCGTGAGGAATGCACAGCCCTGCAGTCACCCTTGTTTTTCCTGCTGATGAATGTGCTCCGTGTTAGTGCTGGGAACACGAACCTGCTCACAGTCATAAAAAACCCCACGGCTGCAGTGGGGGCAGTGTCAGCCAGCAGGAGCACTGAGCTATGAGATCAGGGTATGGTTGGTGTGTGTTGGGAGGTGTTAAACCCTAGAAATGAGCATACATTTATTTTAGACCAAACCAGGTCACATTTTCATTTTCACACTCAATATATTCTACTCTGTTAATCCTGTAATAATGATATTAATTCTATTTGGTGTGTTCGGGAGAGCAAATTGTTTTCGAATTGGAAATTTATACTGTTCAACTGCAGCCAGTCTGGAAATAGTAGGGGAGGTCAAAGAGGGTGATAATGGTCTCTGCATTGCTTATATGCATGCTTAGGGAATATTTTGCACTTTTTTTTTATTTCACCTTTTGTCTGGTATCATCACTACCATGAAATTTCAGCTTAGGAAATATGCTTGATCATTCCTAGTACTGCTAAATGCTTCTTTGTGTCAATCTCCTACAAGAGATGACTCCAGTGAAAAATAATTCAAGGACGGGGCCTGTGAAACTGAATAATCCTCATTCATGTGAGCAGTGTCAGAGAAGAGAATTTTCCTCATGGCTGGCTATTCAAGTACTATTTGCTTTGCATAAAAAGAAATTATTTTGTTTGCTTACTCTTCGTCATACTTGAAACCAGTTGTAACTGCCGGTGCTGGTTGACAAGTAACTTGATGCTTATTGAGAGGGTCTGATCCCCACCATACCAGCTGATCAGAGTAAAGAAGATTCCATTTTCGTATAATTGGAAAAAAAAGTTGCCTATTTCCCCTTGAACACACAAACTGCTTTCACCTTTCCAGTCACTAATACTCATAAAGTGATGCTATCAGTTGCTACAGTAACATGGATCAAGAAACGTATTTTCTTATCTTTCAAGGCCAGAAGGTTTTATCATAGTTAGGAGACAATGTTGCATTAACCTGAACTTTCTGCTGTAACAGAAAACAATCTGAATTGTGTTTGGACTGTTTACTATTAGTTATATGAAACAATACAGCTTTAATTTTAATGACATCAGCTGTGACAAAAGCTTTTAGTATGCAGTGTATTTAAAACTATTTCATCCATTTGTAGATATATTTAAAATTGATTTTTATTTAACATTAAACGTTTTTTAAAAACACATAATTCTCACGTTCATTTAATTCCTACAGTGGAAAATTTGCCAAGTGGGCCACTTCTCAAATGCCAAGGGATGTTTAGGATTGGTCTGGCAGCCCGTACAAATGGGTAGGTAGAGCTGTCAGCCACAGCACCAATTTACCCTTTGTGCAGAAGATCTGATTCGGCAGGGGCTCTGCTGAAATCTCAAAGTCAGTCTTACCAGCCTGTTTAAGTAAGTAACACTGGCCCTTCTAGGACACAGAAGTCAGATTGACTTCTCTAGCAATGGAATTGAAACAATTTTCAAAGTAATTTTTTATTGTGACAATTTCAATAAATGTCTCACCTTGCTCACAGAGATGCTTCTGGAGCCACATGTCCTTGAAGAACCATTAGAATGACTAAACCCATCAAAGTACCCTGTAAATCTTCCCAACAGAAAGTAGCATTCATAGGAATAAATATAATTATCATGTTAACATCTTCACTGGGGTCAAAAAAAACCAAAGGCATTTTCTTTGATAAATAAGATTAGGATCATAGCTGAAATTGAAGTAATATTTTCACAATTAGAGAAATTTGAATGTAGGGGTTCTTTTCTGTAACTCAAACAATTTAAGTGATTCTGTCTCATCTCCACAGAATTTAATAGAATCACATACAAAATCCATCGCACAGCAAAGTTTTCTTTGCACCTGTTTCCATAACTTGACATCTTTTAATGCAGTTTTGTAGAGACAAATGCCCTGCTGCTGCAGTGTCAGAGCTGTCCTAAAGCCAGTGCTTCTGTAGTTGATTCCAATTGAGGAAATCCTTTATACCATAGAATTCTGAGTACAGAATTAAATATTAGATTTTTCAGTTTTAGTACAGAAGTCTGGGAAGGAAAAAAGCATTCTGTTCAGCTTATATTAAAATAATTTTACAACTCATTACTTGAGAAGATTTATTGCTTGGGTCTTAAAAGAGTGACTTTAAATAGGGCTGGAGGTCAGCTCTGCTACCAAAGCTCTGCTACCATGTATAGCATTCCTGACCCTGGAAAAGTTTAAACAAATAAGAAATCACATGTGTATGTGTTTCAAAGCTGTGTTATCCAAACTGGCTTAGTTGGAGATTATCAGTCAGGAAATAAATTTATTTTGAGGTTTCTTTTTATGTGGGACACTTTGCTGTCAGGAGGTTAGAGCAGAGGTCTTCTTGATAGTGCTGGTCTTTGGCTTCAAGTATTTCTTTGCTCTGGATAAAAAAAAACTGGAAAGGGGGTATATATCTCCATTATGTACTCATCCTTCTCCCTGGCAGGCCTCAAACAATACAGAGAAAAACAAAGAAGAAGCAGTTTCTCATTTTGCAGTATTTGACTTTAATTTTTACAAATAGCAAAATCTCACATTTAAAGTAAGGAGCACTGAAAAGGATTACATTTATGAAAAGGTGAACTAGCACGATTCTTTCTTTTTCTTTTTTGGCTTTTGCCAGAAAACACTAGGAGAGTGCTTCTTGGCTGATGATATTGCTCATCAATTGCTATTGAGAGTCTGATCAGGTGGTGAAGATACCCTTCAGCCTGCAAGAAGGATTACAGTGACAATGACTGCTTTTGGGACACAAAGTAAAATTAACTTCTAGGTTATCCCCGTCAAGGACCATTAAGTCCTGAACTGTGAGGGACACTGTGAACAAGTCATATTTTAACCTCCTGTGAGCACAAAAGCAGGCAGGTTCTTCTCCTCCACCAACAAATCTGACCTTCGCTGAAATTTATATGAAAATGAAAAAATAAAAGAAAGCTGTAGCCCTGCCAAACTCTGATGAAGTGACTCATTTTAATTACTGGTATTTGGAAATTAAATGGCCTGAGTTTCATTCTGTAGTTTGCTGCAGGAGGAATGATTTAAGCAAGCTCCAGAGTTGCAGCATCTTTTACAGCAGGTGTGAAACAAGGCATTCATTTTTCTTTTAAGGGCGTCCTTGTAAACGTAATAACAATTAGGAAGCTAGGGCTTCACATCAGAATCTCCTGTGCACTCTGGCATTACCTCCTTGGGCTACTTCATCACTTCTAATTTTCTCAACAAGTTCCTCAAATAAGAGCTTTGATAAAATGACATCGAACAATATTAGACGCGGGCGATTTTCCTAAAAGCAGAACATGTAAGAGACACAGCCAGCCAGAACACATGCACTGCTGAAGGAAGCTTCTCATTTGACTGAACTTCCTCTCCTTTGAATGCTTTCCCCTTGTCAGGTTCGTTAAGCCAGAATATCCACTGCACCCAAGCAGGGATTCTTCATTCTGTGTACAGAATTGCCGAGGAAACAAGAGCTGTCTTATGAGAGCAGTGGTGGCTTTCCTTGCTGTTGCTGGTTCTTTACACAATATTCATCTAACAGAAAAAGAGAAAGCATCAGAAGACTGTATAGTAACAATAGTAACACTACCAACTGTTTCTTACAAAAGTCACAATACATCTGTTCATTTTACATCTAGCTGTATTTTAGCAGTGACTTTTCATATATTTAGTCCATCTTTGAAAAGCGCAAATCGGCTTCAAAATACACACAAGTTTGCAGTGGTGTCTCAAAGAGAGATGGTGAACTCTCTTAAAGAGAATTTTTCAATCCTGTTCAGTGCTTCTGACAATTTTTTTTTCAGAAATTTAAATTCACATTTTTGAGAATGAGTAAAGGAGGCACAGCTTTCAGATTTGGGGGGTGGAGGGAAGCCTAAAATGTTACTTAATTTGTAATTCTGAAGTTTACTCAAGATCCTGGATTAATTTAAAATATTTTAAAATATGTTTTTACTATAATTTACACTGATTGTTTTGAATATGATAGTAATTATTTTTGCTATTTTTAGTACTGAGAAACCTCTACTATTTTTATTAATGAGAAAAATGTACCATTTCAAACTATTAAGTACATCTTGTTGTCAGCTTTTGAAGCTGTATTCTATACATCATCCATTAACAGTAGGGAATAACCAAGGTATTTAAATCTGAACTTTACAAAGAGAGATAATGGAATAATTTCAGGAAGATGCTATTAGAGTGTACTAATCTGCATGCTTTTAAACTTACATTTTGAACACCAGTTAGGGATTATTTATTAAATGAAAACATTTATGAAAAATCAAACACATTTTATGTACAATATGTAATTATTTCACCATAAAGAACAATCTTTCATCCTCAGTTCCACACATACTAAAACTTCTTTTCTTTAGATGTTCTTCCACACTTTTGAACCATTTCAAGTTAAATTCTAAATAAAATTTTATGAGGGTCATACTGGCTCAAGCAGAAGCCATGGAATAATAAGCATTGCATATGACTGCAACAGACTGCAGAATCACGAAGATTCTTCTTTTAAGGTAGTTTTTGTCCGCACATTTTAAAAATACAGTGCCTGGCTGGGATATTTACTGCCTTCCCTGGTGTTTCTTCATAGTTAGCAAAATTTCTACCATCATTTTTTTCTCTGGGAGGTCCTCCTCATAATACATCTATTTGAAGGCTGATACTATGGGAATACATTTAAAATGTGAGTGCTCTAGTCCCAGTAGTTGTGGTACAGAGAGCTTTGGAAGGGAAGTGTACTGTGCCATATCTGTTATGGAGCTATCCTGTAAGTCTATACCCAAACGAAAAATCCAGAATTATTGATGGTCTAGCTCATCAGAGCAAAGAATGTCTGAAAAACAAATTACCAGGAAGGATATGCAGTATGTGCAGATTAAGGGAAGCTGTGCTCTGGAATGAGCAAAGTACATGGTGCTCTTTAAAAGTGGGGATCAATGTCAAATGGTCTGCAAATATACAAACTGCCATTTTTCACTGAAGTATTTCTGTCCACTAATATATAAAAAATTGATGGAAGAAAAAATTATAATATGAAAAACTGGGAAAGAGATTGATATTGCAGCAGTGTTGCAACTACTGTAGTTCTGAATTTAAATTATTCTAAAACATTAGTTCATTTTCAGTGAAGTAAAAGCTGGTAAATGGAGAACCAGAACTATGTTACAATAGTTTCTAGAGGAGAAAAGATCTCTATGTCTCTGTAGCGTAGTTATTTTCACTGTTACAACTACATCCATATTTCCATTCTTGCATTTTTGGAGGGCTTTGCCTGGTGTACAATATAAATTTTTGGGAAGGCTAGCAGATAAGCGCAGAGGAGTATACAAACAAAGTGAGGAGAGTCTGTTATATCTTACAGTCTGGTAGATCTTATGTTGGGTTAATGGCTCCCAGATCTCAGCGAGCACCTGGTCTGCTCCCCATCACTACTGGGCTTGGGAGACAAAAACCAGAGGGCATCATTTCATAATCCCTTGGGATGGAGATGGATTGAGCAGCAGCTTAATTTCCTTTTTACAAAGGGCAACTTAGTCATTATTCTGATGGCTCTACTTTGACAGCTACATGCTCCATTGATTTATAATTTACTTGTATTCTTTGGCAGAAAGAAGTTGATACTCAGTTTTGAGCTGAGTCTACAGTTTGGAAAAAGAGTACTAAGTCTGATGATTTTGTTGAGATCAAGATTCATTAGTGTCAGGCCTTGTGATGCACACACCTGTCCTCTAAATCTGTAACTCTGCTCTGAAATCAAATAATTGCATAATTCACAAAAAGCCACTAATACAAGAATCGAAGGAGATGATTTCTCCTTCGGTGACATTCAATTTAAGATTCCTGTTCAAAATCTTGCTACCGTGTGTCCTTGCACTGGGAATGTCCAAAGGCTGATAAATTTATCTTTTTCTACATTTTCTGTTAACTTTTTAAAAATACCTAATTCAGTTCTTGCTATGCAAATTGTATCAGGAAGAAAAAGTAGGTTAGAGGACCCAGCCTGCGTTTATTGACATAGTGCTGTGATGAGATACAGCCTGTCAATCCTAGGTGCAAAGTTATATGGCCATTCTGATGACATGCACATGAAAAGAATGATTTTGCTCATAAGATAATCACCTTGAATTATTCAAAGTGCAGCTTCTTCCTTCCATATCTATCATATATTACTGCTGGGTCAGATAAGTCGGTGTTAGATGGTGGTGACATATTTCAGTCCAAAGTGGGCTTTTAGAGATGAGTTATGAACCCCTAAAAATAAAATAGGAGTTTATCATGGGACCTTCAACTACAGAATCACTAGTAAGCATAATTAATACTGAACTCAAAAATGGGCAATCTGCTGCAGTCCTCCAATGGAGAAGGAACCTTACATGAATTAGAATGCCTCAGGTAACGAAGAGAAAGAGATCTATTATTACCATAAACTTTCTGGTTCCATTATCTTCACCTCCAAACCCGTATCAAATACCATAGTGGTATCTGTGGAAGGAATATGATCATTGCATACATGGTTGTCTCAGGAATTCTGAAATAAATAAAATCTGTGCTAAAGTTACAATATATACTGAGACACCAGGCTTTATTTAATGGTCAAAAAAGAAACAAGTACCAGAAATTGATGAAAGGGTAGCATCAAGGATGACATTGTGATAATCCTACCTGTGCTATATTTTTATGGAGGAATAAAATTGGACTGGCCTTGCCACTCAAGCTACAAGGACTCTGATTAGACAAGCTGAGAGCAGGTAACAGGAGAAGTGCTCTTAAGATCAGGCTGAATCATAGCTTTTTGGAAAAAGCCCTTTTAACAAGGATTTATAAAACAGGAGCATCTTTTGTTTGGCAACAGTGGAACACAATGTCAAACCTACCTTGATCCTCCTCTGTGGATTCCTGAACAGTGGATTCCACTTATACTTGACCCATCAAAACACAGCTCTGAGTTTTTCCACACAACTTGCATTATTCTTGTATTCATATTTATAGTTCTATGCATACTGTCACATATATTACTCAAAAAACAAAGGCAACATTTTGCTGTATTATAGAAGCACAGCTCGAGTCTGTTGCCAGTTTCATTTAAGTCATCTGTAGATCTTTATTACCATTCACAAATATTAGCACAGGCTAACTGGAATATCTGTGTAAAAGATGAACATTTTTTTTCTTTGAAAAATTACATTCATAAAATATGAAATAATTCCTTTTAAACATGTCTACATATTTTTAATCTTTTCTTTATCTTCTCTTTAAAAATGCAGCATGGGGAGAATGGGTAGTAAATTGTACTATTTGGAAAGAAAGATAACACAAAAAAGCTTTCTTTTCTTTTCAAAAAATAGATTCCCACCAGCCTCTTCTTACATCTTCTGCAATCTCCACGTTACATGGAGCATGTGGTGTAGGTGTCCCTCACTTTCCAGAATTTATCTGAGTGTCTTTCAATTTTTTTTTTCAGTGATTATTTATATTTTCCCTGGCCACAAAACACCAGGATTCCCTCCTGTGTTTCAAAAATACAGTTATCTAATGTAATATAACTGAAAAAATTTCCTTAAATCATTACAGCTACAACAACATTGCAACTGCAAAATTGCAAAGATGGAAGTACTAGAAAATGAATAAAGAACAAAGAATCTCAAACAAGTATGTGATTTTTGAAAGACATATTTTATATTTATGATATACTGGTTGGCAGGAAATACCAATGTTTATTTATTTTCCCTGACATCCCAGTTGGTTTTAGTAGAACATTTGTCTTTAGCACTACGCCCTGCTTTTATTCATTGTGTCTGTAGCAGTGCTACTACTTTTTGAATATATCCTTCACCTTGACTGAGTTCCATTTAATTCCTGATTTCTGTATTCTCGCTCTCTTATTGTACTGTAATATGAGGAGGGTTGAGTAAGCATGGAGAAGCACATTCAGTTTTGCAGGGAGTAGGGAAGGGTTTGAAGTGAATTCTTACAATAGAAGGGAGATGGGGACTTCAACCTGGACGTTTCAGAGGTTGTGGATCTCTGTCCTTGCAGACAGTTCTTCTTTAAAGACCCAGCTGTTCAAAGCCCCTAAAAACCTGAGCTCAGTGTTGAACCTAATTTGAGCAGGAGATTGGACTAGATGTGTTTCAAGGTTTCATCCAAACGGAGTGGTGCTGAGTCAGTGACAGCTGTATGTATGCAGATCTAGCGGGAGTTTGGTAGCCCAAAGGGGCCAGGAGAGGCAGGGTTGGCTCTGCAGATTGATCTGTTCCAGCTGGTGAAGTCCTGTCCTCACCACAATCACATGAAGGCAGTGAGATTACCAACACTGTTGGAAAGGACCCTGCTGTGGCGCAGGAAATTGACTATTCAAGACGCACTGTACGTATGCAAGGCATTTAACCTATAGAAACAACAGGATACACAATTTTCCACTTAATCCCACGTATTTTACGTCATCTTTGGTCTTGGCAAGATTCTGCTCTTTGCTTCCTGTGTCCCTTAGTCTGAGAGGCTCTGGACTGACCGACCACTCTGCATCTGTGACTCGCAGCCCCTTGCCGCGGATGGGCTTACGTATATTCCTCCTCCACAGACACACCTGTGGACCATTTTTCTGCTATCTACAGCTTTTTCCTCTTTTTCCTCTGTGAAACTACTGGTATTCTTTTATTTGCTGCCGTGTTTTTATTTCTTGACGCATTTTTCAAGTTCTAGATACTCTTCCATGTTCCCCATCAAACCCATTCTCTCTTCCACCAGCTGATTTATTAGTTAGCAATAATCTTATTTGTGATCTTAGTCCCTCCAAAATATTTTTGCTATTTTGTGTAATTTAAAGTTTTTTTAAGCTTTCTTTCAAGGATTTCCTCTTTTTCTTCAAGTTTTTCTCAGTACAATCACACCCAAATGTCACAAAGCCAGTTAGGTATAACTGTTAGAAATGTAAGAAAGCAGTTTAGCTTGTCGCCCTTCTGAAAGCACATCCCCACCTGTGGGAACAGATGGTGTTGGCCATATATGGCTGCAGTACTGCTCAAATTTCATCATATCTCAGGTAAGACACTGTAGGCCACAGCCTTGACTAGAAAATTCATAATGAAATGTGATGGAGGAGATGGAGAACCCTGTCATCCTTGTATTCTATATTACACATTGTCATCCTGTCACATCAAATCTAATATAAATGAATCACATTAATCAGAAAATGTGAATTTCTGTTCGACAAGCTGAAGGAGCATAACATCTTCAATTAGACTAGCTACCTAAAATTAGCTACTGACACAAGCAAGTATACACGGTCAATTTGCCTGCCTGAAACTGAGAATCAAGTAAGGCTTACTAGATAATAGATAGTCCCAGACTGAATGCAAGGCTGTAACTCACTCAATGGGCCACACTGACGTCACATGAAAGCAAAATTAATTCAGCTATATATCCAGTTTGGGGTCATCTGTTGGTGTCTGATTTACAGTACGTATTTTAACTTAAAATGCTTTATCCTCTTCATCAATATTTCCGTTCTTTGGTTAGAAAAGATGGTAGAAGCTGAGGTCCATCTTTCAGACATATTCTTAAATCCTGTGCTGCTCTGAGATGCCAGTTATGAAAAAATGATAACAGGCTAGATAGGTCTTTTATTTCTGTTGGTTCAGTGCACAGTAGAAAGTTATTTTCAACAAGTTTATTAGGATGAAGTAAAGGGAGGAAAGACAATAGGGAGGGTACACTTCAAAGACAGAGGGGCAATGGCATAAAAGGCTTGAGTGTGGAAGATAAACAAGGATGGTTTCTAGGTGCTCTCACCCTGAAGCTGAGGCTGGAAATTGCTGAGAACCTCACCAGGTAGGGTGGTAGCCCATGACCAGATGACTTCCCTGTCCTTGCAGAAGTGTGGGGATGTGTTCCCTTTGAAAATGGACAATAGGAGACCAGTTCTTGTGCACCTCAGTATCAGCGTTTAGACAACCATTAGCCAATTACTGACTTAAAGATGCACAAATCTGCTTCTCCAGGCTAAGTTATCTGTTGGCAGAAAGAAATTAAACACACTCTAGAGTCTTAGCAAAGATTATCAGATATTTTTGACCTTCTTCACAGGGAGTCCGAGCTCAATTCAGAGAGGAGATTAATTGCTTTTCCTACCAGTTGCCTTCTGTATCTTCAGAAACTTAAGCAAAATACCTGAAGCTAAAAGTCTCTAACATTTCCATATTTTAAAAAGTCTATCTTCCTTCCATAAAGATCAGGACTATAATAATTATGGAAATAATAAATAACAATTACAAACCAAACAAAAATCCAGCACTCACAACACTAATTTCCTCTAGGCTTGTGCAGCCATGATTGTGTGATTGACACAGAAAGGCCTGTGACACAGTTAAGTATCTGCTCTCTCACTTTTCCAGTTCTCTTCCTTGTCAGGCTTCTCTTCCCTCTCTTTTGCATATTCCTGGTGGCTCACTGTTCTTCATTTCTCCTTCCTTCTGAGAGTAAATTCCTTCAAGTTGCTACAATCACTTTTATCTGATATGGGCTACTTCTATTTCCATAACAACTTAAACTCCTAAAGTTTATCCTAATTATCCTGATTATCCTAAACCTCAATTAGTCTGGCATCTTAATAAATTCTAGAGAAATCCAATTCCAATAGAGAAGAATAAGCAGACTAAAGACATGGATTTTGAGACCTGAGGGGAACACAATGATCATGAGGTTTGACCTGCTGCACAACGTAAAATATTTTCTACTGACTGCAGCGTCTTCATCAAGCTTTAAATCTCTCACTGTAGTGATGTGTTGTAGAGTGAAGAGTTTTTTATCTAGTTAGCTTTTCTAATATGTCCCCTCTTCGTCCTGTGTGAACCTTCTCTTTAAAAGGGAAGTTGATAAATATCAGAACTTGTCCTGTGACATTTACAGAATGCTGCTGCTAATATACTAGGAAAAAAGAACAGCCACAGGCAAAGATTAAATACTTTGGCCATAAGGTGAACAGGCAAAACATTGTTTTGCTTATTGTAACTGGACAAAGACAAAGGAGAACAGATGAGTCCAGAGATGGAATTTCAATACATGATGAGACAGTACATGTTTATTGGGCAGATGGACACCCCCTCACGGATGTCTGGCTACATCTGCCATATGACAGAAATGAAGGCATTTTGGACACAGGACAGGGTAGAAGACATAAGGAAATAACTTCATATGCCAGAAATAATGCATTAAGCCACCTCTGTCCACTGCAATACAATACTGAAGGGACAGGTGGTGAACAGAGCATTAGACCAGCTGTTTGACAGTTCTGGTGGAATTTATCCATCCTTCAGGCTGCAGGCCAGTTTGAAGAACTGCTTCAGGGCTCAGGCCCATGAATGACTTACAGTAGCCCATCAGGAAATTTTCCAGACTGAGTTCATCATTCTTACCCTAGGACAGCAGTCTAGGATGAGATGAATCATGGCAAAGGGTGCCCCTGTGCCTGCACTGACCCTCTGAAGGGAGCCTAAATTACTTTAAGTCTGCCTTTGGTTTGAGATGAATTGCACCTCATGAGGTGTGAGCTCATCCCCGTTGTACTGCTCAGCCTAGGTATCAAAGGCTTGCCCTGAATAAAGGAAGGGCATCAAGCACCAGCACTGGCACAGGTGATGAGCAGTAATATAATAGGAAGCTACAATCTGATGGTCAGATCTTTACAAAATGGAGTTCTGAGTTCTTACAACCCTTTGAGAACAAATTGGATCTTTTTCTATTGTGTCATCTTTGCTTTGAGAACAGAAATTCTTTATAGATAGCACTTTCAGCCATAATTCATTCAAACACTCTATCAGCAAAATAGATAATGAAGGCCTGCAAAACTATCTTTGTGATACAAACCCAGAAAGATGATTTTAATAACAACATCTTTTATCCTTTTCTTGGCACGGGTATGCAATGTCTTTGGAAAGTTCTGGAAAATCCCACAACTATGGAAAGAGTTAAACCCAGCTTGGATCCCACAGTTAAATCATTCCTGGAGTTTCAGAGGAGACTAGAAATTCACTTTAATGCCAGGGAATACTTTTTTCCCATGTACTTGACTGAGGAAGAATGGTAAGTTTTATATGTAAAAAAGATATGCTATCATTTTCAATTTCAGTATCTTTACAGTTTTTAATCAAATACCTCCAGCATATTTTGACAGTTTTATTTAGGGTTTTTAACAAGTTAATTGAAAACAGAAACAGGCTTCAACCATTTTTTTTATTATTCTTTTAGACTTTATGTTTTGTATTTTCTTCTCTTTGAAGAAATAGAATCATAGAATATCCTGAGTTGGAAGGGACCCACAGGAATCATCAAGTTCAACTCCTGGCCCTGCACAGGACAGCCCCAAGAGTTACAACATGTGCCTGAGAGTGTTGTCCAAACCCTTCTTGAGCTCTGTCATATACATGGTAATGTAAATAAGATGCCTTCTAAGTTTTCTTACACCCTACACAAAGGCATTTGATATTTCATTAAAAGAAAATAGACATGATTGTTCGTCAAAATGAAGTGTCTAGGTTTGATTTTAATATTTCTTAGACTGGTAGTGCAATTAAAATTATACTAAGAATTTGAAAATTTGACAAGAACCCTAGCCAAATATTGTTTGGGTCTCAGTTAGATTTTTATTATACATAGAAAGGAGAGGATACAATCTATACAATAAATCATGCTATTATTAGCATGGATCATTAAAATATACATATTTCCATTCCCCAGCATTTTTTAATAAAAGAAAGGAGATAATTCTTTGTCACATATGTTGTCTGGTTTTAATCACGAAGTTCAAAATATGAATGTTTTTAATTGGAAAAAAAAGAAATTCAAATAAGACATTCAGAAATAAAATTTTAAGTAATTTTCTTTCTTCAACTTATGTACTGACTCTGCCCTAGACTTTCACAGCTGTATTGGATATCCCTCACCTAAAGAGGGAAACACCTAAGGCAGGTGCTGGGCAGGCCTCAGATCAGCAGTTATTCCTGTTTCCTGACTATTGTAATTCTGTTCACATTCCTTTTCACTCTCACCCAATTAGACAACATATAATTCAATTCCTTTAATTCAAGTCCATTACCACTGTGTCTATCTGAGGATCTTTGTTTCTCACACAAACTTGGAATCCAATGACCTCATTGATTAAATAAAGAAAAGACCAAAAACCCAAAAAAGTAAATTAGCAGCAGCCACCAATATAGAAATAAACTGTCATCACACAAACAAAGGAATGGAAAGTAGACATAAAAATCTGTCTAAAGTCACCTGTTATCTGTCAAAGAAACCTGCAACACTGCATACTGATGAAAGATTAAAAAGTGAATTTCACAGACTGGATGCATCTCAGCAACTTATAAAGCAGAAAAAATACTGGGCTTGTTTGCTGAATAAACATCACAGCAAAATCACAGAAAACCTTGGTTTGACTTATGCAAACATTTGTTTAGGTCACCTCACTCAGGGATTTTCCATAGTAGGTTTGACAGGAAACAGATTAATTTAATGAACTTTCCATGCATTTACTGTGTGATTATTAAGGGCAAATGAATGTTTCATTTGTCAGTCTAAGTACTTCAGGTAATAACATCTCACAATAGCCGTCAGCTTCACTTCGAATATAATCTTTAATTCGTAGCAGAACAAATAATGGACAAAAGGTGTAGGTAGCAAGTACAAACTTTTTTTGCAACTGATGATTTTTCTGTCTTGGGCACTGCAACTTCTCTAACATCTTCACCCTCAAAAATCCGTACATTCTTTGGTCTAACCTCAGTTTTCTCTCGCTACCTTTCAGAACAGACAACTGCTCAATAACATCTCTCTATAGGATGCCAGCTCTTCCTGCAGCTGCCCTGCTGCTTGCTCGAACTGTGATTTCATTCACCTTTAAAATGTCTAATAAAAACTTTCTTGTTGCTCCCGGGATCTCAGCTACAGGAGGAGAAGCCAAACAGTGCTGATTTTGATCTTCATTATTTTGAGGGAGTAGCAAAATGCAGATTTGCTGAAGCTCAGCTTCTACTTTCACTTTGATAAAAGCACTAGGTCAGTGATCTTTCCTTATGGCAAGGCTAGTATTAAAATCATAGGAGAGGTTTTTATACGAAAGAATTTTATTTACTTGCAGATTATTGGGAAATTTATAGTTGATACAATTTATTCAGTCTTGCAAAAGCAAAACAATGAGTTAAACCACCTGGTTAAAACATATCCATTCTTCTGACCACGACATGTTAGAAAATAGTAAATACAGGTAGATTTATTTCTCCTTACGCAGCCTTCTCGTCTTTATATCCTGAGCAAGCTATTCTTATCAGCTGCTGAGGAATCTGGCACAGAAGCATGTTGATCTGAGAGAAGACTGAATGGGAGAGGAAACACAAAAGTTTAATGGTCTTATTAAGACTGTTTTCAGTCTGTGTGAAGAAAACATGCTGTTATGAGACTGGCTTTACTGCTCTTTGCAGGTAGGTTCTGTGAGTAATTTTGAAAGCTTCAAAGTACAGTTTTTCATATATACATTTTTAGAAATTTTTAATGCTTGGTAAAGACTTCAGACCTGCTGGTGAAGATGGATAAAGATGTTGTGAGCAGCTTGGAAAAAAAGAGCAGTAGTGATCTGGAGATATATGGACCAGCAAGAATTGCATACAAAGTCCCTGTGAAGTATGTAAACTGCTGTTCTGCTAATTTTATCCAATGTATAACTCTGTATGAATATTTACAATAAAAGTTTTTCAAGAACTAGATTTGTATTTCACAATAAGTCTATTCTGAAATGCAACTTTAGCTGTAGAATCACAGAACCTTTTGATATCTCCATATCTTTGCTAGTCATCCTCCTCAGCATATTGAAGGACACCCACTCAATCCCTTTATTTTAAATAAGATGACACACATTATCACCTCTTTTTTCCACCTTTTGAAGAAGTTTGGTCCAGCAGAGGCTCAGTTGCCTTCTCAGAGGAAGTTACACAAAGAAATTTAAGAAAAGCTTTTTTTAGCTAAAACTCATACAGCATTTTTGTTTCACATTGATTAATGAAACAGTGTTCAGCATTCATTTTCAAAGACCAAACAAGATATTCTCAATCTTTTTATGATTTTTAATCTTGTTTCTAGTATCTCTAAAAAAACCCCCAAAAACTGAAACAAAAAACTGCTTCAGAAACCACTACATTTTATAGGTTTTATTTCCCCCTGCCATCTGTAGGTCTGACCCTGACAATAAAATATATACCATGTTGACGATATAAGCACTTTAGTGTTGTGATATGGCAGTGTAAAGAAAAAATCCTAACTGGTTTGTAAACTGATGCACTTCCACTGAAATAATGAAATTATGTTACCTTCCTGTTGATTGTAAAGATTTTTTAAAAGAAATTGATTTAGAATGAAATGAGTTTACATATACATTGGAAAAAAATAATTAGGTGCTATTTCTTTCAAATAAATAGCATTGGCTATCCTTGAAATGGAAAGTAATCTACTTTTTTAACCTACCACAGCAGAGAAAGATATTTTTAAGGTCATTAACAATGAGCAGTACCTGATATAACACAAGCTAATCAGGCCGGCACCATGAAAATAGTACCTCCCTGGAAAAATAGTGTTTGTTGACATTGTATGTGGGGGAAACACAAGCAGAACAGGTGACTTTCGAAGGACTGTGCTGCCTGCAGAAATATTTCATCAGCGCACACATAACCTATTGAAAGATAAGAACATGCAGCCTCTCACAGAAAAATATAGGACCTGTATTTGCTTAAGGCCTAGGCAAAGCAAGATTATTTTGTTATTTACTCACTGAAAGAAAATCAATTGCTGCAACATAATCCTATCGACAAAATCTGCATGAATGCATGGCCTATCAGCAACATAAACAGTTACAGCACTAAAATCAATAAGCATTCAGACACTGAAACATACAAACTAGTCATTTTGGTTTTACCATTAAAACTGTCATACTCTTAATGCCAAACATGCACCAGATTAACAAGTATTTATTTCAATTATTTCACGAGAATGAAAAGAATTCTCATTCATCTCTGCTGCCCTTCAAAAGCATTCCAAGCTGTAACCAAAGGACTCTGGACACTGGTTCCTCCTAAAAGGAATAATACTGTTTGTATCACTAGTATGTAGTACAGAAAGCAGCACGTGAGGCCATTTTTACTGGATGCATGCTGAAATAACCAGCACTTTCCACATTAGAGTTTCTAGAGTGGATGATCCAAACCTGCTTGCAGCACGTAAATTTTGTAAATTGTGTAGGACTTGGACACTACAGGACGGCTCTGTGCGCTTACGCAGAAAAATACTTTACAACAGATAAATTTTGACTATAATCCATACAGAGATGTGGGGGGCGACAGAGGTGTGTGAAATATTTGCTAGTCCTTTATGAACTGTGATTCCAGTGCATTTTAACTTGTATCTCTAAGGGAAAGAATAATAATTAGGCAGTCACCCTAAATTTGCTCACCAGTCTGCGTAGCTGTTCCCCATCTCAGTAACTTTTAAGTCACAAAAGCACTACATTCCTATAATATGTGAAGTAACTTGATGGAGTGGGAAGGAAGTCTATTAATGGTTCTACTTCAAAAAAAGGCTAATTTACATGTTTCTGTCTTTTTAGACATCAGAAAAATCTGTACTGGTACCAACTCCTGAGACCCAAAGTCAGACCTTATTTTATTTTTAGTTGGCACTGAGAACACTGTGTGGGAAGTGTGCTTGTGCCACAAACAGGAAGCATTTAAACATTCCTGAGTCTTTTGCCTTTCTGAACATTTGAGAAATGCCTCACTCTCTGATAATCCTGGAAATACTTTTGCAGTATCTGGACGTTCTCCAAGAAACTTTTCAGGCAGCCTTGGAAGAAGTCATCCTGAATTTCATTTTGCAAGATAGTGTGATACTGAAGACATTTCTTAATGTAGTAATTTAGCAATTCCCAATAACAGAAATTTCAGAACTATACCCATAGTATTAGAAAAGCTAAGAGGTGACACTAGCTTCAGCCCCAAAAGTATAAGACGATAGGAATAGCACTTTGTAAACCCCATCATCACAGATCCTGGAACACATTTGCACTGTACAGCACCTATACAAAGGTCGTGCATGGACTTCAAAGCTGTCTTCATTATAGAATTCTTGTTTGAATCCTTCACTACAAATAAAATATTCTCTGCCTTCAGAAAAAGATGAAGTTTCTCGATAAGATTTCACTGTTCTCTTTTTAAAGACTTTTGAAAGGGAGTAACATTAGGTCTGGTTACATAAAAAGTAAAAAAAAATCAATAGAAGCCCATCAGCTTTTGGATAAATGGTGAGAAAATTAAAAACTCAGTCAGCTGTGAGGATTTCTTCAAAAGCCTCCTGAGCCGTTAAATGTTATCACAGAGGCAAATTTCTTACAGACAGTAGATTCTAAGCATAATCATATCAAATTACAGAATTTACTATGAATCCAATACTTGTATTCCTTAATTTCCTTGCACTACCTGTTCAATGGCAAGTTCCTGGATAATTTAAGAAAGCTAAGTACTTCTTTATTTTCCGTGCCATGAAGGGCTTTTGGAACATCATACATCTGTTCATCATGCAATAAAGAATAACAGCGAAGAGAAAAAATTGTACTTAGAAATAGGAAGTTGGTGTTGCATCCATCAGAAATTTCTACATCATTAATAAGAAATATAAAAAGATGAATAGGACAGCTGGGAATGCACGAGAACATGTACAGCGTTGGAGATCAGAAGCTTCAAAGAAGTTACAGTGTGTGTAGTGTAAGGGTGACTGAGAGTCAACTTTTTTATTGACTTATTTTAAAATTAAGCTCTGCTAAAGTGAATCATGGAAAAGTTTTTAATGGCTCACAAGTTTAACTGAATTACTTTAAAGTGCTGAAATACCAATTTATTCTTTTGTTATTTATTTCACATCAGAAGCCTTTAAAAAGAAGCTGTTAGTGTCTGTTGTTCAACCACTGGAGGAATAACATTATTTAGGGGGAGAATCCATTTAGAGGAAATACTAAGTGACATTAAAATCTGTGTTTCAGACTCTTAAGGCTATCTTAAATCTTGAACACAGCTGCAGCTGCAACTGCTTTCCTCTGCAGAGCTGAACCTAAACTTGCATGCTACCAAAATATAAAAGAAAAGAAGGATGAAGGTGAAATTTAGGAAAAATAAAGTAAATTTTAAGATGGATCACAAGATATTATATAAATAAATGACACCTGAAAAAGATGAATTCTCATGTTAGGAAAAAGAATTTTACTTGCAGAAGATGTGTTTTGTTTATGATAATCCAAACTAGAGGATCATTATTTTTTTCACTAACATCAAGTTGGAGTGCATTTACTGTTATCTACCTACTGTGTTTAGGGGATTCTGGCAGCAGAATAGAACATTTCAAAGTAATTTTTATATAACGGACATCTTTGATATTACAGGACAAAGGAATTGAGACATAAGTTGATGACCTGATGAAATCAGTTATTAGATATAAATAAAGAAAATTCTATAGGTGTAAATTTATCTTAGAAAGACCCTCTCATGAGAGGGGTACCAATGACCTTCCACATCATGTACTTTCAGAAAGAGGGAGGATTTTACATATCTGCAGGATTTTCCATCATTAAACACTCATGTCTTTTTCCCTCTGGTAAGATGCAGCTTGCCTTTCCTGGAGAACATTTCCATGTTTAGTTTTGCCACGAGGGTCGTGAGCGCAGTACAGGCACTCTGGGATTGACACTTGTAGAAATATATGTGATATCTGTGACTGGGGAGTCACCACACGGACTGACTCTGTGTCTGCAGATAGTGATACTTCTGTCTCAGCCTTCAATTCAAAAATCTTGCTTGACAGCAAGTTATTTTTAACACACATTAAGGAAATTTGTAAGAACCTATGCATGATGATTGATGCTGCTGAGAAAAACTGCATGCAGGGGAAGAAGCAGTGCCCTTCTATGACTGTCTCTTTCCTCTAATAACTTTATTCTTTCTAAAACCAAAATATCAGAGAAAGAAAAGTCGTTCCTGGTTTCTACCTTCATCTGTGCTTTTTCTGTTCGTTCTATCTCTGAACCCTGGCCTGGTCGCATAAAAATGTCCCTTTTCTGAAGAGTTGTCTCCTGCTGCTGAGTCATCTCTCACAGGAATCCAGTTTATTCTCTTTTTCTCTAAGGGTTCTCTATTTAATACAGTTCCAACAGCTTCCTCAGCACTGAGCAATTTTAGTTGTTGAAATGCAGCCTTAAACTTCCCTCCTTTAGAAGAATTTTGTCTCTCATCTGCCCCTTACTGGGATTTGCTACAACAATTGTGTGAGGGATGGATGGACAACTTTCTATAAAGTGGGAACAGAATCGCATTGTAGCCACGTTAGCAAGCACTGCAGTGCAGCACAGTGGGAGCCAGTGTGCAGAATAAAACAGTGCTGAGCATTCAGCAGTGATGCTGTCTGCATTCCAGGGGCTTTCCTTTGGGTTAACTCCAGTCTGGCCAGTTGAACCAATCCCACTGGCAGCTGGAGAGCATCAGGTACATTTCTGGGAATAATATCTCAGTCTGGCTTCACCCAGAAGAACCTAGTTTGCACAGTCCAAAACCACTCTGCAAGGCAAACAGTCTGCAGGGATATTGAGCTGAACTAAAATACTGACTAGACTGCTGTATTAAGTTTCCTTCTTCCCCAAGTTTCTTTATTCTTCTGAATTGGATGTGAAGCAAGCTCTCTGAGATAAATAAAGAGAGTATTCCCATTAACAACAGCACCTGTGGTGATGGAAGGCACAGCTGAGGTAATATTTTTCAGCTCTACTATACTTTTCTTCTCTTGATTTTCTGCTTAATATTTGCAGAAGCACATAGAAAAGCACTGTCTTGAATATTTTTCAAGGAAGTGTCATGCAAAGACACACATCACAAGACTAGAAGAAAACAGCTAAATCATTGTGAAAGAATATAGGAAAGCAAAATATATTTCAAATACCGTCTTTAAATTTGACATTTATTATGCCTCTATACTATTTTGGATGTTTCTGTACTATTAGGGGTGGTTTGTTCATTGGTGTCAGAGAACAAGCTGTTTCTTAAGAAATGAGATCAATAAATTGAACCAGCAGAGCTGTCTAAGTTAAAAAGAAAGGAAACTAGTGAATGCATAACTGTCGCCAAAAAAATGTTAGGAAGGGATGAAATAGCATCAGTTATTAAATGAAGCAAGATTTTTAAAAAAGATAAGCAAGCCAAAGATAGTAAATATTTATTCATAGCATCCTGGACAAGGCAAATGAATAAAAATCTCCATTTTAGCTGATGTACATGGTATGAAGAAAATAGAAAAGTGAGACTGCAAGTTGAAAATTGTCACTTAGAAGTTCCAGAAAATAAGTATGTCCATTAATATATGGACAGAGGTGATTTTTAAAGTAACAGTCTGAAGATATGTAGGAAAACATATTCCCTTTAAAAAAGGACTGATCTGTAGCTTCAGAGAGGGAGCTTGAAGCTGTCCCCTAAATGGGTTTGCTCTTCTCACTGAAACTACTACTTTTGCTTTTCATTTCACCTGCAATCAAACACTGATGAACCCAGCAGGGAAAATGACAAAAGAAAATCCCAGAACAAGCTAGAAATAAAGTAGCCATTTTCATCTCAAGTCACTGCAAGAAATTGTGAACACACCAATTAATTAAAAATGAATGTGATTACTTTACTCCCTCATGAATATCACTGGCTTTATTACAATGTCACAATTTTTTCTTACTGATAATGGCACTTATTTATAAACATCTTTGTAGAAAAAAATATCTGAGTTGAAGCAGTAAGGAAAAATAACACATCATGAAGCTGTACTGCAGTAAAATGCCTTCCTCTGGGTATCAAATTTGCCTCTTACTCCCTCCAAAAAAATGGACATTCAGTGCAAGGCCTCCTTTGGATCATATAGAAGGTGTCAGCAGAGACCCATTATTGAATGCATGCATGACATCCAAACCTGTATGAAGCCAGTATCTCTTAACAGCTCAGATTTTGTACTTCCCTTATGATTTTTCTGCCCTCTCTTACCTTTCCTTTTTAAAATTTGTGGTTTCCAAGAAAAAATTTAGAATATAAAAATTACAGAGTATCATGGTTTAAATATGTAAAAGACAATTCAGATTTTAAACTTTCAAAAACCTAATTAAAACCTTACACACGTGTTTTCTGCTGCACCTTTTTTGTGTGCATAAACAGGCTGAAATCAGCACACCCACGACAGACTGTGCTGAAGAAGGGAAGGGTTCCAAAACACAGGCTTTGGAAAAAGACAAAATCAGATTCACAATGCAGCAGTGCACAAGCACTTCTCAAAAGGTAAAAAGTAAAAATTGGCAATAAGTTTTCACAAGAAAGATGAGGTCAGCTTGCCCTTGTGTGCTGTTGAAAGCTCTCAGTCACATAAAGCTGAGGACACTCTAATAGGTTGAACTTGTTGGTTGAAAAACTTTCTCCCTCAGTGGATCCAAATTAAGATTTTCCTGACCTTGACAGAATGAAGCAATTAACTTGGAGCTTTCACTCATCTACAGCCAAGTTAAGGTTGGTCAGGCATGCTGTTACAGTATCTTTGTGAAGAAAACATAGCAAAAATAGACTAAATCCTGACAAAAAAAATACTGAATGGTAGGAAACTGCCTGTATAATTTCAAGACCTAGGCTTTCCCAGAGCTATTTTTTTCATCTGCATACAGTTTCACAGTTAAAGCCAAAACATTCTACAACTCCATTTACCTCCAATAATACCAAGTGCTTTTCATGTATAAGAATTTGCTCTGTAAAACCCCAAAAGAAATTAAGATTTCTTATTCCTAATCGCTAATCATAATTACTTTGAAATGGAGCAAATTAAACTAATCACATCCAAGTAAAAAATATTAGAAAACATACTCCTAATCTACAAAAGATGGGCTATTTACTAATTTAATCAACTAAAAAGTTATAAAATAGTGATAAAATATAATTTCCCTCAGCAGTTTGTACACATTTTCATTAGTGCAGGCCTTAAACCACATGTCCCTATCTGAGGCAAAAAATGGTCATACTCTTCAGAAATTCTAGAGCACAGGAGAATGAAGGGCTATGTACAGATATAAAATTCTGAAATCACTATTAGGAGCTAAAGGCAGTGTGAGATTAAGTTTAGTGCTCAGCCCAAATGCACACAGCACTGAGCTGGTGACAGCTTTTATTTTTAATGTAGTCTTTCCTTAGAGCAGACTTGGAATTTGAACAATGCTTCCTCCAGAAACTCTACTGAACAGTGTTTACACTGTAAGCACACAGTCTAAGGGGAAAATTCTCCTAAGTTCCATCCAGTCGTGGTATGCTAACATTAAACAGTGGAAATTCTTAACATAATCACTTAAAATATTTCAGTCCAACCTCTTTCCACGTCCCACTGACAGCTCACGACCAGTGCAAACCATGGATATCACAGTGACCCATGGTATCTTTTGCCTAACTGCTGGTGTAAGAAAACTGGCCTGCAGATAGGAGAAAAATTTACAGTACTAAAAAAAGCAATGAAGAAAGGGATCTGGTGAGGTTCTCCACTGTCAGCTACCTTTAGGCCATTTTAAGCCTCTGGGCACATTCGTTTATGTATATCTATATCAGAATATAAACTTCACCTAGATTTGTTTGTAATGCTTAAAAAGAAAGATTAATGAAAACCAAAGGTTTGTAAAGATCATTAACTGAATTTTCCATAATTAATGTGTCTTCTTCTTGAGCCATTAGTGCATAGTTTGGGACCACAGTTCTAGTTAGAAACCCACTGTGAAACTCATGAATTTCATCCTTCAGACAAAGTCCCAGCCGCAAACAAACTATATTAGTCTGAAATATTTGACAAAAAAGACTGTTCATATCTAATGTCAGTGAAGTGGAAACATCTTGTAAAAGTTGCATTTCCTTCCTTCCCTCCTGCCTTCTTCCTGCTGAGGGTATTTTCTGGCCCATACTGACAGATCAGCATGGACCTAGCGTTAGTAGTAAGAGAATAATAAGTAACACTGTTTGAGAATTCTTAATGAAGAACAAAGTATAAACCCTGTAGTTCCAGTTTGGAGTGTACTCTACACTGGCCTTTGGAATACGCTCACCACCATGGCACTGGGCTCTCCAGTCACCAGGAAATTGTAGATGGGTTCAAGCCACCTCAAGCCTGTCACTCTCTTTGAAATTCTGTTGTTAGTTTTCAGTTTTTGTACTCTGTGTTGGGGCAAGTCAGTATTCGTTCCTCCCTGTGCTGATCTGGCCAGCTCAGGGACACATTCCCACTCTTCCAATGAACTCAGGAGAAACATTTACAGTGCCTGTTGATCCACTCAACTGTTGGTAGCTGTTTACCTGAAATAAAGGCCACCCTTTGGTCCCCTTGGGGCTAAGACAGCTTCTATATAACAGCTTTGGTCAGTCAAACCCTGCATTTTCCTCAAGCTTCATTGGAATATTTCCTTGCCCATGTCCTCTGCACCTTCTTCCCTTGTGGGGGTTTACTGGTCAGTCTCAATTGATCTTAATTTACAGACTTAGAAAATCATGAGGGAGAGTACATTCAAATACAACTGAAAAATATGAAACAGAAAGGAAAGGAAAAAAAAAATAGTATGAATATAAGGATGATAAAGCTGGATTTCAGCCATGCTCTGAGGTGCTGTGCAGGAGCAACCAATTCTGGCAGGTAGAACTGCTCCTTCCCTGGCACACTGTTCAAACCTGCACCACCTCCTTGTGTCGCAGCTGGTGGAATTATCAGGTATCTATAGAAGCCTCCCTGAGTAACTCTTTCTCTGTTGTGAATAAACATCACTTTCAAAACAGACCTCTGCAGAAGGAAGATATTTTAGTCCCCTTTCACAGGCGGGAAATTGAAGTCTGAGACTGTTTTGTCCAAGGTCAGGCACAGTATCTGCTGTCTGAGCTGGGAAATGAGCGGAGACCTGCACCGCCTTGCACCAGTACTCTGCCAAAATCCCATCTAATCCTATCGTTATGTTTGTATTGAATATGACCTTAATTTAGACTTGCTATCACCTTAAAATAAGCTGCTGCCTGCAAGCTTCCTCGCAAGCTTGGAAGGAGTTAACACAGTGAGGCTAAAACTTTCGGTAAATACAATTTATTTTAATTACAGCCTACAATAGTAGGACATTTTTTTCTCCAAACAACAAGGGCATAAGTCTCGATGCAATAACTTTTTTAAATGATTAATGAGAAAAGTGGGTCAATATCAAGGATTACATGATACAGCAACACAAGGTTAATCAAAGTTAATATTTAATTCACTAGGAGAATAATCCCATTTTGTTATGTTCCAGACTATATTTTTAAATATGGTGCTAATATGGAAATAGAATTTCTTTTCAATTCTTCACAATTCTAACATGAGCTCTGTAAGGTCACATCTTCCATTGCTGTTAAATCTCTTAATATTACAGGGTCCTTTTTTCTTATAGCATGGTAAAATATGTTAGATCTAACATCTAGATCTTCTAATCTGAAATTAATAGTGCCATACTTATATTATTAAGCCAACTATCTGGACCTTTATAACCAAGCTAACAGTTACAATACTTTCAGTTTCTATATCCATAATTTTCATTTTCTTTGTATGAAAAAAACCATCAGAAACAAAAATAGCCAAAACCTCTTATGCCATGCTTTAGGATAGTGATTAGCTAGAGAACCACTAACATGTGGAAGAAATAATTTAGCATCTAATGGTAAGCAGAAGGATGAAACAGGTGGTAAACAGAAATACATAAAGGTTCTGTTAAGAGAGCACAAGAGGCAAATTAAGTTAACATATTATTATGAGTTTCTTGAATTGCTTCATTGCACTGCCAGCATTTTTGTTAAACAATGCCTTTTTTTTCCTCTCTGAGGAACATTATATTTCTATTGTCCTTGGTATCTCTTCAAATTTTGTAATTATGAAAAAATTTTCGAAGAGTGTTTCTAGTGAAAAGAACACTTGGCTTGTCACTGTTCTTTGCTTTCTGAATAATGTACATCGTGTTTTCAAAGGTCATAGATGAAACTTTTAATAAACAAGCTTTTCTTTTTCCCCTTACTTAGGTGTACCAAGTCAGAAACATTTTTGGTTTTCATTTTTGTTTACCTGACGCTCAAAGCACAAACACTGAGATAGAAGCAAGGCTACTCTGCTTATGTTTTAGCACTGCCCATAACCCCTTTAAAGCACAGAAAAATAAACGCAAAGAAGTTTTGATACAACCCCTAAGTCAAGGAAAGCAAGGAAATGGAACAAATAATAAGTGAACACAGTGAATACAGTGAATACAGTGAATAACTTTTTTCATGACTGAGTTATGGGGGAAAGGCAAATCAGGATATTACGAACCAGGTTCTCGTTTCTGCTGTCACTACATGTCGTGGTGATGCAGCTAAAGACAGTCACAGGAACCTAGGAACTCTATGCACAATATCCAAGCAAAGCTCCATTTGTTCCAGTGGAGCCCAGGGTAGCCCCGGACACCTTTAAGAGATGCAATAAACTCCTTTGGACGGCAGCCTGCACTTCTACAATTCTGTGAATTAACATATAAATTTATAACATACTAAAAATTATCAGTAACACATGTCAAATATAAAACGTCTCTGCTCTGATTTATTGCTTTTCATGAAAGAAAATGTATCAGACTACTGTGTACTTTAAATCCCTGGACTTTTGCTCTTTTCCCTTCACAGCACAACACAGAGTGAGTGCATGTGACAGAGTGTGTCTGTGTGGTGTGCTTGAAACCACTAGACTGACGGCTACGTGTCATAAACAGCAGTCTGAAAACAGCATTGATAATGTGCTGAAACGTTGTCTTGTTGAGGTAATTTAGAGCTGTAACACATTTCTCTTCACCTTACCTGTGTCTGTGCTCTGTGGTGCAGTTCTCAAGCACTGCCCTTCCATTGCCCAATGATCATCACAAGAGAGGGTATAGAGAAAGGTGAATTTCAAGTAAGCAGAATTGAAAAAATTCACTCAAAGAATTGTGTCATAAAAACAATGAATCTGGTGTAATAGACATAAGTCAACAAGGATGTTGTGCAAGGTAATCAGAAAAAAATAGTGATTTTATGCACAGTTCATGCAGTATCAATGGACAAAAAACAGAAGAAGTGGCTCTAACATGTAATAAGAATTTACCTGCCTACTCTGTTGTTTAAATTCTGATCCTAATCTGGTGGATAAATTTGGTTTTAATGCCATTATAAAGCAGATACAGTTTTAAATATCAGATATTATTTTCCAAAGTCAAAAGAGGCCATAATCTTAGCAATGCAGGATTTGGCATGCTTAAGATTTTAATGATCTACTCTGAAACAGTATTTGTGAGTATGTGGAGGGCCATGCTGAATATTTTTTCTAAATATTGCTAGCCTCATCACTAAGACCACAAGCTGCTCATTGCATTTTACAAAGCATATCATCCTCCAGTGAATCCGCTGCAGCTTTCATTGGGGTATGGACAAATTCTTTACAAATGGAATTTCAATGGATAACTTACAGACAACAGGCATAGAAGACTGGGTACTCAGAAAAGGTGCAAATTCGTGTACAGCTGTCTATATGGTAGCACCATGCAGGTCAGTAGTATTGCTCTTGCATTTATGTGCATAGAATTTGCCCTTCCTTTGCTGATGTTTTGAGAAAAGTCTTGTAGGAAAAGCAAGAGAAGCCCAGCACAGTTTCATTGTGTGCTGCTGATAAGAATGTCTGAACTATTACAGTCTATTTGGGAATGTCCTTGGAGTTTTAACTTAAGCTTCTCTAGGGAAAAGAGAAGTCCTAATAGATCATTCTTCTAATAGCAATGATAACAAAGAGAACTGATATCAGTCAGCTGTTGTATATCAGGAAAAATTGCCTCCTGTTTATTTTAAAATGACACAGTGGAACCACATCTGCACTGCCTTATCACACATTTTCTGGACAAAAGGCTTCTCCTGCTTGTTATTTAATATGGGGATAATAATAATAAAAAAAACCAGTCATTGGAAAATGGGCAGTAGAAGCTTTGCTGAAATAAACTGGTTATTCAGTCTCTTTACCCATGACAACGCTTGAGATGTTTGAGACAGCAGGTGAAACAAACTCTGTAGTCCTGCTTCACCAGTGATGCGTGATACAGTCTGTATTCCTGTTTATCCACTAGTGACAGGAACATATTACTGCCTCCTACCTGAAAAATAGCCCAGACGCTTTTGTTTGCTGATGAAATTTTTTTTAAGGAATGAAAAAAAACAACCTTCTCCATATTGTGGTAAGACAAATTGCTTTGAGATAGTTTGAGTTAGGCCTGGCTGGCAGGACACAGTCTAGTGTCACACAAGTATAGGGATGTAGAACGAAACCAAGATTGGTTGGGTCTCTATTTTATCAGTGCTCTTGGATTTTTTCATACAGAACGTGCTGTTGTGTTTCTATGGTCTGAATTCTAAGTCACGGAGTGGTCCAATATTGTAATGATTATGGAAATTATTGCAGAATGCTTCTTCTGCATTCTTCTGCTAGATCTCCTTTTGCTCTGAGCCTCTTTATGCCATTCCTGTCTATTCCCACTACATGCAGCTAGGACAGAAAGACACAAATAAGGCAGATTTTCTTTATTTCACTTAATTTTACTGAAAATTACTGACGGCAGAAGTGCAGCCAAGAAGGTAGGAATAAAACAAGCCAAGTATCCAAATCTATTTGAGTAATTTGGTTTGAATTTAGGTATTATAGGACTAAATTGCAAGGTTATGATAATAAGGTGAAGTGATAGGGAGAGGTTTAATTTAATTTAATTAGGAGTCAAAAAGGCACATTCTCCAGCATTCAAGGATTTCAAATATTATGCTCAGGGCAGATTCCTTGAATCCATGTAAATAACCGGATTTTTAAAATTTAAAGCACTGAGTTTAAAGTTAAGCACTCAGAGAACTCTCCACAGGTTTGGGTCTTCTAGCGATGCTGTTAACAACCATGGCAAAACAGAGGATGTGAAAAAGGAAACTAGGGACTAGCTCAACCCTGGAAAGGTAGGATGCAATTTATACGAACGCTGGTCAAGCTTCTGCTCTCCCTGGTTACTGTCTGAGCACTACAAAGACTTGGCTCACCTATGACCTGGGCATACTGTACAGAATCCGAATAGAAAATGAAAAAAATACCATAACTAGAGGATTTAGTAGAAACAAACTCAAAAACATAAGATAGAGTAGTCATAGAAGAAACTCGTAGCTATTGAGGGAAAAGGAATGAATGGCTCTCAGAGTCAGAATAAAATGAGCTAGAGGGCAAATCAAGGTGTTCTCAACCTCTCAGAACAACTGTCTTATAATTTGTCTGAATCGCACTGTGGATCATTAATTGTTTTTCAGTCACTCATGTTATCCTGATGTTTTCCCCCATCTCTTCTTAAAAGAGCATATTTTCTTGGACTTTTGATTTTTGTTTGTTGATTTTTTTTCTCCTTACTCAGTTAATTTTCAAAACAGTGGGTTTACTTCTGTGATCTCAAATTTTTAACCAAAAGATTTAGAGCATTGTCAGACTGGTAAATTGAACATTGAGCTACAAGGTTCAAGCAATTTACTTGTTCGTTTCAAAAATACTGGAAAACGGATTTGTATTCTCATTATACGCTTGTATGATCTAAATGAAAATGAAAGCCAAAGCTGGCAGAGAAGGCTACATTAAAATATGTGAACCTGATTGTGAATCAAATGAATCTGTGTTGCTCTGTGATGGTGTCTCTAGCTGCTTAGAATATTTTAAGGAAGCAATCAACTTTTCAGCAGTCATCAAATCTTGAAACTTTCAATTCATTAATCCAGCCATGGTCTTCTTCAGAAGCAACTGCATTGTTTCAGAATGAGTAAAGCACATCCATATGTGTATGAATACGTATTTCTGAAACAAATTTAATATCATCCCTGGTATAAAAATTGCTATAGATTTATTGGTATATAAATTTATGGAAATAGCTTATTTTCTCTTGACACAAACATAGAAAAGTAGAAAAGCTGGTTTCTTCCTTGAACTGGATTTTCTTCATTGCCCTGAGTTGAACACTGAATTCCCAGCACCAGAATGAAGGGCTGGGAGTGTAAGATCGTACGACCATAAAATGCAAACAGCCTTACCTAGTGGGAAAATGCAGACATGCTTTGGCACTACAAATTTTACTCTGCCTATCTGTTTCTACCCATCTTGTTTCCATTCCTTTCTGCATGGCTCTTGGTCTGCAGTGAAGCAACTGTAAAGCTGCTAAAGCAAAGAGCATTGTTTTCTCCATACATAACTCCAAGAATCATTATTTTAATACCTTTTTTCATCAATTCACCATAGGACTGTTAAGCTGTAGTATTTCACTGACCCAAATCACTGGGCTGAGCAGTTACATGCCCTGATAGTAGATATGGGATATACAGAATGGCTTTCATGCAGGTACAACTTTAAACAGGGAAAATAAAGCCTCTCCCTTTTCATTAACCCACTGTTTATCACTGGATTAAAACACTGAAGCTTTCACTGTTTTTTAGCAGTCAAATCTAGGATAACAGCTTGCAAATTGTGTATATTAAGTTGGAGTCTCAAAATGTTGGCTTTTTTTTTCCAGACAGTGTCCTTGAGGATATTAATCATATTCTTAATTTCTCCATAATGATAGGTTTCAACATAGGAAAATTATCTTCTCTTTCACTTGATCTTCTTCCTGCTTATTCTCATTTAACTTCAGCAATTTGTCACAAAGAACTAAAATACCACTCTGATGGCTTTAGATTTTGAAAGAACAGGCCCTCCCATCCAGCTTTTCTAAGTATTTTTTCTTCTCCCCAGGCCCCATTCCCCAGGAGCAGTGAATGCTTTCAAGAAACGTGGCATAGATGTGTATCAGTATCTTCTATATTTTGGAGAAAACTACTACAGATATGACTGGATCCTGAAGTTAGGGGCCCTGTAATGCCTGCAAAAGCATTTTCAGAGAAAAACTCGGGCTTTAGAGAATGAACACCTGCATAAAACCACCACACAAGGAAACAAGATTAATGAAAGTGAAATCAGAAATTTTGCAGAATTGATTCTGCCCTGGAGTATTTACCGGGTGGAAAGGGCTCTGGCACATCACCAGTGATGGAAAAATAGGCAAATGTTCTCAGTGTTGGTCCCAAAAATGCTGACTACTTCCTTTTATGTTAACTTCCACTATTTCTCTGAAAGTGGCACTTTGACCCAGTACATTTAATAGCCAGCATGATTCAGACCTTTGTGAATACTGCTCACATTTCTCAGTGCTTCACTGGGGAGAAAATTGGCCGACCTCTGTTTCAGCTGATTGGAGAACCAAGATTTCAGTTTGGTTTTGTACGTTCAGCAAAATGAACACACTGTATTGAACATGGCCTGCAGTATTTTAAAATTAAGGTGTGTGCTAGGCCTGGTGTGGAAGGGAAGATGGATTGGGAAATCTGTAATATGTGGGGTGAACCTTGGCCTCGTTGAACCCAGGGGAAAATTTATTGCTGGCTTAAACAAACTGGCAGATTTGCTTCACAATTCTGTTTTTGATTTAATAAATAACCTCAGGCAAATAATTTCCTATCTTTGTTGCTTGTCCTTGCTGGGTTCAATCCTCTTCAGCCAATTGTGATAATCCCTGTACCAAACTGTTGACATTCTCTCATTGCTAGTCAGAGATCTTAAGCACAATGGCACACTTATGTCAGTCTTTAGTTATCATCATCCCACATAAATGGCAATATAAAAGCAGACTGTACCAGGAAATCCATGAGCACTCCTTATTTTCTCTGGGGCCAGTTGCACAATTGCTGGGGATAATCACGAGTACTTACACATGAACCCTCACTGAAGAATCTTTTGATAGTTACAGACAACAGCAAACACCTAATACAGAAAACTGAAGTGCTCAGAGACATACGGCATTGAAAACAGTGTATTAATACAAAGTACCTATAAACCAGACAAGGTGAGAGAATTTAGAATAGGCTCTCTCACTACATTCTCTTCCTTGCACTTGCAGCACAGATTACAGATGATGTGTCTGTTTCTGTGTCACAAAGCCTACTGAATGACAACACCTACCCAGAGCACGGCAATTTACTACTAGAAATATGTCCTCTAACTTTCCTTAATTGTCAGACTTTAACAGTTACCTTAAATTTAATTCCGTCGCATTTAAGGTCCAGCTTTATGATGATATAATTTATTTTGGACATTACCGGTGACATTGCTCTGCCTGTCAATGGAAACATGAAAGAACATCATCATAATGAATATCCATGGACTTACATAAATCACTCGAGATACTTCAGATATGTACAGAGATTTTCCATTGACCCTGTAATGACTTTATTAAAACTGTTTCTACATGAGCTGTGTCAGTAACAAAGACATGAAATGATGGTGCTTCATCAACATCGCCTCAGCTTTTAAATGTTTTGGGAAAACACTGTTAATTTCCTTTTAGTAGTGTATCATGCTTCCCAAATTACAGTCTCAGAGAACAGCACAGGCTCTGTATGCTGGGAACACATAGGATTTCCTTTTTCTGTTGCTTCATAACATCAGGGAGTTATCACTGGGAAAAAACCACAGTTATTAAGAGTATGTCTAGTCATCAAAATGAAGATGTGAAGCCACTGCAGGTTTAATTCAACCATTAGAATGAAGGTGATACAGCTGACAGCCTAGAGGACTTGGACAGTGACTGTTATTTCCATCGTGTCATTGCTACTCCTCCTAGACTTAATAAAACTATTCTTGTTTAATTTTGTGGGATGGAAAATACCTTAGAGGACATTCTTTGAACAGTCCAAGGCACCACAATTTTCCATGGGGCCTAACACCAGTGTTATTCCAGTGATCAGAGAAGAATACCGGGAGTCAGGGTGGAGTTCAATATCTACCGTGGCAGTGGCTCAGACTCTTTGTATCCTTTGGGAAGCAAGACCTTGGAAAAAAACTCACTCAGGCTGTTTCTGTTACAAAAAGGTAATTTTTCTCTCTCTCTTTTACACATTTTTAATTGTAGTCTGACGTGCTTCCAAGTTAAGCCCTCTTTCCTTACCAGGAAAGAGTGTCAAAGATTCAGGCTGGCTATGACTGAAACTTTTAAAAGACCTGGACTGCCAAGGGATTTGGAGGTGGAGGGGAAGGAGGCTGATGGGAGAGAAAGGTCTCCAGGAAACTTCTGGAATTTGTGTGTGTAAAGCACTAACCCTTGCCGAGTCTGGTAAAGGAAAGTACACAGTTTTGCTGTAGGAGAAGTAAAAAGAAGCTACAAAATATCAGATTAAGTTTTCTATGCTTTATGTGGGAACTTTTATTGTAAGGATACAACATAGTTAATAAAAATAAAAAGTCATACTTCAAATCAAAAGCAAACATGACGGTTTTACTCAAACTAACCCTTGTATGATTGGTGAAAGTTTTAACTATTAACATCTACAATCAGCAACATCTTCAATTTTCAGAACTACTGCAGTTCTGAGATTAAAAGGACAAGGTAATGATGTGATTTACTGTGCTACAGGTGTAATCAAAGAAAACTTGACTGTGAAAAAAGTGGAAGATTTAAACTGATTATGTTCCTGGATGTAAGAAAGAGATAAAGAATTATCAATGATGACATTGTGGGTTTTTTTCTCCTTCTGAGGTGGACCCTCTGCATGGTGCACACAAGTAAGCAAAATAAATGACAAAAGTGTGCAAGAAGGAATTCACAATCTGCCTCTTCTAAGGAAACCAAATTTTCAGAGACAAAACCTAGAAAGACATGCTTTGATAGGATAGAGGAAGTAGTGAAATAGCAAAAAAATCACATTCTGGTGAAATTTCACTAAAAAGAGAGATTTATGTGAAGTATGGTTTGCACGAGAATAAAGGGAAAAGCATCAATCTTTCCTATTTCTATAGGACCAACTATCTTAATTCTGTCTATTCTTAAAAGGTCTCCATTCCCTGCAGGCCTTTCTGTATTTTCAGTTCTTTTTCCTTTTCCTTTCTTTATTTCTCATGACTTCAAAATTACTTCCTCCAGTTTTCTAAGCTAAAGTTTTCCTCTACATGCTTATTTTCTATGTCACGATCACATATTATGGCTACTCTGTCACCAACCAATGTACTTCCTTTATTACTTGATTGGTATTCAAGGCAGAACAACCTAAACATTATTAAATTGATTGCCTATTACATCCTTATTAAACAATTAACTCTAAAATAGCATGGGATCCTTCATTTTTCTGAGTCTTTCAGTGACATTTATGCCATTGATTTCAGTGTTACTGCCCCAGTATTTAGAAGTTTCACAATATTTCGAGAAGTGGACCTAAAAAAATTCGACTCTTATCACATGAGAAGCACCAGAAGATTCAAACTCACAATTTTTTCTCTTCTTTTTTTTTTTATCATAAAATACAGTGTGCATCTTTCTAATATAACACATTACATGAAACCTTTCAGTTATGAGGAGCATAAATAAATTTTAATGGTAGTGCACTATAGTAGTCATCTATGTCTAGGTCTAGCCAAAAGCAACCACTCAGATGCAGCATTCTTTAGAATTCTTGTAAGGCATTTTTCTGGGTGACATGGCATGCCATTTAAAACATCAGCACTATGCAATAGCAAAAAGTGACTTCAGAAATTTAAAAATTTCAATGGACAAAACACGCGTACTGAGGAAAATATTTCCATCTCTAACTTACTGGATATGTAGACATTCGTGGATGAAGATGAGGATCAATGGGGATGAGGAGAAGTAATCGAAGGCAGAAAAGCTCTGCCCTTGGATTGCTGGGCCTGTTCACATGGAACACATTATAATGCAGCTAAACACAGAATCGGAAAAAGAAGGACGTCCCACCTCTGCTAATATACAGCTCTGTTGCTGAAAGAGGATCAGAAAACTATGTAGGGTGTCACAGAAGAGAAGCAGTCCAACACGAGTTCCCAGTGCAATATGCAATTATGACCCCAAAAGACTAATGATTCTTTAATGTAGGAGCCCAGAGCAATGAATGTGAGTTGGGGAGTTATGTCTCATTCTCTGGCACTGGTGAGAACAGCACAAGTGGAACCCCTTGTGAAGTTCTGATGTCCACACTTCAAAGGTTTTTAGAGACTGACAAAAGTGTTGCAATGGGCACAAGAGATATCAAAGAAACAGGTCTAAAGAGAAAAAAGACCTTCAAAGTTTTAGCTTGAAAGCTGTTTATAGGACAAAATATGTTTTACTCATTAAAAAAAAGGATGGCTATTGACAGGGATTATTCCTGTGCTTTTAAATTAATAGGGAAATGTGTATTAGGAGCCTAGAAGTTATGAGCTGAATCTGGAAAATAGTAACACAGTAACGCAGTGCTAATTTTATACAGTAAGAGTGGCAAAAACCTGGATAAACGGCCAGTGGACTGGTGGGCTTTAATGTCTTGGACTGAGTTTGCAAACTGAGATGAACGGTTTCCTGCCAAGGCACAGAGTTGAGCAGGATCTGTACTTCAGTCAGGAATAGCTCCGTGTTTAACAGTGCCCTCAGGAAGTCAGAAAGGGGAGCTGATGGTCCTCCTCAGCCTCAACGTCTGAGCCGCAGCCCAGCCAAGGATGTTGTCTGGCTGCAGCTCGGATAGATTAGGATGTTAGCACTTCCCACTGTACTTAGGGCTATCAATGACTGCAAGTACACTGAATGTACCAACAGAACTGCGGGGTCACTCCCTAATCCACTTGTGTTGAAAAGATCTAGGTTAGAAAAATCCTTTCTTTACACAGGGTAAGCTAACCTGATTATTTCGACAAAACTGAAGATGCAGTCTGTCTTGTCTGCCAGCAGAACAGAATGCCAGATGATTTCCCTGTTAGCTACAGAATGGGTAGAAAGTTTAGAAACCTGGTGAATGGTGATTGAAGCAAAGAATGCAAAGAACTGCGGAAGTTATTTGAAGATCATAAGTATTTGTGATACGGATTATAGGTGAATCTTTAAATTAAACATGTACCTTTCAAACTCACATTTGAAGAATAGTAAAAAAGAAAGAAAGACAGTTTTAATACCATAACACAAACTTGATCTAATGAGAAATTATATCACTGATTCTCCAGAGGACAGTATTTTTAAATATCCAACTTGCATGAAGTATGTATGAATAAAACCTATGGAAAGATGTATGGATTTTAAAAACCTGCACATTGATAGTCAGATAAAATACATGCCAAATTATAAGCCTATTTGAATGTAAATTTTTATTAGCAGAATATCCTATGATATTAGTCACAAATGAAAGTGTATTTATGAACTCACAGGAGTCAGACAATTAGCTGCCGTAACAAACAGAACTTTAAACTTTAAAAAAAAAAAAAAATGGTGAAATGGATACATAGTATCCTCCTGCCACCACAGAGCTAGAATGTATTTTATTATTTAAGCCACAACCTTGAACAGTATCTCACTTAATTGAGCTTTTTGCCTGTTACCCATCTGTTATTCTGTATCAGCAATGTATTCTTCAAGGTAAGTAGCTGAAAGCTATTTCTACACTAATATTTTATGGTACAATTCCCTTATTCAAGTATTATCAGCAAGAGCACAGATCAATTTCACATAGTATTTAAACGAATAATTTAAAACCAAAGCTTGCTACAAGCCCTCTCCTAACACCTAATTTTTTCTGCTCTCAAGCTTTAGGGTTTTACCTTCCAAGGGAGGAGTTCCACTTGGTAGCTGAGTGGAATACTGGTTTGCAGCAGTATTTCCTGCTCCTTCCCCATCCTCCTGGAAGGGTGATAAGACCCCACCTTTCCACCTGCTCTGGCACCCATTTTAGCCCCAGCTGAATTCAGTTCAGTTCAATTAGCAGAAAACTACACATTTTATTTCTTGATGTGTTATTCTTTTGCTGACTCATCAGGCAGTACCACTCCTGCTGTAATAGGAGTTTTCCAACTTCTCAGATAGGGCAGATACTTCAAAAGTATCACTGGGTAAAATAAAGCATGGAGAGCACATTTCAAGGTATCTCATTTCTCTGCTACTTTTCTTGTAATGGCTGTCACAAAAATGCTGCCAGGTTAGAAAGAAGATTTGGCTCACCAAAGAACAAAGTGTGTGCCAGAGCTGGGGCAAGGAAAGCAGCAGCTGCCACACTTCTATGGGAGTCACCTCTCTGAGATCCAGCGAGCTGCTAGATTGGCTCGGGAGGGCTTATGGGACTGCACCCTTAAGCATTCCACACTGGCAGATGTTTGGCAGCCCCATGAGCCCACCTTGGACCAAAATATAAGTTATTACTTACATTTAAACACTGAAACCCCAACAGAATATCTAAATGTACAGGTTTGGATTGCTGGGACCCACAGGACTTTACAAACCCCAAAGATCAATTATTCCTTTTTTTTAATGGAGAACAACTGAGTGCCTTTCACTGTAAAAAGTTTACAAGGTTGCTTCTTTCCTTAATTTTGCCTATCCCAAAACCTAGTTGACTCTAACGAATTAACCTAGCATTAGCTAAGGTAAATTAGCATATCTACAACAAAAAAAGGCCTGGGGTGTGTGAAGGACTCCTTAAATTTGCTATCAGCCAGTAGAAATATGACAGCGAAGTGCATGGTTCAAGAAGAGTAAATTGAAATTCAGGATTTGTATTTCTGTATCCAAAATGCCATGGCCACATTTTACAAAGAACTGATCTGACAACAACAGCAACATATTCCCTTTTACATGTTCTGATTTGTTTAAGCTATGTTAAAAGGCTGATTTTGCACCATTACAGTTTATACCAGATTAGACATCATCTGCTTTCAAGCAGCTGGCAGGAAGGTCTAAACCTGAGATAAACTCTTTTTTAGATACTCTGGCTAATTCCATAAAAATGTCACCATGTGCTCTTCCTGCTCCAGAAAAAGCACATACTGTTAGGTGAGCTGGTGGTGGGATACAGAAACGCTGTCAAGTCACAGCCTTAGGGAAGCTGACAAAGCTCTGGATATTCTGGTCAGCATCTCTCAGCTGGGTCCACATCAACTATCTTTGGCTCAGGCTCTCCGTATGCTCCTCCTGAGGAATCCATTGCCCATCCAGGAAGGGAGCAATAGTACCATCAGGAGTATGTGGTACATAGGTAGAGCTACTTTTCCCTTAATCCCCACTTATTTCAAAAAACACCCCAGTAAAATAGGGGAAATATGAATGGTGGTCAATCTAACGAATGGATAGTCACAATGAGAAAAGAATGAAAAGCTGCAATATACTTCAATTCCAAAACCTTGTTTTAGTAAAGCACTATTTTTAAAATAGATGTATTGCTAATCATATCCTTATAACGATATTCCACATTACACTTTGTTTTTCTGTAGGGAAAAGTTAACTTCTCTTGAGCTAATCACCAAATTGAGTCTGTTTTACATGTGATCTTAAAATCAAATTATATTTTTCAGCACTTGTACTAAAAGGAATAGTGTGTATTTATAGGACATCAGGATCAAATTCTACACTGGAAGAAAGGTTTCTCTCAGGCTAATGGTGCACCGAAGCACTGATGGCATAAAAACAAATGCTTGTTTGGTCTTGTTCTGAAACTGAAGTCTTGCCCTCTGGCCAAGAACCAAATGTGCTACCAGATGAGTGATACAGAGACACTGAGCAGTAACATGAGAGAGTGAGGCTGCCAAGACTGGACTGTATCACCTTCATATCCAAGGCTTTGTCTGAGTTAAAAAAACCCTGTAACCACACACGCACACACAAAACCAACCCAAAACAAAAATAATCAAAAAAAGCCCCAAACAATACAAACAAGTAGTCCTTCGTCTGGAAGCTTGTAAACCTATTCATGACTGTACCACAGGGAGTTTGGTAATACCTATGCAACATTAGATCTTCCAGCAGAAACTAGGCACTTCAATTTTCTTCTAAAAGGGTTTTCATGCATTTTCCATCAAACAGTTAGGTGTCTGTTAGGGATTTTGTTTTTGGTTGTGAATAGAACGCTTTGTTGGCTTTAATTTAGCTTGAATGCTATGGACAGGCAGAACCCAGATTTTTAAATAAAGATTGTACAAATTACTAAATACCAACATGAAAAATACAAATAAATATTTATGGGACATTCTTAATTTTTAGCTGGGAAAGAGATGATCTACCTTGGATAAAATAAACTGCCATTTACATCAGAACACATTAAGAATTAGAATGAGAGAAATGAGTGTTTACATGCACTTGGCAGTGAAGGAAGTGCACTTATGACTACAGCAATGTGATTTCTGGCGCTGAATAGAAAATCAAGTTTCAGTTTCAGTGTGGGATACACATTTTGTTATAATTATCAAAGACAAAGACTTTTTGTATCAGTTTGTTTAGAAAATGAAGAGTCAGTAAAATCATTATATAACAGAAGAACTGCATCTACATTTGAGACTTGTTTGAAAGAGAAATACCTTGAAAAATTAAACACCTGCAACCAGTATTGCTACATCAGGGGAAAAAAAATCTATTGCAGACTTGGTATAAAAGTTAAATATTTCCTTTGTCTATAGCCCTGTGTAAGCAGCATCCTCCCAAACAAAGCAGAACATTCCCACAGTTGGAGTCCAAGGTCAAAGCTGCAGAGGCAATGATTCCAGTCTCAGCTGTACCGTGCTTTCCCATAGATATTTTCCAAGTTACAAACTCATAAAAAACACATCTAGATTCCACAGTCAGACTACTAATCTGTACCTCATAGGAGAAATGCTACTGAAGACAACTAAAAGCTTAGAGATGCTCTTTTTCTAAAAATTGGCAAGATTTACCTCCGAAATTAGTGAACAACCCCTCCCCGCAAAAAACTAAGAAGGAAAAAGACTAAAAAGGCTGAAAGAAACCATCTAAAATCCTAATGCTGAGGAAATACTGATGATTATAACAGGAAACACTGATGATTATAACAGGAAACAACCTAGGATGGCAAAGAAATGTTCTACACAAATAAATGACTGTTTTCTCACTACCAGTGATACTATTCAAATGAAAAAAAGAGGTAATATTTAATATTAGTGCATTTGTTTTGGTAATCTAGCATTTTTTTTTTTCTTAAAGGATGTTTGGTGAAACCACTGACCTATCAGCAAACTTCAGACATCACTTAATTGGTGCACTGTAGCAGTTGTCTTCTACTGCAAAGCCAGTTGAAGGCTTTATCATGTTTGGGTCTGTGGAAAAGAAAATGCATTTCACAGGTAAAACCAAAAGTATGACAATCTAGATTTTGCACAGCTTGCATTTGGGAAACAAGGTTTACTCGAGGCAGGTAGCCCATCAGTGTTTTATAGAACTTTATAGAAAAGTGCCTTACAAAAAGCACAAGCCATTTGTAAAAGCTATTTGTAAAGAATACTCTCTGAGTCCAATTGTGACAAAACACGTAGAGGGAAAAGACTATACGACTCTGTATCTGTGCAAACTGATAGGCTGGGACTGACTTCACAGGGTAAAGAAATTGCCAAGATCCAGCCCCAAATTATTTTGTTTCTACAAAATCCAAAGCACTCAATGGTATTTGCTTATACAAACATTAATACATTTATGGAAAAAAAAAATGCAGCTTTCCAAGGGTGATTTAGTCTTCTCTTGGTAGCAGATACTGGTGGACCAAGTACAGAATTTTGCTTAAAACTGGCTGCTTTCTCTAACTCTCTCTCAAGGTTCTTCCAGGTCACATGAAGATAATGTGTCTGTTTTAGCCCACATGCAGCAGACAGAAGTAACTTTACTTTCTGTAGTGTTTATTTACTCCACTCTGCTGCATCCACTTTTACTTAGCCCAGCTGAAAAGGTGCTTATTTTTCATCAAAGAGTCCACATTTGGAAAATCACTATTCCCCTCTCTCTCCTGTATAAACATCAAGGCCTGGAAGGATTGCTTCCTTGCTTTGGAGTCCATATGCCACTCGGAGAAGATGGCTCGCAGAAAAGTAAGTATCTAAGAGGAAAAATTCATGGAGAAGCAGAGCCTGAAGGGAAAATAAAAATGGATGGAACAATATGATATCAGAAAGATGGGCCATGAGTTGAAGGGCAGAGCAAGGGAATTATTAATGGGAGTGGTTCCATGGGGGATCCCAGTGGGTGCTGCAGCAGCACCAGCCTCAGGGCACCCTGACAGAGCCTTGTTTGCACCCCTCACAGAGCACCCATTTGGGCAGGGACATGTCCGATTCTCCCTCCCCGCACGACAGCACCGAGGAGTTCATTTGGCAGACAAGGCATCACTCTTTCGGGCAGGCATACGCAAAAGTCCTCGGTGTCATTAGTGGTGTCACCTTTTTCCCCTCCGGCGGGAATTTAATTATTTAGACCAATTCAGCGCTCCTTTCTTCACCAATACACCCTTCTCTCTCCTCCCCCAGACCTCTCGGGTACTTGTGAAGGCAGCGAGCCCGGTTCCCACTTCTCGGTGGGGTCCCGCGGGGGTCGCGGGGCGGGAGCTGCTCCCCACGGTGGCAAAACGAGAGAGCTGTGGGAGCTGCCCTGCCCTGCACTGCCCTGCTCGAAGCATCCCAGCATAACATCAGCCAGGCCGGGGTTCCGAAAGAGGGGCCGGGAAGGGGCGTCCCGGGGCCCCGCGCTGGGCGAGGAGGGTGCAATTCGCCGCTCATCACGCCGCAGCCTGCGGGCAGAGGCGGCCGGCTCGCCGGCTCCCCCGGAGTATCGCTGTCTCAGGGAAGGAGGAGGAGGTTTGGATTTTTTTCCCCTCCCTGCTCCCCCCCCCGGCCTCTTTTCCAGCCAGTAAATAGTGTCTGCCCCTTTGACCCGCCGGTACAGCGCCTGCGGCTGCACACACACACCCAGACACACGCACACGCCCCCGCCGGCTATAAATAAGTTAAAGAGCCGGGCGGAGGGCGAGCAGTGCGTGTCTGCCGGCGGGACCAGGAGGCAGGGACCGCCCCGCCGAGCCTCCCAGGCGGCTCAGCCCGGCCCCCGGGCGCCGGACCNCGGGTCGCGGCGGCGGGTGGCCCTGCGGAGCCCGCAGGTGGCTTGCAAGGCGGCCTCGGCCGTGCTGGTGAAGACGCTGCGCTTCGTCCAGAACGTGCCCTGCTTCCAGGAGCTGCCGCTGGAGGAGCAGCTGCTGCTGGTCCGCAGCTGCTGGGCGCCCCTGCTGCTGCTGGGGCTGGCGCAGGACCGGGTGCACCTGGAGACGGTGGAGAGCGCGGAGCCCAGCATGCTGCAGCGCATCCTCACCGCCCGGCAGCAGGGCGAGCAGCCCCCGCCGCGGGCACCGGCACCGGCACCGGGCCGGCCGCACCACGGCCCGCACCTGCCCTCGGCCGGCGAGATCCAGGCCATCAAGGGCTTCCTGGCCAAGTGCTGGAGCCTGGACATCAGCACCAAAGAGTACGCGTACCTCAAGGGGACGGTGCTCTTCAACCCGGGTGAGTGGCCGGGCAGGGCAGCGGGATCTCTCCGCCCCAGGGCAGCGGGGAGGGAGGGGAGAGCCCGCCTGTATCCCCGGGGAAGCGGGGCAGACCCGGCGCTTTCCTCAGGGTGAGAAAGGTGCTGGAGGAGAGGGACGCGGAGCAACGTTTCACTCTCTGCCCTTTCCTCAAGACCCCGGCTGCAGGCAGGGAGGGGGTCCGGCTGCGGCTCGCTCTGGGGTCCCGAGGGCTGGCGCCTTCCACAGGTGCTTTCCACGAACAAAGCGAATTCCAGGCGCCTGGCAGGCGGTTAGGGAAAGCTGGGAGTCAGCAGCGGCTCCTTGCTCGTTTCTCTCAGCGGGAGCGGCGGGACCTCTACTCCACCGCGCCGGGGTAGCGGGTGTCACCGTGCCGTGCCCGGAGGTCTGCGCCCCCCGGAGAGCAAGGGAAGGCTCAGGGCTTCCAGCAACCAAGAGCTGTTCTGGCTTTTGGTATAGCACTTACGATCGGGGTTTTTTTTGCCATCTCTCTTCGTGGAGTCTCCCATAGATGCAGCTCTACCAAGGGACTTAGCACGTCGGTAGCTCACCTGAAAGGTAGCTGGCAGGCTGGATGTGGCACTCCCCAAGTATGGCAGTACCCTGTGAAAGTGGGACAGGGCTCTTCCGGTGCTCCCGCTGCCAAACTGTTAGTTATTGATGGTTATGTTCCTACAGTGGTACTTTGCATGTATCGTCCTTGTGCAGCTTTCCTTTCTATACAGATAGAAGAGAAAAAGTTACAGTTGTGAAGCTTGTGTTACACAAGTCAAATTTGGAAGCTGATCTAATGAAAAAGATAGAGGCATTGTTCTGGTAGAAAAAAATTTCTTTTCTGAAAGGGTGGTCAAGCATTGGAACAGGTTGCCCAGGGAAGTGGTTGAAAGTGTTCAAAAATCTGTAGATATGTTGCTCAAGAACATGGTTTAGTGGTGGACCTGGTAGTATTAGGCTAATGGTTGGACTCGCTGATCTTGGAGGTCTTTTCCATCCAAAATGATTCTGTGGTCACACATAGCCTTAATTCTGCACCTTCCGTCTTTCAGTATCCTTACTGTGGTTCATTGGGAAACTTCCTGTCATATGCTGGGGTCAGTACTTCTTGCCACTTATAAACTGGAGTAGAAACAGTTGTCAAAAGAAGCCTTAAATGTAAACAATGCATTTTTGTAGAAGTGAAAAACTGAAAAAGTTATTTTTGTTGTCTTCCCCACTGTAATGGTGTTTTGGAGAGCCTTCTTCAATCAAAGTTTTCATCAACTAATTTGTTTAACACTTAATGAATGCTGACAAACATCATATTTCAGGTTTGTGAAGAAGAGTATTAAATATCCAGAATACCAATATAAGAATTTGACCTGCCCAAGAAAATTTGGCATGTTGACTTTGCATGCAAGAAGTCTTCTAGCAATTTAATTTGCTTCTTTCCTTGAGTGATAATTACAATCTGTGAGCTGTTAGGAGTTGTTCTGTAAGAATAATGCTGTCTTATAAACAAAAAATATGTAAATTTATTTTTCTTTTCAGATCTACCTGGACTGCAGTGTACACAGTACATTGAAGGACTGCAGAGGGAAGCACAACAAGCTCTAAATGAACATGTCAGACTCATTCACAGAGGTGATGAAGCCAGATTTGCCAAGCTGAATGTTGTTCTCTCCTTGTTAAGGTCTATTAATGCTAATGTGGTTGCTGAATTATTCTTCAGGCCCATCATTGGAGCAGTGAACATGGATGACATGCTTTTGGAAATGCTTTGTGCAAAATTATAAAGGTGTGTAAAATAATTAAAGTAAGTCCAGTGCAAAGGAAGCCCCAGAGCAGGCTAGTGTAAAGTACTGTAAATAAACTAACTTATTGTTTTTACATAGACAGTATTTTTGTATTCCATAATAAAATATTCTTCAAGTTCTGAAAGTAATTTTTATTAAACACGGTGGTTTTGGAATAAGGTTACGGTCATCAAAACAAGCTTTAAGTTTGTAGAGAATGTTCATATCCAAAGTTGACTGGCTATTCTTTTACCATGCCTCTGAATAAAGAACATATTTACTATATTGTACTTTCAAGGTGAGTAATCCCTGCTTTTTCAAAATAAGCACAGTCTTACTGCTATTCTTACTACTTCTGTTGACTTTAACAGAGTCAAATCTCTGAAGGTTATTGAATATTCACTTAGGGTTTTCTTCCATATGGGGAAGATGTCTTAGGAGTATTTTGAGGCTTAATGAACCTTAAAGTAGTTTCATCAGCTCTGATATTTGCAGTAAAACATTCCATTCAACACATTTTGGGCTCCAGGAAAATGAAATAAATCTGTTCCCCAAAACAACAAGCAAATAAAAACTGCCTCTAAAAATATGCAAACAGCAAATGCTGATTAGGGTCAGGAGAACTAGCAGGGTGGACTCCACACTTTTATTTCATCTAGATAACTGCTAACTGGGACTTCAATAGTCAGATTCTCCAGATTACTTATTGCTACTGAAAAACAAAATTATTATGCTGAAACATGGTGTGTACCACTGGTACAACCATCACAATTTGTCAGCTCATGTGACGAGGTCTTACTTGAGCACTGAGCTTAACATTTTATTTTATTTTATTTTATTTTGTCTTTGTTTATTTATAAGGGATCAAGGACGTGATCCTTTCTCCCAAAATCGTTGTATTTTCATTGGAAAAATACCCTGTTTTAAAAATAAAATCAGAAAGGAAAAATCAATGATTTAAGGGGGATTTGTTTCATGGTTTTCCTTTCCTTGCATTCAATTTTCTAGCTTTTCCCTAGGGCAATACTGATAAAGAAATGGAGAGTGAAGTGTGACAGTGTTGCCAAAGTAAAAGGTGTCAGTAACTCTGTGTATTGTTCAGATGTATATTAACCACTAGCAACAGGTGGTTTTTAAGACACAATTAATAAAGTTGAAAGAATTGCTGTCCTTAATAGGAAGTGTGCAGGGGAGAAAGGAAGGAGTTTGAAGAGCTTTCTTTTGCTGCCACCTTGCGCAAAGGATAATCACAGCTCCTACACTAAGGTAAGGAGCAGGGGCACTTTTGTTGGCTTGTACCTACCCAGATAATACTTATGGGAAGCAGAAATTGTTTGAGAAGTAGCCAGACATTCCTAGGTGTACAAGTTCATTCATAAAGATCACTGAGATTTGTATCGCCGTGGCAATAAGAATCTGCTCATGGACTTTGACACTGTCACCAAGGAAAGAAAACAAGCAAGAAACACAACCCCCATCCCAAAAAACAATGCTGGTCCATAAATGAACAGTGTTCTTGTGCTCACATAATTCTGTGCAAGCTTGTGTACCACGAGGAGCTTCCCAAAAATTCAAAAGAAGAAAAAATATGTAAGTAAAGTGATCTTTACTACCAGTCCAGTCTTCAGATCGGTTCAGACCATAACAGAGCAGACTTAATTTTTATATTAGGTTGATTCTTTTATATGTACACACACATGCATATGCACACCTATAACAAACATCTACATATTAATAACATTTATTGTGCATGTGTAAATGTTCCATGAGTTTACAATAGCTTTTAAGCTTACCTAGTATCTCTGTAACATAAATATATATATATGTTTCCCTCTTTGCAGGCAGCATATGAACTCACAATAGTTAGCTTTCAAGGATGCTTGACAAAAAACCTCTTTCCACAAAAGCACAAAGCATGATGCTAAAACATTTAAATAGTGGTTAGTGGCAGATGATGAATCTTGGTCAAGGACTAAAAAGAACTCCAACAGCCTCAGATTAAAACAACTTAACTGCCACACGGAATTCATTAATACCCACACTAGTGTTCAGACTTCTCTGCTAAGTGGCAGAAGAGACTTGTTGGCAGTACTTCTAACAATTAATTGTAATAGCTGAACCTTGGTCACAGGGCGGTATTTTCAGCTGAGCAGTCACCTTGAGACAGCTTGGGTCTATTGTGCCACTAAATACTGTAGTTTTCATGACTCAGGGCTACCTGCTTACATCCCCGGGTTTGATGTCTCAACAAATTCTACATTCTGCTCAATTTTCTCAAGTTTTCATGAAAAATGCGCACTGCAAATCCACCTTGAACTGTGCTCTATCTTATTTCTCTTGGACCAGCGATACTGTTAGTCATTCAGCTGCTGTCTATTCTAATGGAAGCACCTGGGAACAGTAAGTAGGAAATCTGAATGGGAAAACAAATTTATCAAGGCTTTTGCAGAGAACTGGCAAAAGAAAGTGTCTCTTCATAGGCCAGAGGAAGAGGAATGACAAAGCAAGACATTAAAAAGAGATTTGTAGGAGGAACCAAGTTGAAGACTTGGGAGAACTACGCAAGAATGGGAGAGAGGAGTTGGGTGTGTTTCTGGAATGCAGTGGGGAAGGGTCTGATTTTAGTGTGGGGACAGTGTGCAAAGAGCTGAGTAGAGGGAGTTGGAGAGAGATTGTAACTCACAAAACAAGCCACAGACCGAGCAAAAAAGGTTGCTGTAGGAGGATTCTTCTGTCAAGTCCAGAAAATTTGCAGAGCAGGGAAGAACCAACCCCAGAAGCTGACACTGAAGAGGACACAGGCATCGTCACTGACCTGCTGGGACAGGTGGCCTGTTCTCTCCACTGGTGCTGCTGCTGCAGAAGGGGCCCTAATGGCAGCTGTGCAGGTGTGAAGAGCTAGCTGCTCAGCCTTCAGCAGCGTATGGTGCTTGCAGAATTGAGCAAAACTACTTGGATCTTTGGCCCTGGCTGCTCTACAGCACATTTTTCTACTGGGTAGGAGAAGTACTGAGCTAGATCCTTTTCTGTCCTGTGCAGGGTGGGTGAACTCTGGCTCAGCTAGCTCACATGGCCATGGCCACTGCTGTGACACAAGGGGTGATCTTTCTGGATATCCTGGGCAGCAGGGATAGGACAACACGCTGGAGGCCCCGAGGAGGCAGGGAGAAAGGAAAGTGGCCATTAAAGGATGCTTCCTGGTAATGTAGCCTTTACTAGAAGAAGGTCAAGTCCCTCCCAAGCCTCAAGTAGTGTGTGAGAGCTCTGTCAGCTGCCTGGGACTCCTGTGGAGGCAAAAGCCTCCAGCCCTGCCTGCTGCTGAGCAATGCTGTGCTGGGAGCTCTGTGCTGTGCTGGGAGCTCTGTGCTGTCCTGTGAGCTCTGTGCTGTGCTGGGAGCTCTGTCCTGTACTGGGAGCTCTGTGCTGTGCTGGGAGCTCTGCCCCGTGCTGTGAGCTTTGTGCTGTGCTGGGAGCTCTGCCCCGTGCTGTGAGCTCTGTGCTGTCCTGTGAGCTTTGTGCTGTCCTGTGAGCTTTGTGCTGTCCTGTGAGCTCTGTGTTGTGCTGGGAGCTCTGCACTGTCATGTGCAGCACAGAATTTCTCCTCATGTTCCTAAATGTACCAGTAAAGACTACTTTTCAGATCAGATATTGACATGGCTTCTGAGGATATTTTAGCATTTTCTCTGCTTGCTCTCTATCCCTGTCATTTCAGGCATGAGTCTCCTCAGGAGCACGATTTTTTTCAGCCCTCCAGGGTGTTAGAGACATTTTAACTAAGAGCAGCGTCCCAAGCAATTTAATCCTGCAATCCCTGCAGTGAGTGTCTCAGGCAGAAGCTGTGCTGTACCAAGAGCCATTCCCACCCACCTCAGAAGAGATTCCCATTGCTCCTGGTCAGGCCTGCCACTCCAGCAGTCCAGACACCAGCTTCTAATCACAAAGCACCATGTGGCAGAGTAGCCTTGCCATGTCCTTTTCTCTGAAGAGATCTGAGAGAGGATAATTTAAAAACTAACTTGCATTTTCAGTTGTATGAGTGCTTCTTTTAGATAAGGAAAAGCATAGCATTTATTTATAATCTTACTTTTCCAAGTTTAATATATAACCTTTGTTTTGGTAACCTTTCTAATAGTTTGCTTTAAACTTTGCAGCATTTTGCTGTTGTGGGTAGACTGTGAATGTTGTTAATGCCTAATGAGTAGTAACTTTCCTACCAAAGGTGGGATTCTGCAACTTAAATTTTCTTGTTTTGAATGGGCCTCATATACTGGCTTGAAATTATGATACTATCGGTCACTTTCATCTCTTCTCAGAGAGAACTTATTCCTCTAGTGGACCTTCTGGGCATTGCAATATACGGCAAATAATAAAAATAAAGTAAAATAAAGTGTCAGAAAGCCAGCCGGTGATCAGTTTTTAATTCACTGAAAAAAAGTCCCTAACAGTGTAAGCAAATATTATATAAAAAAATTTTGATATTTCGAGATGCAGCTTGAGATTTGAACACACATACTGTCTTAGGACTCCTAATATTTATTTTAAATTATGGAAGTGTAGTATTTTAAATCTGAAATGAACATGAGTAAGATTCAATAGCTGAGACAAATAGAGACTGTCAGAGGAACTTTAACAAAAATATTCCTAAATCTAGAAGCTCTGTGAGGTCATAGGGCTGTAACTTGTTAGCTCTATGTAAATCCATGAATCATTCACGTTACTGATATAAATCACATTGTTGACAGGAATGGGTAGTCCTTTCACTGCTGTGTCAGTAATGAAATTGGTCCATTTACATATGTTCATTTATATATTAACAACATGCCTAGATATGGGTAAATAACCACAGAAGTGTTATGCAAGCATATGTGATACACAGACCCTTTTTCTTCTATGTGTAGTTATGTTATTTACTTACTTTGTCTAAGGGAAATTACACTAATTTCAGGTTCAGAGAAAAGAACCTGTTCTTTAATTGTATAGAATCACTCACTGTTTTGTCACATGGGATGAATTTCACCTTGCTGAAACTGAACTGTCTGAAAATCTAACATCCAGTTGAGTTATGGCATCTGGGCTGTGTCTGCAGAGGATGGAGAGACACAAAAGACCTCCAGGTTCTTTTTGTTTCCAGCATCCCTATTTTAGGGTGGCATCATGGATTTGTACTTTGTAGAATAAGGCTGGATTCAAGTTATACACTGAACCATCAATCTCTGTGGTTTGCTAAAGTGAAACTTTGGAGTCACCTTAACTTCTGGCAAACCATTGACCATCTTCTCCCAGCTGAGACCATAGTGAAGCTTCTCACATGTGCACATACCCATACACACATACATAGCAAAATGTAGCAGGAGAATTCGTATCCTCTTCTTCTAGTGGGGCTGGGTTAATAGAAATACCAAAAAAGTCAGTAAAGCCTGCAAGAGTAGAGAAAAGGTATTTTGAAAAAAACTTTTGTACATTTAACTACGTTCGCCCTAGCAGCAGGCCTGCTGTTCCAAGTTTTATGTACATAACTAATATCTGCATTCTCTAAGTAAGAACTAGCTGAAAAAAATGAATCCCTTTTTTAAAAGAAAGAGACAATCCAATTTATTTTGTCACTTTAAAACTGGAATGAGCAGATGGGTTGACAGATTGAATGACCAAAAAAATCAGTACTAGACTGAGGGGGTTTTATTGTTATTATTAAGGGGGTTTAATTTTTTTTTTCCTTTTTCCATGCTATCTTTACCAGGTCAGGAAGATACAGGAATAGATGTGACTCTGTCTTCAAAATATTACAACTTAGCAGGCAGCAGCCATCCAGTGTACTACTTCTTGTCAAGGACTTTGATGTCCTGAAGAACCAGAGCTGGGGGAGATCTTTAAGAAGAACTTCCAGAAAGCTGAGGAGCAGTGCTGCATTTCTAATTCTAGAATAATTAGGTGGAAATCCTGCTTCTTCATCAACTGCCTCTCAAACAAGGTAAAGAGAACAAGATCCTATTGCAGATGGGATCTGAACTCATCTGAGCTGGGAACTTCAGCTGTTCCCAAACAAGATAAAATGGCTGAAATAGCATTTATGACCTGTAATTCATAAGTTATTTCTAGCTGATTTCCAGACATGCTAATCTGTGCAGAAATTGAGGGATGTAAGAATGATGCCTGAGTGGGTTCTGGTAAAGAAGTCCCAAAACTCAAGAAGTTGCCACCTTTAAACTGATTCTCAACAGGTCCTTTCTATACTTTCTGAGATTTTTACTTGTGAACAGAAAACTTTCACTGACGTTTGCTGTGGCCAAACCATCACAGCCCAGTTAACACTTCAAATTAAGGTAGATGCATCATACAGCTGAACCCTAAACACTTGATGGCCATCAGCTAGAACTAGTTATTCTGTCTAGAAATCGTTCTCAGACAGACCTTAGACTTTGAGTCCAGCTTAATTAGATGTGTGCCCTCCCGTGGCCAGAGGTACACTCAAGCTACAGCCCAGCTTTGCTCGGGGGTGAAACCACAGCGTGGTGCCTGCAGGTTCCTCTCTCAGTTCTCTTCCTCCCTCCCTCCTTCACAGTGCTTAGGTTTTCATAGGAAGTACATGAGATATGTGGGCTGAAAGGAAACTGGGGCTCCTTGCAGTTAGGTTGTTGTTCTGGACAACCACACACACAGCAGCTCACCCAGCTCAGTCCAGATTCTTCGGAGAAGTTGCAGATGACTCCTTTTTGTCAGTACTGAGCAATTCATGTTTCTGTTATCCAGGTCTTTCCCTTCTTGTCACTATTTTGCATGTTGGGACAAATATTTGAAAGTATTTTCTACCTTGTTTATGGGACAAACCTATAGCCCTTATAAATGTAAAGCAATTACTGATAGCATGAAGGAGGCACTGCTTATTTAGTTTTGCCTGGCTCTTAAAGAGTAGAGTATTCTTGGAGTTGCTATGGTCTCAATGTTACCTTAATACAAACTATAACAGTAATTCAGCAGAGAACCCATTTTTCCATCAGTTATTTTACTACAGAAAAGTAAAGCTGACAAGAAAAAATATGAAGAGAAGCAGTAAAGCTGAAACAGGCTATAAATTACAGTGGGTGTATATTCTGTTCTTCTACATAGTCATATGGCTGGAAGGGATTTCATGGAATCATCTAATCCATCCTCCTGTCCTGACAGGATGAATTCTACACCGTGTCATACATGGCAAGAGCTTGTCTAATCTGTCTTTAAACATCTTAGTGATGGGGACACTATGACACCTCCATTCAGTCTATTTTTGTGTCTCTACCTTTAAAATTCTAAAGTTGTCCAGACATCTATACTGTAGCGTAATCTCCCTTTTTCTTAATTTATTCACCAGCCATGTGGACAAACTTTGTGGCAGAAGACTCTTGCGTATCTGAAGGCTGTTAATCTTACATTTTGTGGAAAGGTTCTTGCCAGGATTCTTTCAATCACCCATGTTCCCTAGACCTCTTACCTCCTCTACACACTCATTTGGTCAACATCCTTCCTGAACTGCAACTCACAGATTTTCTACTGGAATAGAAAAAAATACAAATGATTAATTATAGTCCTCTGTGATCCATTTACACTATCTCGTCATCATTTTTTAAATAGCACGATTAACCCTTTATAGACATTTTTATAAGCACTTCTTTTATATCACTCTGTCACTTTCTGATAGTCAATAAGCACAGTTAAAACATATTTTCCAGCTTCAGTTCTAAACATTCTGCATATATTATATTTATACTTTTCTAACCTCATGGTTGTAGTATTTGATGTTATGTGCACTTATATTTGAAATATCACTTGGATTTTCTTTTTTCAAGGTGGTCTTGACACTTGTGAAATTTAAAAATAAGACTGCTCAAAACACTTAGAAATTCCCTAGAGGGACTGTTCTTAAACTGTCGGTGTGGGTGGATGAGCTTGGTGGATGGTAGTTTTCAGTGCCTGATTGCCCTGAGTCTATGAAATGCAGTTCATTGCATCATCAGCGTATGCCATTGTCTCAATGACCCATTATTATGTGTTCTTGAGACAAATAGGTTCCACTTTACAGTGGATTTTAATTTACTTATTTGAGCTGTCTTAAACGAAGTAAGGAAAATAACCAACTGCATGTGTAACATAGCAGTTCCTCTGGAATTAGTATGCAGAGAATATGAAAGGAAAACAGCTAATCTTGTTTGCAACAAGAAGAATGCTTTACATCAAAAATGAAACGCTATCATTTCTGCAGACCTTTTACTTCACAAACAACATAGGCTTTTATACATCAGGAATTTTGCTTGAGAAGAGGAAAAATAAAATAAAATAAAAAGAAGGCAGAAAGATAAAAGGAGCATATGATGGCTGCTATAGTGCCTGGCAAAATCTGCTACACAGCAGGTCTCCTTGTGTCTGCTATGCCATACTCTGTCAAAAGCAGTTCCCAAATGTGGTGCAGGAAATGTTAACATTTCTAATCTTGGAAGCATTCAATGGTGCCATCTCAGCTTCGTCAAAAGCCTGTAATAAAATACATCCAGAACATTTTCTCTCATGAAAGCTTAGTGAAACACAGATGTTGCTGCTCCATATTTTGCCAGAGACCCTCACCGACTCCTTTCACAGAGGATCTGGGCTTCCCATAACCCCGTCATTGCCTCCAACAGCAGCCTGCCATTTCCATCAACATTTTGCTCTGCAGAATTGCTGTTATCGTGCAACACTGTGCTTTTCAGCACATTAAACTGGTTAGAGCTGAGGCAGTAGAAATGTATCATTGCTATTGCTGGGGAAGAAAGCAGATGCTGTTCATATGCATACTAAGAAACGAGAAGAAAAAAACCCTAACTGAAGACTGTTTTGAAACTTCCTTAGAGAAATGTGAAAAAAAGCACAGTCCAAAAGGCAAGGAAATTACACTAATCAATATTCACCTTAAGCCTATGAAAGAACGATTGGGATCCATGCTGACATTGTCAAAAGCTTTCTTTCTTGCTCATGTACTTTTCAATAACAGCCTTATTTTCTCTCTCTCTAGAGACTGGAATAGCCAATTAAGGTTTTTAAATATCTATGGATTTTTTTCAGTAATGTGCAGGATGAATATAAATCATCTGTAATTTACAGTGCTGCTTCATGAAAGTCAGTATTTTCATCTATTCTGGTCTGTGACATCTTGCAGTTTTCCTTAAAATCTGTTTTTTTTTATTCTTTATTGATTATTTTTTTCTTAGTTTTAATAGTTTTCTCCCTCAAAATATTTTGTATATGAATATTAGTATGATTCCTGTTGAACACTTTCCAGTACTATCACAGGCATGTACATTCACATAAATTTTGTGTACCTTAACAATTTCTCATTAATGTGCCTAGTTATTAATTGAGAAGAACAATTGCTTCCTAAACATGGAGTTTTGAAAATTAGGCTTTGTAACTTGAAGAACCTTCTTCCATTTGTAACTCAGCTGTCTGACATTTCATGATCTAACACTTAAGTGGCAGGGTACATTAAGATGTATTCATGTGTTTGAATAGTTTTAACAGGGAATTTTAAATCTGCACACTGTGGCTGCCAGCACCGAGTGAGAGTCTCATGACTATCATGGTGACCAGTGGACTCTCAGGGTAGACGTTTCTCCTGACAAGTGAAATAAATCTGCCCTGTCAAAGGAAAAAACTGCATTCTTTCTTAGGAAGCTAAGCAGCAGACCTGCTCAGACTTGTTAAAAACTGGTGGTCATTCTTTTGCAGATATTTGGAATTGGAAATTCCAAATAAATAATGATAAAGTCTATCATGCTGGATCTGACAGCTTGGGGAAGACAGGGCTGCTGCCACTCTGTGTCCCAGATCCAACTGATAACAAGGCTGAAAAATTATTCCCAGCAGGCACAGGGCACATGTAGAGATGTCTGGCAGTGCAGGTCATCGACAGACACCCAGAGCATTCCCAAAGCATAGGCAGCACCACCAGCCCGGTCCTGCTCTCCTCTGTGGCTGGGCAGGACAGCAGACCATCGGTGGGAGTACACGAACGCACGCACGAGGTGGGTCCGGCCAGCAGCGAGGCTGCTCAGTCTCCCCAGCTGAGGGCACCTGAGCATGTGAGCTCCCAAGATGCAGCCCCCGTCCAGCTGCTGGCACCACAGATTCACAGACAGACAGGGACACACACAGAGGGTGAAAAGTCCCTTACTGGAAAGCAGTTGGAGGTGGACTTTAATAAGTAGACAGGCAGACTGTGATGATCAAGTGCAAGACAGGGACAGACAACTGCACTGACCAGACCTTGCTTATGTGTTAATGGACCCTTTTTCTCTCTTATCCCCTCTCAAACTCCCCAGATCTCTTCTTTTTTCTCATCTTTGAGTCTTCCCTTAAGAATTCCGTAGAACTCCTGTGCAATCCTAAAATGTTCTTCCCCTCCATTCCGCGATGTGTCCCACCCCTAGACAGGAACCATCCTTAATCCAAAACGTGATTCAGAGAGTTGCTCCCACTGACTCATGGTGGCAGGTTTCACACCTGGACACTGGGACTGAGGCTCTGCTGGGGCAGCCCTGGACAAGGCCCAGACAAGATTCCCTTCCCTCTGAGTCTTGAATTGGGATTTTCCCCCTGCCTGTTGTTGTCCCTCTGTGCTCCTTTGGGCTTATGGCTATGGAGGTGGGCTTGGAACTGGCTGGACAGGGTGTTATTCGGGGTCTCTCTGCTCTGTTGTCTCTCTGCGCCCTTTCATGGATGTGCAGGTAAGCTTTTATCAGATAACCTAACACGTCCATTTTGTCTTGTAAATACAGGGACCAAAAATTCGGTAAGACTGAAAAAATCTCTCAGCTGTAATAGAATAAAAGAGATCCTAAGCTTCTGCCTTCTGAGATATCCCATGTACTTTTTTTAGTGATATATGGTAGCTAGGGCCATTCTACTACAGATGTAATTTGCATGTTAGGCTGCTTTATCTCCCATCTTTCAAAATGCACTTCCAGCACTACAGAAAATATTTTTTTCTGTATTTCTTTGAAGAAGTTCAGGATGATAACATCTCTTGATTAAATTTTGGTAGATCACAGATATTTTCACCAAAATTACATCAGTTATCAGCTTGTCTACTTTTGTTAGTTTTGGGGGCGGGTTACTGAGATGTGATGATGGTGTGTCAATGGGTGCAAAGGCAGCTTTTGATTCCTAAGCACTTTATAAAAGTAATGTTCCTGCATGTAACTTCACAGTGTCACCGTTACTTCCTCCACCATACCTTGACCAACACGTTTAACCTGTAAACAATGTGAAGCAAAAAAAAGTCAGTGATCCACTGTGTAATTACAAAGCAATGTCATTAGCTTAGCAAATTCAGGCTAAGATGAGGCTCTCGATTGCTATACATTCATGTAACTTCACTGATTTTTCTACAGGCTGGAGAAGCAACTTGAGCAGAACTTGGCCCATGGCATGACTGACATTTCACAGAGCCGTGGTGCCACTTCGCCCACTGCCTGTCCCCAGCGGTATTTCAGCAGAGCTTCTGAGCACCAAACTCACTCCCCAGCTTCCTCGCACAGTTGTGGTGTGAGAGAACTCGGTAAAAACCTCCTTCAGGTTTGAAGAGCTTAACAGAGTTTCCTAGGTGGCAAATGTGTGAGAAGCGGATCTGAGAGACACCTACCCTGGACTGCAACGTAGTGTTAAAACCAATGAGTAAGAAATGCTGTTAAGCACCTGAAAAAAATGGCCTTTTCTACTCTGCCCCAGACCATTCCATATAAATTCTTGTTCAGCATTGTGTCCAGTGGGTGAGCAAGTGCTTCACGGAGTACATAAGTTGTAAGTCATGTTATGTTTATCTGCATAACATGCTGAAAGTGTTCCCAGCAGCAGTGCTTGAACTTTTAACCAAATTCCTCTAGCACAACTGAAGCTGTAGTTTGAAATCTAAAGCTTGACTTGAACTGCAAGATAAGGGATAACTTGAAGAGATTATAGAGGGTATACTAGCAAAGTAACTGCCCTAAATTTTCTCAACAGATGTGTATAAAAGTGAGCATTTACAGTAGGTTGTGACTAGTACCCAGAACAACCCCCCCTTTTCTTCTGACACAAATAGCCTCAACTAATTGTCTGCAAAATGCAGTCATAGCTGTTTCATATTGACAGCAGTCCTAACCTTGCCACTTTTGAAAATGAAATGGGAAAAAGCAGACAGAATGTAATGGAATTGCTAGAGCTGGAAGCTAGACATAATATCAAGGCTAGTAGTGGAGAACATACAATAGGATTTTCAACTGATAGGGAACTTGATCTTAACTCTTACCTTCAAAGGAAACTCCTCTAACCAGGTGGCATTTTCCCACATGGTGAAAGGCAGGAATGTAAGGAGCAGACCCGAGGGAAGCATGCTGCCTAGTGAGTTACCAACACCTACACACTGCAGCATTTTGATTTTTTTGAAAGCTTCTCACCCAGATACTATCCAGCCCCATCTGTGCTCAGCTTGAGAGCTCTGCTGCAGCCAGAGCTCAAAGCTGCAGGCCAAATTGGAGATGCATGAACTGATCAAAATTTCCTCTAATCCTACCTCAAGAATAAGTGACTGAAATGAATTCCATCAACTCTATACATTTGCAGCAGTGCCCCTGGCACATTCGAGTTGATTGGCTTATTGCCATAATGGTTTCAGAAATGTACTGCACTATAAATGCATGAGTTCTTCACAGCAGTGCATTACAATCAAAATTCCTACACATCTACACCTGCTATTATTTAAATTGCTCACTGCAACTTCATTGAACATGGCACTTTATTACAATGGATGCTTAGCAAGAAAATCAAATAGAAGAGGACAAAGGGATAAAATCGCAAGAAAATGAGAGCACATAATCAAAGGAAAAAATATATATAACGCTCTGGGATCTCTGCTCTCATCCTCTCAATATTAAATAATTCTCTTCTTGTCAGTAGGGGAGAATCTGAATGACTAAGAAGGCTAAAAGCAAGTTTGCAATGCTGAAATAGACAGTAAGGGGTGAAAGAAATCATGAGTACTTAAAAATCATCATCAAGCCTCCCTGCAAATTCAGCATAACTAGGATTTCATTCCAAGTGACTAAAAGTGTCCAAAAAGAATTCCAAATAAGTTTAATTTTTTTTTTTAAACTCCTAATTTGGAGCACTATGTAAATCATACCCTGCCTCTAGAGAGGGAGAATATATTCAAAAATATGATGTATATCAACAGTATTTTTCAGGTCTGCACTGTCCAATGTCCACACGGGGCCCATTCAGCAATCCAGCTGCATGAAGTCTTCTATTTCTACATGCAGCACAGGCATGTGGCTCAACTGAGGCTTTTGGTTTTTTTCCTAATATGTGGGCCCTAGTGGCTACTTTCTTTAGATGTAGCTTCTCAGTCAGAAGAGCTAAATCCTCTGGGAATGTGTAATTCTATCAATATTAAAGCTTCAGCAATTGTGTGCATTTGATAGCAATTTTATTAGAAAGGAAATCTATTATTTTTTTATAGTCAAACATCCTTTTTAAAGGCACTGAAACGAGATGCATTCTTTTCAAATTGCTTGTCTCACTTTGTTTTTAATTTTACATTTGGCTTTGATGAGCACCAGTATAAAGTAGCAAGATGTAGGTTTGGTTGACAGACAGCATGCTTCCCCTCCTCCCCTAACTGATCTCCTTTGCAGATTTTGTAAAAAAATTCTGAGTTTGATTTAAAATCAAAATAAAGAAAAATTTTGAAATTCTCTGTAGAACAGAATTTCCGTATTTTATACAGCTTTACCATTAGACTTTTCTTTCACTAATGGCAGGTGAAATATTTGGACACACTTGGAAAGTATTTTCCATTGCATATTCTCTTCTGACTAATAACTTTTCAGTTAGCCAATATATTATCTTTATTTGGCCTCTCCCAGGCAGTCTGAACTTGGAAGAGACCCCTCAAAGTCCCAGACTAAGAGGAATTTTTTGGTTTAAAACCTGTGGTGATAAGGTTTCCCGTGGCATATTAATACTTAAACAATAATAACTACCTTTATGCTGACTCTTCAGAGTCCATCTGACTGTACTCTTTTCTATTTAGCTACCTAGTTGATTTCTAAAAACAAAAAAATTGTTAGTGAAATCTAAATTCTATACATATCCAACTTCAGTGCACTTGTTACACCAACTAGCAGAGAACTGCATGATTGTGTAATAATCTGATGTATGCCTCCTCCTTTTCTACTTTCACCCCCCTTGTTTATGAATCCATCCATGTCCTCAGATATATAATGGGAACATATCATTCTGTGATATCTGTCACTGTTGCACTGCTGGGCCATTTCTGCTGCTGACTGTTCTTGAAGACTCAAGGGCCAGAGTCACTTTGTGCCCACGTTATAAATCTTAGGCTGAAAGGACTAAAGCTCAAGATTTTCTGCATTAAGAAAAACAATTTGCCCCTATCTGGATATCAAATGCAAATATGTCAGCAGAATATGTCAGACTCCTTCTCAATTACTAAATATAAATTCTTTCTATACCACATACAAATGTTCTATATCTCAGCCCTTTCCAAGTCTTTTTCTATAGGCAGTAGTCTCATTATTCACCTCTTAAATTGCAGGCATTTATAGCTCAGTAATGTTCAAGTAATCAACTTGAAAACTGAAATACTTCTTAGCACAAGCACAAGCCTCTCTTCAGGAGCTGAAGTTATGCTGATGTTATATTGCCAAAAAAAAAAAAAAGAAAGTGACAAGTTGCTCTGTTGTCTTTGTATTCAGTAAAATCTTTGCTATATTTATTTCCCCCCAGCCCTGCCCCTCATTTCTAAAGCACTCGTGGGCAGATCAAATACTTGACATCTGAATTGTTTAAACTTTGCCATGAAAAAAGTGATATTATTACTTGAAAAAATACAGTCTGTGACTTGGCAATAAAAAGGGGCTATAACTGAGATATATGAATTGCTAAACCTCATTTGAATTATGCATACAAACTTTATGGGTCAACCTATCAACAGATCATCTCCTGTTTGTCATTTGATGCATATTAACTTTATGCACTACTGCTTCAGCTGCTATTTCATTAGAATGTTTACTGATGTTTGAGGTATATTAATTCACAACAAAAATAAAAGTTTTTACAAGCTCATGTTCTTTTCCCTTCAGCATTGAGAATTGTGTAAAATTTATTTCCTTCAAAATTAAATACAAGAAGATAATGCCTATAGTGTTGTAACTTTTGTGATTACATAGTTATATTGCTTTCTTTTCTTCCAAGTATTTTAATTTAAAAATCAGCAAGGGAAAAAATTCAGAACCTCCTTTTTAGGTTTTGTTCTGAGTATTTTTTTTTAAAAGTGTGTGGTAATGGTAAAATTGGAACCGACAGAATTGACTTGAGTCAGGGAACACATAGACATAATTATTTCACTCAGAGATCCTGTATTTTTTAGGCCTAAAGGAGAATTAAATTAGATATATGGAATTTATATATATATGTATGTATATATATAAATATACCCTACTGAAACAAAGTCCACCCCCAATCCATCCTCAGACTAGTTTAAATATCTGCAGTTTTTGACGTGATATTTCAAGAAGCAAGTAATTTTGCTTTGCACCTAAAAATCTCTTATTTCTCTCAATATGGTACTGGATGTGCAGTCTTATTTTCAAAAAACCACTTTATCTGAGAGCTCCTGTGCCTTCACACAGCATAAGAGTAGTCATCCTTAGCAGCATCGCTTGGACTGGGAGCTTACCTTTGAAAGGGGATTTTCCAGTCACCCCCATTTACCATGCCTTGGCTCACACCATGGGAAGGTCTTGAGGAGCAGGAGTGGATTCCCTTCAGATGAAGCCAAGCTGGGGGGTGAGCTCAGCTGCTTGTGGGCATGCAGCTCATGGGACTAGGCAAGAGCTAGTTCAAAGTAAAATATCTTTTAGGCCCTCTGGTGTGAATAATAGGTCTTCAGTACACTCCTCTGTTACTCTACTCCTATCTAGGCTTGCTCTTTGACCCTGCTGTGTCCTGCCTTCTGCCACAAGCAGGTTTTGCTGCAGTTCTGGAATCTGGATTCTCTCCACTGGTAGGGAAAACCAAGCAGAACCAAATATACTGTTAGTTGGTGAGATTAATGCTTCACTAAATCTGTTTTGGAAAAGCCAACATGTCATGTACTCCTTGGTCATAGAAACTATTTCCTTCTCTTGGCTCTGATTTTGAGGCTATACCAAGAAAAAGGAAACTTAAAGTTCTTTTGATACTTTTTATGCTTGTTTCATGAGAAAGGGAAGGCAGTCTTTGCCCCTGTATTGCGTTTGCATGGCCAGGTTTGGTAACCGGGGTCTACAGGGGTGAGAGAAGCTGTGAGAATCAGCTGGAAGCTTCCTCCATGTCCAGCAGAGCCAATGCCAGCTGGCTCCGGGATGCACCCACTGCTGGCCAAGGCCAAGCCCATCAGGAGTGGTGGGAACACCTCTGTGATAACATATATAAGAAAAAGGAAAGAAAAGTTATTGTGCAGATATAATTGCGGCTGGAGAAGAAAGGAGTGAGAATGTGTGAGAGTAACAACTCTGTGGACACCAAGGTCAGTGGAGAAGGAGGGGCAGGAGGTGCTCCAGGTGCCAGAGCTGAGATTCCCCTGCAGCCCGTGGTGCAGACCAGGGTGAAACAGTTGTGCCCCTGCAGCCCATGGAGGGCACTGGGATGCAGAGATCCACCTGCAGCCCATGGAGGAGACCCAAGCTGGAGCAGGTGGTGCCTGAGGGGAGGCTCATTGGACGCCCATGCTGGAACAGGCTCCTGGCAGGTTTCCTGGTAGGACTTGTGACCCTGTGGGGCACCCACGCAGGGACCTGTCCTTGAAGAACTGACCCCGTGGAAGAGTGACCCACATCGCAGCAGTCTGTGGAGAACAATTGTCTGTGAGATGGACTCATGTCGGAGAAGTTAATGGAGAACTGTCTCCTGTGGAAGGGACCCCACGCTGACCAGGGAAGGACCCTTCTGCTTGAGCAGTGGCGGGAACAGCCTGGGATGAACTGATCATAACCCCCATTCCCTGTCTCCTTGCACTGCTGGGGGAGGAGTTAGAGCTGGGAAGAAGGGAGGGGTGGGGAGAAGGTGTTTTTAAGGTCTTGGTTTACTTTTCATTATCCTGCTCTGATTTTGTTAGTAAAAAATTCAATTAATATCTCTAATTCTGGCCTGTTTTTACCAGTGATGGAATTTGATGAGTGATCTCTCCTGGTCCTTACCTCAACCCATGAACCCTTCTTTATATTTTCTCTCCCCTGTCCAGCTGTGGAAGGGAGTGATCGAGAGGCTTTGGTGGCTGCCTGGAATCCAGCCAGGGTCAACCTACTACAGCCCCTCTCTTTTTCTGTTGTCTTAGAGTGCATGCACAGGACACTCCTTGCAGTTGATAACTTCTATAATCCCCATTATATTAAGGTCCATCTGGTTTTGTGCTCAGGCTGGGCCAAACCACTTGTGAATCTTCTCCTTTATTATGGGTATGATTTGTTATCTCTTTAGCATGATGGATGGAAGCTGATGCTTCCAACTGAAGGACTTACATGTCCACAGGGAAACAATTACAACATCTACATAACACAATGACATCTACACTTGCATGATTTACATAAGAAATTAGAAGAGAGGACTATCAGCTATGGAAAATACATAAATAAGGTATGTAATCTGGAAAACAGATAACTTAGGGAGAGGAGGGAAGGAAATGCAGCTTTCTGTAGTTGAGCACCACTAGATCTGGGGGTTACAGGGCGGGTGCAGATGTGGACCTGATCAATGGTCACCTACAGGTCGCCCCATGTTGGCCAGAGTGGCCAGGTCACAGTGGTTCCCTCCCTAGGAAGTCCACTGAAGGTCACACAGGTTCCCAGATAAACCAAAAGTAACTTTTCTGTGACACATTGATGCTAAAGATGCTAGGAGAAGTAAAAAAAACCCTAAATGAAAATCCTTCTGAAAACTGTTTTGTTTTGATAGTTATGCAGAAAGCCAGCAGTTCCCTGTATTGCATATACTCCTATAATTTTGGGCATATTCCAGTAAGTGAAAGAAGACATGCAGCTGCCATCAGAGATACAGAAGGTGTGACAGGCAACTTGTTAAATACAATCACTGTCCTCGGAGGAAATTTGTGGCATTTTTCTGTCAGGTTTTAAACCAATACAAGATTTCTCCTCAAGCAGTACAATATGTCACAAGGGAATTTAATTTTTTTTCCAGGCAGTATTTTGTGACTGCTGTTTCCCGTACTTCAGTGGAACACTAAATTTCATGGAAGCCTGCATTTCCCTTCCACTTGACATATTAGGAAACAGGCTGAGTAGTCTTTCAGAAAAATAAGCAAACCAAAAGCTATTCTTTCTTTTTTTTTCAAATATTTTTAAATATAGTAATTCTCAATTTTGAAGTAAAATTTTATGTTTAACTTGCAAAGAAATAGTGTCTGAATTTTCTGTTGTGAAAAAAATTATCTTGAAATATTCCTTTTTACTCCAATAATGTTAATGTCAATGGTAAGCACAAAAGGCATGGAGGACTTAGCAAATCAAACCGCATACCTGAATTAGGAATATTTTAGTTTTAAGTCTGTATCCTCAAATGAACAAACCTGACATGAAATAGTTCTGTCATGCCTATTTCTAATACAGAGAAATACCTCAAATACAGTTCATTAAGTGAGTGTCCTATGGTGTATTTTTTTAAAATTATGTAGAAAAAAGTTCTGAAATTTCAGTCATTTCAAGGTGAGCATGTATATATTTGTAAACTTAGATTTACTTTTTAAAAATACAAATATTTAATGCATTTATGTAAGTATAACTATATTGAATTTCTATAAAATTATACTTTTGCATAGATTTACATTAATATGATGCTCTTGCAGTAAATTTTTATTCTGGATTTAATTTGGATGGTATTACATTTATATAAATATACATTTATACAATGTATAAATAGTAAGTGACAGGAATAATGAACTAGCTGAGCTTCTTATTTTGGCCTTTGCAGGCCAGACCACATGCTGCTGCACTGTGATGAGGAGGTCTGGCCCCTCGCTGCAGCACATCCCCTGCGCCTTTTAATTGCTGAGGATATGCCAGGTCTTGTCCTCTCACTCTCCTTGAGATCTGAGAGCCCCGTTTTAGTGGCAGAGTAAATTTGGCTTTGTTTTCCTATTGGAACATCATGCATATTTTACCTCTGTGTAACAGGGATGCAGGACGATGTTGCTAAACCCTCTAAGCAAAACTAGGACAGAACTTACCTCCTGCTTTGGGAGCCTGAAGCCGTGCAATTTGTACACCTACATCTGAAGTTTTGATTCATGTCTTGCTCTGAATAAAGGAGCTCCCTTACACAGCCAGCTGCGTCCCTCAAAAATGTAGAAATGAACAGACTGTACACACGTGTTTGCTGTTTAAGTTTATCTGAAGAGTAGAATAACATGGCCTTATAACACAATTTTATTACACAGTTCTGGTAAGGACTGTCAAATGGCACCTGTCTGCAGAGCAGCTGCTGAGGAACAGGATGATGCTTTAGTTTATGTTCAAGGGCTAGAGGAGCAGATCGAGGGGTGCCTTTGACATCTCTGCCTGAATTGTCTGAGGATTCATCTGAGGATTCTTGTTGGGCATCCATTTATTACCCCTATCAAAGCCTCTCTTCATTTGAGATACTGTGCTCTCAGGTCCCAGATCTAAATTCCACTGTCTTGCCCTCCTGCCAGTTTTCAGACAATAATACCTCTTAAAAACCTTTTAAACACTAATTTTCTTGTAAGCTGTCTGTAGCCTACTGAGAAAGTACAACTATCCTTGCTGCACTTGTAATAAGGAAAATAAAAATGCATTAAGAAGGTGGCAGAGGAGAGAACGGATCATTGCTTTTGGGAAGCACAGTTAAACAGTCTTCTGTGCTTTGGTGTGGCAGATGTGAAATGTGAAACCGGTGAAAAACAGGTTTTGTACCCTAGGCAGTGCTTTGAAAACTGAGCAGGTGAAAGAGTCACTGGAACTGAGCTAAAATATTAGATCAGGGAGCAGGAAACAGGAGAAGTTGCAGTATCAGCTTTTGACTGTATTTGAAAGCCCTGTAAGAGCAATTTTGAGGTAAACAAACAAATAATCAAATGGATCCTAAACCATGAAATTTACTGAGGACGACAAGAAATGCTCATTAGCATATGCTAATGAGAATTTCACAGATACATGGGAACAAAACCAGAAGTAGTACATGGTATTGTTAAAAAATAGTTCACCCATCATCTCATCTGATCTCCTGTTCATTTTCCTTGATGCCTTTAGATGGCTTACTACAGCAATAAACAGGAATTCTGTATTCGCAGAAGGATAAAAAACATCTCTTTGTCTTCCCAATCTTAAGAATGTTTTTTTGTTAAATACAGTAGTATTCAGGTCCTATTGCTTGTCAAGTATCATTAAAATATTTGACTCTTCACAGGCAACTGTCCAAACTTTATGCTCATTAGTGGCTTTGATCTATTTTGTAAGGTAGGCAGGACACTTTTTGCTTTGTAGTAGCTTCCTAAATACTCAGGGTTTTTTTCTATTTGATTAATTATTCTCATAATTTTTTACAGATTTTCTAAGGAAGAGTTATTGCAAATTATTACAAGTTATTTTATTGTCTTATATTATTGTCTTCCTTATAAATTATTTAGGGTACTGCATAATTTTATTACTTTACCTCAAAGCCATTCTGCTTATACTAGTAAACTTTCCTTCCCCTGAGATAGTGTTGTTCCGTGTCTACTTTCTAAGTCTAAAACTTTTATTTAAAAAAAAAAAAGTCAGAATTTACACATAGCTGAATAATTTTCAGAACACAGTAAGCAAGCACTTCAGAACAGTGTGAAATGTCAAAAACTATCAGAAACCTAAGAACAGTTTACCATTTAGAAGGAATGCAATCAACCCAACCTACAAGGCAATCACCTTGCTGGCTGCTAAATTTACCAGACTCCAGTGAGAAAAGCACTCTGGGAGAATCAGTGTCAGAATACAAAGCCATACTGAACCATTCAGTGACACCTGCAGGGAAAACGAATAAAAGAGATGCTACTGGGACAGAGACAATCTGAGAAACTGAAAAATTTGCCATGATTATGTCACTTTTAAAAATAATTTGCTCCATTTTAATTAATAATTTTTTTATAACTAAACCCATGTATATATATATATATATATATATGGTATATGCATACATATGTATATATGTGTATATATGTATATAAAATATAATATAATTAAGTGACTTAAAAACCTGATTTCATCAATTTTAGTCATGATCCTGGAGATCAACACTAATAAGTCTAAAAATTTTGGAGCACATTTGAAGAAATGTTATGGTAAACAAGGAAGGTAAACAAAACCAATCTTGTCAGAAGAAGCCTAATTCTTTTTCAGTAACAACAGAATTATAAAGAAAATTAACATTTATTCTATCATTGCACTGAACTCTTTTTTCCTGAATATTTCATTATTGGTTAATTATGACTGTATTATTTTTATAGACTGTAAAAGCTTTTGTTACCTATTATTACTTAAATTTAATGAGTTCCCATTTTTAGGAACTGTAGACCCTCTAACTTTTCAGTTTTATGAGTTCACTATACTTCGTTGAATTACTGCCAAATACCTAATCTTCCAGAGAAAAATGTAAACAGTCTGAACAGTCTGCATGGTATATGTCATTATCATAACAAGACTTCTGTTTGCCAGTTGAGCTGGTATGCAGGCTTCATTCAGATTCCTCAGTAAATCTTTTCATACAGTAAATTATGTAGAAAGAAAAAAAAAGGAAAGATATCAGCAATGTATGTTTATTGTAGATTGAAAAAGTTATAAATTATAGTGTATTAAGCTAAGTCCAGAAGGATTTCTGTGTAGGACTATGTAAATTAACAATAAAGAAATGTAAAAATAAAGATATGTTATAATAAGGAGAAGTCCTACCTTGCTGACCCTGCAACTTTTTAATTTCATGTTCAGTCATTTCCTTATGTCCATCTCCTTAGGGCCTTTCAAACCTCTTTGTGCTGGCAAGGGTTCACACCTTCTGATTCAGAGTGGCCCAGCTTCCAGCCTGTGAACCACGATGGCTTTATGAAACTGCATCCTTTAACCCCTGCGTAATTCAGCTTTCAAGGGTTACACAGGCATGTGCCAGGGAATAATTACCCATTGCTCAGGTGGCACCTGAAAACTATTTTTTGAAGAGCCTTATTTCCTGACTTCTGTTAGTACAGGGTCGCGTTAACTGAGGTACCACTGCATCCATGTGAGAAGAAGGGATGTTAAGGACAATTATTACGTGTTTCTGAATGGTTTTAAGAATATTTGTGCTAGTTGTAGTTCCTAGTAGTTCATACCGGGTGTTGTTTCTAAAGATGGCACCTAGTTCCTAGCAGGTGTAGGTAATTACTGATGAGTAACACTGATTTGTGTAACCCGGCATGCACAGCGTGCCTTGTGAAATACAGAGAGTTGTTTGCTCAATCCTTCATAACTTTTAAGTCTCCAGCATAAGGAGGGCCAAATACTGATGCTTTCGAAGCCAGATATCTGTTTTGCTTTTGCTCCAGCAGGGCCAGCTCTTAGGCTCCCTATTTCCTTCAGGAAAGGCACAGCCACATTCCTGCCTGGAACCAAAGCACAGATTTTCAGCTTAACTTTGAGATAAAATTTTAGAAAGAACACGCATTCACACACACCCACACCCACCTCCCTTCCCCCCACAAACCCTGCAAACACCCCCACAAAACGAGTGCATATTAAGCATGATGGTGGAGTCATTTGTTTATGGATAACGGAAAATATTTTAAAGAAGATGATTTTCTGCTGTAAAAATGGAATTATAATAATGACATGGGAATGGAAGTAAAATATTGATGATTAGTCAGGAACACATTTGGGTGTGGGGAAAAGACATTCCTCTACCATTTATTTCAAGGTTAAACTACCAAATGTTCAAATATGTCTCCAACTGACTCAACAGCATTATAGATGAATAGGCACTATGCAATCAGAATATATTATATCCCTACAGAGGCAGTCCAGCAGGAATGATGCTGATAAACAAGCCCGTATTAAGACGAGTGACAGAAAGACTAAAAATAAAGCTTTATGACAATGCAAAGATGCATTTTTCTAAATATTTTATTGGCAGAATGCAATATTGGATCTGCCAGCATAAAAGATTATATAAAATTTCTGGATTTCAGGTTCTGCTTCTTGTTCTGACAAAGTACCTGGCTAAATTACTGCATGAAGCAAGTATTTCAGGATAGAAATCGGGCCTCAAACCAGCTTAAATGGTCCTGGAACACTTGGTGTGATTCTTCTCACTCTTCCCCCACATTTCCACTCCTTCCTGGGGAGGTTCAAAGGAAGTCTGTGCAGGGCTTTTTCAGCTGACTGTAGGCTGCTTCTACAGGTTTGGGTTTTCTTTCAATCCAAGCTTCCCTGAATGATACCTTGTGCTGCAAAGGCCCAAAAGTGGCCAGAATAAACTTCTAAATATTCTTGTTTTCTGAGTCAGACTCCATAATGTTATCTCTAGTCTGATAGAGAGTATAAAATAAAGTCTTTATGGGTAGGGTAATTTTGGCTAGTATTAGCTTCTCTGGAAAGTGCAGAAGGAGGAAAGTAACTTCTGTAAATTTTCTACTATTTTTATGTATTTATTATATAGTTCACGTATGAAAATTTTGCAGAAACCAAAAGGATATTAAATTTAATTGATAGAAAAATGGGCCAAAGGAAATTTATTAGACAGATGAGAATGACCAGAACAAAATCATCAGACCATCACTGAGTTTAAAAACTCGTCTTGGGACCACATTCTTGTTCTTCAGCATCTGGGCTCTGGGTCCCACACAACAAATACATTTTCCCTAGGCCAGTTTGAGTTCAGTTGTGACTGCAGCTGGTTTAGTTTCAGTTCCGGTACACACCTCTCAGAACTTTGAAATAGGATTTGCTTTTTGTTCTGGTTTAAGCCAAAAATAAGAAGCAAAAAAAAGTCTACTATTTGTTCAGTCACATTGCTCTGTTGTTCACTCATGCATTGTTCTGGAGTCAAACTTATCAATACATGCGTATTTTAAAGTGGACTAAGTGTTAGGGCACTTCACTTCTAATAACCTTATTTTAAAACTTGAGTCTGTGGATTGTGTGTATCCAAAGGACACTTCGGGTAAGAGTCAGCGTGTCCCAGAATGGATGAGATGACTAGATAAGTAAAAACCTCTGCCATAGAGCATGTTTCATCCTAAAATTGGCTGCATATTTATTAACTCGAAGATAATGGAAGATCCATTTACAGCTCCTGCTTACAGCTCAGATTTTTATTCCTGCTCTACACTGAAACACATCCCCGATTCATCAATGAAAAATCAAGCTTACACAAGTTATTTAGTGTCAGTTCTAGTAGTTACCTTTGAGATTTACCTTTGCATGATATTGAATACTTATAGTGGTACAAAGGGTACTATGAACTTGAAAGGGTCAAAGTAAAGCGCTGAGATTCACTTAAGTCAAACGCAGTGGGGCTACTATTCGTCTATTTCTGCCTCCAGTCTGATTTCTGAATAGTTGAATGTCTTGCATATCTCCATGTTTTAGCTATTTTCAGTTGGCATTCCCATCCAGAATGGTTGCTATGTTCCCATTCATAGCATCCAGGGAATATGTGAACAGAAGTGAAAACAGCAGCAGGAAATGCAGAAATGATCCTAAGCAACATATAGGCAGAAAAAGCAGAATTACTTTTTAAGCAACCAGAAATGTCCATATGCAGCAAGCAATGTGGCACATCATCTTTATTGATTACCACTTCCAGAGCAGATATATGTACTTCACAATAGAAAACACACCCTGCATTAAATTTCAATTTGTCCTAAATCCCTAGCAGGGATAAAACAGTTAGGGAAAAGGGCATTTATATTCTTTGCAATAAAAATGGTCATTCTGTACCCCTACTGTGTGAGCTAATGACAATGTTGAGTCAGACATGAATAGGGGAACAAAACTGGCCTGGCTAAACAGAGATATCTGGCTGAAACTCAGGAATAAAAGGAGAGTTTATGACATTTTGAAGAAGGGGCAGGCTACACAAAAAGGACTACAAGGATGTTTTGAGGTTATGCTGGGAGCAAATGAGAAGAGCCAAACCTTGACTGGAAATCGTCTGGCTACTGCTGTAAAAGACAATAAAATCTGTTCTATTAATACATTAGAAACCAAAGGAGGGCTAAAGAGAGTCTCCATCTTGGATTCGTGGCTGGGGGGGGAACACAGTGACAAAGGCTGAGGAAAAGACTGAGGTACTTCATGCCTTGTTTGCCTCGGTCTGTGGTAGTAAGACCATTTGTTCTCTCTGTGCTGAGCTCCCTGACCTGGAAGAGAGGGAAGGGGAGCAGAATGAAGCCCCCAGAATCCAAGAGTAAGTGGTTGGTGGCCTGCTACACCTCTTACATACACACAAATCTATGATGCTAGATGGGATCCACCCAAGGGTGCTGAGAGACCTGGTGAAAATGCTCACCAAGACACTTCCCATGGTTTACCAGCAGTCCTGTCTAACAAGGGAGGTCCCAGTTGACTGGAAGGGACCTAACGAGATGTCCATCTACGAGAACGGCTGTAAGGAGGATCCAGGGAGCTACAGGCCTGTCAGGCTGATCTCAGTGCCAAGGAGGGACGTGGACATCCTGAGTGCCATCATGTGGCACTGGCAGGACAACCAGAGGATCAGGCCCAGCCAGCATGGGTTTAGGAATGGCAGGTTCTACTCGACAAACCTGATCTTCTTCTATGGCAAGGTGACCCACTTAGTGGATGAGAAGGAGGCTGTGACTGTTGTCAATGTGGGCTTCGGTAAAGCCTTTAATACCATTTCCCACGGAATTCTCCTGGAGAAACTGGCTGCATATGGCTTAGACAGATGCACTGTTAGCAGAAAATGACATATTGGGCAGTAGTGTTGATCTGCTGAAGGGCAGGAAGGTTCTAAAGAGGGATCTGGACAGGCTGGAGCGATGGGCAAAAGCCAATTGCATGAGGCTCAACAAGGCCGAGTGCTACCTTGTGCACTTGGGTCACAACCCCAGGCAGCACTGCAGGCCTGGGGAAGAGTGGATGGAAAGGTGCATGAAGGAAAAGGAGCTGGGGGTGCTGGTCAACAGCAGCTGAACGTGAGCCAGATGTGCCCAGAAGCCTAAGAGGGCCAATGGCACCTGGCCTGGATCAGCAATGGTGTGGCAGCAGGACCAGGGCAGTGATTGTCCTTCTGTACTTGGCGCTGGTGAGGCCACACCTCAAATCCTGTGTTCAGTTTTGGGCCTCTCACTACAAGAAAGACATTGAGGGGCTGGAGCAAGTCAGAGAAGGGAACAGAGCTGGGGAAGGGTCTGGAGTCTGATAAGGAGCAACTGAGGGAGCTGGGGGTGTTTAGCCTGGAGAAAAAGGGGCTCAGGGGAGATGTTATCACTCTCTACAACTACCTGATAGAAAGTTGTGGTGAGGTGGGGTTGGTCTCTTCTCCCATGTAACAAATGGCAGGTGCGGAGGAAATGGCCTCAAGTTGTACCAGGGGAGATTTATTTTAGAGATTAGGGAAATTTTCTTCAGGGAAAGGGTTGTCAAAAGCTAGAACAGGCTGCCCAGGGAAGTGGTTGGGTCACCACCGCAGAAGGTATTCAAGAGATCTGTAGATGTGACACTTGGGGACCCGTTTTATTGATGGACTTGGCAGTGCTGGCACAATGGTCAGCCTCGATGGACTTAAATACCTTTTTCAAACAAAATGATTCTTTAATTTTATTCTAAGATTACCAGTGATGATGATGATGATGTTGAAGGGAAATAAGGTGGCATCTTACAATCGGCATAAAGCCATAAAATATTTCTACCCTGGAAGAGCAAGCTTAGCATAACCTTTGTCCCTTAGTAGTAATCAGTAGTCCTACTGATGTCAAACTGAGATAGGGCAGTAAAATTTGCATTCTTTTGATTAGAGAACTGAGATTAACATTGCAAGTCTCCTCTGATTATATCTGAGAAGATGGGAAGTTGTATGAGAACTCCAGGGGGAATGTGATAGCCTTTAAATGAACACAATTTAAATGGAGGGTATCAGGTCTCTCATTCCTTTGAAGGCAGAAAAAAGAATAGCTTCAAACTGGTACTATGTGAATATCATGCAGCTTATCTGATGTTCACTAACCACTTCAGGACTGCTGCCATTCCAAAGGCAAAAGGAAAATGTGATAGTAAGAAGCAAAAGAAAGTGCAAAACACTGGTGATGGGCAGCACACCCGTGTCTGCTCATAATAGGGAAAAATCCTGAACTGAATAAGAGAAAAATAGAAAATCACTTTTAAAATTAGTTGTGCTGATCCGTTTCATGAGTAAAAATGATAATTTGCTTTTAGGCATAAAATGAAAGAAAATACGTATTTCTTAGCCAATGACTTTTCATGAGATAATTTCTGCCGATTACAGACTCCTCATGAGTTTAAAGAGCTGGAGCAAATGTAGGAAAATGCTAATTTGGGTTCTCCCAAAAAGGGACAATAGGCTTATTTATGTAATCACTTTTATCAATTCCTTTTATCATTATGTAATACAAGTTCAGAGTGACAGGGTTCATTTACTCATTCTCTCATATCTTCCGTTGCAGCAGGCTTGTCTCCCAGCCTGCATGCCTAAATTTTGTGCTGTTTGTTTTTGGAAACAATCTAGCAAGATAGCATGATTTTTCCTGATATGTTGTAGTGAAGAAAATTCCATGCATAGCCTGTTATTTTGCTTAACGTTACTTATGGTTTAGACCTTTATTAGCCATTTTTTTCTTTATTTGTATTTGAGATTTTAGTATTGTATGAGGATTAGTTCCTGCAAGCATGGTCAGATGTTTCTATAAATAGAACTGTAATAGATGCACTGAGTGAGGTGAAATTCCACTGTACTTGGTTATCTTCTCCCTGTTGGTAGCAAATGCAAATGTGCAGAGAACAAATACTAGAAACAGTACACAAGAACTCACTCAAAGGAGCTCAGCAATTTAGAGACTTCCTTGAAAAAATGGCTCCCAGACTACTCCTTTTCCTAGCATATAAGGACCAGCTGTTCCCATCTGTGCAGGGGTCTAACTCCTTTCTAAACACATATAAGTCCTGGTTCCATGGTAACATCTGGCAGTAAATTCAACAAATCAGTGTGCTTTTTATTTATTTAATATTCTTCATAGTCTTTGCTCTGGTACCTACCAGGGACATTCAATCTTCTGGTAGGACATCATGGATACACATCACTCCTCTGAAGTCTCCTCAAACCTGAAGACTTTTTTTTATAAATTTGTATTATGGAAAGAAGTATTTTCCTTTCTGCACTGAAACCTCTTGCTCTCAGAGCACATTGCAGCCCTGAAGATTTCAATTCCAAAATAAAGTACTCTTCCTTCTTCAGAAAAGCTGTTGGATTTTTGGGCATGCTAGAAATAGCCCATAAGCAGAGGAAATAATGGAGAACAAAATTTATTACCTTCCCCAACAGGCAGTCAAATACATATGGCAGATTTTTGAGAGACCCTGCTTTATTTATTCCTGTCTGTGCTTGAAAGAGAGGACCATGATAACCACCCGTATTGAGCGATACTGGGACATAGCCCTTAGATGGCACTGCTCCCTCACTAGTTCTCTTCTCAAGCGAGCCGTGACTCACAGTTTGTACCGAAGACATTATTTTTTCTCCTAGGGACGTGTTTACTTTGTGCATTCTGAGCCACAAAAAGAAAAATGAGCTCTTCTTCAACGCAATATTAGCAATGAAAATCCTGTTAAACCTTTAAAGATCGGGATGGGCCATGTTTCACTTACCTTTTGCACCAGACTGCTCATACAATTTTATCAAATTGCTCTTCCTGGTTCAGTGGACTAAAGCCCTTGCTTTCTGTCCAATTTAGTGTGGAATTCCTTTGTTTCTAGGAAAAAAAGCCACTTTAAGACTTATAGAATTTGCAGTAGCATGAAAACTTGGATGTTTCTTTAAGAAAAAGAAAAATATCTTTCAATTGATAAGCAAACAGGTGAATTGATTAAGGAATACATTTACACACACAGACACACACACAAAGAAAATAAACAAATGTGTCCTACTTCAGGCAGCAGCTTATGTTTGATCAGGCTTTCACTGAAGATACAAAGCTAGCAAGTAAATTGGACAAGGAAGAGTTTTCCTCTCTGTTCTCTGCAGTGTGGCACTTCAGTAAAAAATGCTGGGTAGAATTTAACACCAGACTGTGGCAAGGGAGGCAGCATGCTGTAGTAATTTCGTGACTGCATGCTCTCCTTTTATCTATCTGCAGAGAGAGCAGTAATGCTTGCAGTTAACATTTCATAATGTTTTCCAGACTAAAGTTAGAAAAAGAGATGGTTTGCCTAAGTCACAGCATCTCCAGTTGTTTCTTTGAAGAGCACTACTGTCTTTGTTTTTTTAGGCAATGGATCTCAGTTTTCACAGGTGACTAATCTCGAGGACATGAAGGTGGTCATTACTTCTGCTTGATTGTTTACACTGATTTGACCAGCTTATAAAGCCTTTCAAAAACCATGTTCTTACATGCTTAGCAGAAATCTTTAGAGACCGGCTGTAAAAATCTTGCAGCGTTCGATTTGTTCTAGGCATACACTCAACTCTACAGAAGGCTCTGCAGGTATCTGTCTTGAGCAAAACTTAAAAAATAGGACTTAATCTTGCTGCTGCAGGTACAGATCCTAACGCTGCACAGACAGAACTGCCAAGCCTGCCTGCCCTGAGTGAACATGCATGAGACAGGATGCCAGCAAGGGATTTCTACACCACGGCAGATCTCAAGGGGTTAATACTAATAGTAGTATTTAAGGGCTTCTAACAAGGCAGCGACAGACAACCTATTTGGTAAGGAGGCATAACCGGAAAGGTGTGTACTCTTTTTGCTCCCCACATACCAGTACTCATTACTGAGGCCGTAGCCACTTTTCCTTGCTGCATATCACAAGAAGTTTGCTATGTCCAGGAAAATCCATCGTTGTCTCGGCTCCTTCAGGTACACAGAAGAAGAGGAAGCCCAAATTCTTGAGTTGTCACATTTTTTTCAAGTTCAGTAAATGATAAACTGCTAGCTAATTGGGAGGCATGTCTCTTGTTAAAGACAGAAACTCTAACGGTTAATTTGCCCAGAGCTTAACTAGATACTACTATCATTGAAGTCGAGCAGACTAAAGCTCAAAGCAGATTGAATCTAACATATTCCTGAGGAACTGCTGAATAATTCCATCCTTTGCCTTTTCTCCTCACACTCCTGCTACGCTTTTTCTGCTCGCTGCTTGATTCCCTTTTTTCTTTAGGTTTGCTTAATGATGGCTGCCATTTCTCCTCTCCACGAACAAACAAGCTCACCATTTTCTTTAATGCTCCTATTTGAATTATCTCTGTAAATTCACCAGAATGATAGAAGTGTTATTTTGCTATCTACCCCAACTGTGAGTCTTGCTGATTTAAACTCAAATATGCTAAAATGAGTTTTAGATGAGGATTCTTTGTTCTATTGTCTCTACAGAATTCACCGTTCCAAATGCGTTACTTTAGAAGAAAAAAAAATTAATATCCTGTGCTCAAAGCATTCTTGGAAAAAGCCAGTGGCCTATACGTATAAGGGAGAGATACTTATCTGAATAAAAATATGTCTGTTAGACGTATGAAGACACTCTCTATGCATTCTCCTTTGAAAAGCTGTCCTAGTCTCACCCACCCCACCTCATTTCCCTCTGGCTTATTCTAATCTGACTCCTCTGAAGTTTCCTTGACCTTTCCTTACTACTCTCTCTTGACTTTTCCATTTCATGTCTTTATATAAGGTAGATGAACAGTTTTCTTTGTACCTCTAACAGCTTTTCCTTTATAGCCACCCCTGTGGGTTTGAACAGCATTTATCTCTGGGCAAAAAGGCTTTTAACAGGATTATTTAAAAACTGAAAAACAACAAACCAATTTATATGATGTTCTAAACGGAGCTTTTGAAGCAAGAAGGAGAAGGAAAATATTTATCAGGGCTTAAAAGTAAGCACTTCAGGTAATGAAAGCTGATTGACAATTACTGCTGTCTTTTAAATGAAACAGTTGGACTGAGGTATTTGGAACACCTGTTGTACGAGCTAATATTACAAGAGAAAAGCTTGAATTGTTGATGCACTAACAAAGGAAAGTGCTAATTCCTTTTTAAAATGAATAGGTTTTAATACTGAGCAAAAGAAAGTTGTCAGAGGACTTGACAAACTATGACACACACAGAACATTGTTTGGTAAGCGGTGTATCTAGGGTTGGCTTAAAGCATGTAGAAAAAAGGCAGAAGAGCACATTAGCAGAGTAAAAGTAGAGAAAAGGAAAATTGCAAGGTGGCCGTGCCCAATAACTGCTGTGCCATGGTCAAGGTCCTGCAAAGACAAGCTTACTTCTGCTGTGACTGTGAGAAACTTTGTGGATGTAGGGCAGTAAGTGTGGCTCTGAAGAAGTAAAAATCCTCTTGGAAGTATCAGTTATTTCTGTATCTCTTGCCCTACCTCTGGTTGCAGCGGGAGCAGCAAACCTGGTTCTCCAGAATCCACTTGATTCTGACATTTTCAGGAAGGAATATGTTTTTCTCTCAGCTCTCCTCAGATGCCATCCCCATAGTTCTGCCTCTGCCTCTGGCTTCTTCTGTCCCTGTGGCAAAGTAGACCCATCTTGTCTGTGTTTCTTTGCAGAAGCAAACCACCAATTCAGCTTGACCATGGATATATATCTTTGCAACTGCTGTGAATGCATTACGCTCTATATAGAAATACATTATCAAAACTTTCAAGTCGAAGTCAAAGACATAATGAAAATTATTGGCAGTTCTTTGACATAAATCATTTCAGAGCTTTCTGTGGAATGGGATTTGGTTCCTTCTCATTTCAGCCACCGCTGTGATGATGTGACCAAAATAACTGTCAAGCACTGAGATGCATTAATGCAGATAGCTGTAGTAAACCCCGTGAGGAAGTTATTAATACTTTATTTTCATAGCAGGGAATTAATAATGTGCAGTAAAGAAGGACACAAGGCTACTGTTACACACAAAATAAAAATATCTAATATATAAATATGTAAAAATTCACACAGAGCATAAATACGCATAAATAAATACACAAGTATATCTATCAAATAGTTGATTCACTTAAATAATCATCTATTGCTGTTAGTGCAATTAGGTTCCTTTGGAAAAAATGAAATGTAAACTTGTGTGCAACATGTAAATAAAGATAACCGTGTCTGCAACATCCACAGCCAGCAGTAGAAAAATAAAACATATAGGATACCTAATTCTTACCCAATCATTAACAATGATCTTCTGCATTTTTAAGCTTCTAGAGATGAAATTGTCAATTTATAGAAAGAAGCAAAAGAGAAAAACAATCATCCAGCTTCTGCAGCCTGTGCTTCTGTTCCAGAGACCTAGACCCTCTGAACTGACAGAATTTTGGATAGAATAGTTATCCCCTCCTCGGCAGAGCAACCCTCAGCTAGGGGCAAGATGCTCTACAGCGAGTTTCACAGTTATCAGCTGATAGCAGAGAAACCTAAAACTGGAGTCATGTTTTCTGTTCCAAACTCTGGGCATATGTTCTGCTGGGTATGTCTTCTTCTGCTTGTTTCTCTCTGGTATCATCACCTCTCCCTTGCCTTCGAAATTTCCCTCCCCCGGTCCTGTCTCCCACGATGCCTCAGCCTCCCTCGCCAAGCAGGGCTCCCCCCAGTCTCACATCACAGTCTCAGATCACAGGGGACCCTTCCTTGGTCCTGTGCTGGCCTTCCCCCTCCTTCCTGCACGAGGCCAGTCTGCATTTGGCTTTGCCACAGTACTCATCAGGAAAGAGGATGTTTCTAGGGCAAGAAAGTGCAGGTTTTAAAATCCCTCTCACAAAGTTTGAGAGAGAGACAAGAGGATAAATTTTCCACATTCAATTTCATTACCTGAGTTACCTCCAGCATTCCTGGGATCAGTCCCTGCAGGAAAGATGTTCTCAAATCCTCATAGCCCTTTGTTGCAAGCTGCTTCTCTTCCTGCAGAGATGGTGCACTCTATGTCTTCTCAACCGTACGGGTTGAGAGGGGAAGAAGTTATTTCCAGCTGAACAACCTAAGTAATTCTTATTTTCAAAAGCTGATGTTAGTCCAGACGTCAGTGTATTTTCATGAGAAGGCCACTCCTGATGTTGCCAAGTGTGAAACCACAGCACAGCCACAGCATTTCAAATAAAATATTTGCATATTTTTTAACACTTGTTAAATAATGCGTTAGCCTTGTGTGGAATAGATCAAATTAAGAAAAAATACTGCAAGCACCAGAAAAAGCACCTCCTTATGGGAAACACTGGACAAGTTTAACAGTAGAAGTTTCCACCTCGCCTATATCTATTAATTAAATTCTGATTAATTTTACCTGCACATCTTTTAACATTTTCTTTGGTTTCGGAAGACATGTTTCTAAACACAACTCTAAAGCTACTGGTGCTGTCCCGTGGAAAGAGGAACGTAGCTTTGTAGGTAAAGAACTGGAAAGGGGAATAGGAAATTAAGTTTTTGGAGTTCCCACAAATATAAATTTAAGGATGTCCTTTAATCTTTCCAATCTTTGTTTGCCAAAATACAAACATTATTCTATAGACAGCTTATGTCAGTCTTCAAAAATAGACCCCCATTGTTAAACGAAAGAAAAGTCATTAGAAACCAAGCTTCCTATCCACAGTTAGGTGTTAGATACCTCATTCCTTTATGTCCTTTTTCAGTTTATAGATCTAACTTGCAAGCTTTTAACAAAAGTTACTTTCTGTATTTATTTGTGTTTATTTATTTGGTTTTATTGTCCACAGCTTTTTGCATTCACAGTAGTAGAGGAAAGCTAAGCTAAGCTTAGACTGACTCCTAATGTGGAATAAACAATAGACGACTTGTAACTGCAACTGCAAATTTTGAAGTATGCTATATAAAATCTGCCCCAAAATGTGTATTTTCTCACAAGAGTATGTATATCTCAGAAATACTGTCATAATTTTAGACGTTTGGCTATAATCCTCAATATCTTCTGATTTTCACTCTATCACATTTCAAAATATCTTTCTTTCATATCTTAAGTCGTGGTATGAGAGTCAACTGTACACCACAGTAAGAGGACAATTTTGCAAAATTATTATAAATCAAATTACAATCTGACAAGGTGAAGGATTTAAAGTACCTGACTTCCAGATCTATCTACCTGTCCTTCTCTATGCCCCACTAGGTAATACCTGAGTTGCAAGAAAACCAAAATATTTCCATCATCCATTCAGCCAATTATACAATGTCCAATATTGTGATATTATCCTTTGTAGTTGTAATTTTGTATTATCTGCAAATTAGTTTCTTTCCTGTGCCTTTAATAAACCTAGTACCAATAATGACACATACTGTTTCCCTGAGACAGGCTGAGGCTGAGAAATATGCAGAGCATGATTAATTAACCAAGTGAAAGAAACTACCCAGCTGACAAAAGTAATCATTGGCCCAAATGACCTTTGATGTCTCAGTGCTTTTGGCCAGAGGGTTTGGCAACTGCATGAGGGGGAATGCAAAAATAATCTACTACTAATGCATGAATTAACATTCTGAAGATGGACTATTTTCACTGCAGAAACCGTGGGTCTTAAGAGAAGCCATTTCTGTTGTTATAAAGCCTGGTGGATTCACTATTCTGGTAAAAGATAGAGGGACTGGTGCTTTAGTTTTCAATAATACATTCTTTGTTTCTACAGTAAAAAAGAAACACCTAAACTTTTTTGTATTGGTCATGTATTTCTTAATAAAATTTTTTACAGAGTAATTTGCTGAGCATGCAGTCCAACTATCATCATGTGACTGGTCATACAAATGCCATGTTGGTGTGACTTTGGTCATTCTCTGGTCTGCAAATCCCTCTTTGAGCCCTACAGTTTCAGTGGCTGAAAAATTCCCCGAAAGGTATCCATACAGAATTGGTACAGACTCAACTGTTTGCTGTGGTGAGTGCCTTCCCTACTCTGTCACTCAGCAGTTAACCACATGCATGACTAAACCCTTTTCCACCCAATGTGTAAGTCTCCTTTCTGCCAATTCTCTGCTAAATCACAGTTGTAAGTATGAAGTGCCCTGAGCTGCTGTGAATCTGCATTGCTCACCCACCGTATTTAATAAGAGTCTTGGTTTTTATTGCTACTGGCCTCTGCCTTCCAGCCTGTGTGGTGTAATGGAGAGACATCCTAATCTGTAAGCATTTAAAGATGGGAAAATGGTGCCACTAGTGACAAGTGAGAGGAAAGTGCATCTAGCTTAGATTTGGACTGTGAGAAAAAGGTAGCCACTGTTAGTACTCAGCACCTCCTCCTATATAAAGATGGTCCAGGAAATCATGAACATAAATTTATGTATAGTGACATATACAAATTTCAACAGACTTAAACTCATTTCCTAGGAACGGCTGACTTACAAACTCATCCTTCCCTGCCACAACTTAGAAACCTTTTTTTTGGTGAAAATACAAGCTAATCCAAGCATCTAAATGAAGCCTTAATAAGTCAAAAGGCAGACTTTGAGAGAAGAGGCTCAGGTGTTTTTTTAACTTAAAAAACTGTAACAAGCATCAGCCTTAATCTTTGCTCAGTGCACTGAGGGAGGATATCGTTGTCGTTGTTCCATTTGAGAGCCCACTGCCAAAGTTATACACCCTGTGTCATCTTTGTTTTATCATCCCCTGGGACACAGACACAGTCAGTCTCGAGGCCAGCAGGTCCTGAAGATATGCAATGCAGGAAATGCTGCCCATTAGCATGCAGCAAAGAGAAACAGCTCTTTCACTTTGCGGCAGAAGTCACAACTCTTTAAGGCTGGAAACGCAATTATTGTATTATTTGCTAATAAACATAACATATATTATTAATAAGATCCTAAGTAGACCTGGAACTATAAAAATCAGATGGCATGACATTGGACATTTTAATAAACCATCACTTGAGAAATTCTGTCTTATTTTAATATCTTTAACTGACATTTTGTCCAAGAAGGATTTTTAATTAGTAAATTGGAGAAATTAAAAATGCAGTGCATCAGCTATTCCTTTCCAACACATCTCTGATCCTTTTTTTGGATGACTTATATATCTCATTTGCTACCAGAAATGACATAGTGATGTCCTTTGTAATTAGATAAAGGCAAAGCACTTAAGTTTATATGGAGGTGGTCTTTTAAAAACTACATTTTCATCAATACTTTTAAAACTTGTGGCACAGCTGACAGATCAGCATTGTTAAACTAACAAAGCTATTTTCTCTTTCAGCTTGGGACCACAGCCCTTTTATGCTGCCCAGTTGACCTTGCTCCATTTTTTTTTTTGCTTTTTTTAGAAAATACCCGAAATTCTTTAAATAATGAGGTCAAAGGAAGGCCATTATTTCTCTTACTTTATTTGTGCCTCTGAATGTCTGTTATTAATTCCTTTCCTAAACAAACTGACCCACCCCAACCTACTGCTCGGATTTCTTTTTTAATTGTGAGACGATTCAGCAGAACATGTGATGTTTTAATGGTTAAGCAGAGCAATACTTCAGACATTCTTCCTAATACACCTACAAAGCATCTACCTTGTGAAGCAAGTGAAAGAGCAGAAGGATAATTAGGATATGAAGAATTCCACTATGCCGATGTAATCCAGACAGCAATGTCTAATGAATGAGAATACAAAGGCATGCAGCAGCTGTCAGTTGAATGCATGCCACAGTGCAGAGCAGCTCTATAAATGCTTCTGAAAGATTTATAGACTTCTATTTCTATTCTGGTATTCTGAGAGCGTATATTATTTGGAGGATAATGTAGGGGGAGATGGGATAAGGATGGAAGAAAATTAGATCCCAAATTAGATCACAGATTAAGATGAGGAGTAAAACTGCTCATGAATTATCATGGGCTCATAATAGAGCTACTGTATACTCCACAACCGAGAAAAGCACTTAATAGCCTTTGCTTAGTGCCAGGGCAATTTTGGCTAAAAAAATAGAAATTAAGTGGAATTACAGCTTGCCTTAGCTAAGTACACATCTAGTAATTAATGCACATTTGGAAGTGTTGCTGAGGGCTTTGTTGCAGTTGTGAGGCCGCTGGGCTGCAGTTCTGGAGGCCTGTACACTGGGGCACACACTGGAGTGTCCGCATGCGCTCCCGAGGATCCGAACGGGCGTCTGCGCAAGAGGCCGTGTCTGCAGGACGAGTGAGGCAGTGACTATGACTGAAGCATATGGCTGTGGAAGATATATTTGCTTCTGAATTTTGTTTCTTCTCATTTCTGTCTGACATCCTCTGTCAGGTTTCCATGCTTAGCTTTGTCATTCTTCATTTCCCTCTTCAGGTTTTCTAGGAGGAATTCAGCTCGGGAAGTCACTTTCTGAAACTTGCTAAATCAGAGCTCAACTAAAACCCCCTCATCTGTATCTCACCTTTTTTTTTTTTTTTAATGACAATCAGTTAAATAATAGCTTAGGATAGGTTACGATCACTCTGCACTAGTGCAGGATTTACTCTCAGTATAAAACCTGTGCCTGTTTTATCTAGTCTACTCTAGAGTATTACTAGTGGCAGTCCCCCAATTACTCCTCTTGGTAGAACTTTTCATTGTCTAATTGTCCTTGTTTTTAACATTTTTATTCCTCGTGCATAACCTAAATTAGTTTTCTTTCTTCAAGTTTCAGCCACTGTTTCTTATTATATTGCTCTTATGACTTGAAATACTTCCTCCCCATATTTTATGTTACTTCTCCTGAAGTAGTTAGACACACTTATCATATCTGCTCTTTGCCATTTTTCTCTTAGCTGTGCAGGTTGCACTCCTTTTCTGTCACTTTTTAGATTATGCCTGCTAAACTCTTTATTATTTTTTACCATTTCTCTAATTTATTCCTGGGTTTTATTTAGTCAGGAAGCCCACCATACACATCCTGTGAAACAAAGGAAAAGTGAACATGGAACCTCATTTTTTAATAGTCATTTTAAGAGTGTTTTGAAGGTTTATCAAGGTATTACATACCTAATTATTCACTTTCATAAGTACTGAAGCACCGTGTTCTGTGTCAGCATAATTATGTTGTGTTAATGAGTCTAATAAGTGGTCTGAACAATCAAACTTCTTAAAAGTAAATATATCATTTCATACAAAATTTTTGTTTGGTGTCCCGGCAGAATCATTCAAAAACTAATTTGATCTCATGAATACTGCTGGATTTGTAATTATTCTGAGTTACACAAATAGCCCCGGAAAGAAAAGAAATTTCTGTACTAAGAAGGCTGCAGATGACATTCAAGGGGAAGAGAGCAAATTCATAGGTAACCAAAGGCAGTTGATGCCGGTAGAGAGAACGGAATCTCTGGCAGTGAGGAAGCGGCTCTCATTTACGTTGAAAGTCTCTTTCGAGTTGCTTCAATCTGAGAAACAGTAATGTGTCAGAGAGGTTCTTATTGAAAAATAAATGCTATATAAAAGTAAAGCTTTGGTAATCTGATTTTGTATGGCCTTATTTTGTCCTTGGGCAGGCATTTTCAGAAAGCTGCAATATATTTCAAAACTGGTAGCTGTGTTTTAGAACCACACCGAGAACCAGCTAGGTGTCTGACCATCAGCACTCACAGGGTCCACAGCAAAAAGGCTCTGTCGACCAAGGGATTGTTTCTAGTGCATCTTGAGCAGTTTCCTATCATCCACAAGAACTTGGGAAGACTCGATGAGCAAAGTTGCGGTAATTAGAAGCCTGGTGTTATTGCTGGACACCAACATCAGGACATGCCCTTCACCAAAATGTTTGTAAGCTAAACATAAGAGGACATTTGGACAGACTGCTGGTTACAGCTAATTAATTATGTCTCTGTAGGCTAGGAAAGAAAGGTGGGTGCACATCTCTTCCACTTGTAATCTTGGTTTGTACTTCCAGAGGGAACTATGGTATACTTACAGTATCCTGGTGCTGGAGTGTAACAGAGCCCAGCCAGAGAGGGAGATCTGACCTGTCACCTGGGAGAGCCCAGACGTGCCCCTGTTCCACTGCACAGAACACGGGCTAAATTCTTCTTCACGTAAATTGCAGCAAAGTTTGTAAAAGAGACTTCAGGGATTTCTTTTCCTTGTATTCCAAGAACAAGAATGGTGAGAAGGATGAATCACAGCTTTACCCCAGAACTGTTGATTCTAGTGACAGGCTCCAGCAGGCTTCATTGCATGTCTGTGATCAGAAGGAGGACTGTGTTTTATTCTTTAAAGAAACAAAAACAGCAAGACATACTGAAGTCCTGCTCAGCTTTATGAATTTGCATTTTTGTAAAAATAAATTGTGTTTTCATAAAAATCTTTGTCTTCCTACATGTTTTAGGTAGTTTTGCTTTTGAGAGGTTTTTTTTGTTTGTTTGTTTGGGTTCTTTTTTCATTTGTTTGGGTTTTGTTTGGTTGGTTTTGGTTTTTTTTAAATTATTTTTGAGAACTAATGCTCATAGAGACTTCCACACTGTCTATCTTTCACTGGAGTCATGCTCTAAACAACATCCCTTAAATAGGCCCCTTACAAAAAGGTGCAATTGTACCGTCAATCCGCTCAAAGAATTTGTATAACCTCATTAGGGCATAAATTGTAACTTTAATATCAGGACTATTTAATAGTCCTTCCATTACACTGCCCAGCCCTTAGAAAGGCCCAGCTGTATGTGACAATGTGTGATTTCTTCACTGAAATCTAGAGTGTAGTATTTGCAACTGCCGTGCACAGCATTGTGGGTTACTGACCATTCCACTGCTGACGAAGACATTAATTCCAGAGACACGTTCCTCTTCGGCTGCTCACTGGAGCCAGCCTGACCTGAAGCATATGCTGTGTGGATGAGGAAAATGGGATGAGAGCACGTGGGTGAGAGACCAGACTGATATTTTCCAAGATTCAGGTCCTTAAAAAAGCAGGGAGACCATTTCATCTAATTTAGTGGCAGAGTACCATGCTGGCAGCTTGCAGTCATTTCAGAAAACATGGTTGAGAGAAATGAAAAATCAACAAATATTATTGTCCATTTGAAAGCAACTATAATTCAGGCAGAGCTCAGCAAATGGATTGTCGTTATTTAGGATCTAGGGAGAGCTGCTTTTAATGTAGAGCTGAGCTATACAGGTTGTTATTCCACAATAGCTGATGTGTTTCTCACCTGACCAGAGCCAGATTCACTTTCAAGAACAGATAATTCTATCTAGAGCCGTCAGGCTGGCGCTTGCTTGCACATACACCTTGAAAAAAATAATGTATTTCATCAGGCCCATTGGAAAACCTTCTGATTGTCTCAGAAATTTAGGTCCCAAAAATGCCCTAAGAGCATGCCATTTGGCTGACAGTCAGAGCGAGCATTCTCAATTAGTCTGAAAGAGAAAAGCTTAAACAGATGAGCAAGAATTCCAATGTCCAGCAAACAGCAAAAGTGAAATTTTAATGCACACTAAAGTTAAGTTTCAGTAGGGCTGCTGAAATGGGAGGTATGACTAGGAAAAAACCAATATATCATTACACTGTTTTGAATAAAAATCTCTACATATGCCTCCATATGTAAGCCTGAGTTGGCAAACCTCATAGAAGAGCCTGAAGGAAAAATCCCTACTGGAAAGGAACAGAACGTGTGTGTTTCACCAACAAATGATGACAATACTTGGCTTTCCCTGGGTTAAAAATAACTCATTTGGAAAACTGCTTTATAAACTCATTTAATGAGGAAATTTTAATAAAATTTCCTCTTGATTCATAATTTAGGTAAACAATTTTACGTGAGAGAGCAGACTAATTTCTGGATTAAGAAAAAGAAGGGAAAGAGGTTTTGCTGGGTAATGCTCTAAAACTTCTTTAGTTATTACTGTCAATTTCTTCTGTCATTGTGATCTGGATACATTTTTAATGGTATTTCATTGTTTTGTTTCTGGGCATTGGCCCATGTGTATTTCAAACATAGACTATCTATTTCCAAACTATTGTAATTAGTAACGATTTTAATATTACTTTACTGTTGATTGTGTCACAATTTTCCCAACATTCATCCTGTTTGGAAATACAACCTCAATTTAATTTAGATATTTGAAAATTTAGGACTGTGCTGTCTTTTCAGTGCCATATAGCCGCACTAGAATCGATTTCTTCCAAATTTTTATGCATGCATTTATTTACCTTGTAGTCAACTGCTGTAGTTCTGATAAGTAAATAAATTTGAATTTAAAATAATCTTTGCTGAAGACCTTGGGTTGGCAAATGCTTTTCAAACGAACAACAACTGCTTCAGTTTAGGTTTTCATTATTTCTGATAGAAAAGAACTACTAATACACTGCAACTGTGATAATGAAAATTGAACAGATGGAATTGGATGAAAATGGCAACATTTTTTTAATTTTTCTTTTTTTTAAATGGAAAGGGCTTAGTTGTTTCAACAAAAACAATGAAGAGGATTTTGTAGAAGACAATAAAATACAATCGTATTTAATATGAAATAAGGCATTGCAAAGTAATTCAGTTGTCAGTGAGGATAACTTTTGCAGGGAAGTCCTCCACTGTGCTCTCCCTCAGTACAAAACAAGAAGTCTGTATTCTTGAAAAGTTTGTTGATATTTCCACAATAAATGTTAATGTGTTCATCAGTTTCAAAATGAAGTATCTCTTGTTTTCTTTTTCATGTTCCACAAACTTGAAAACACCAATCAACAAAATCAGATTTAGATAGTAAAATCTTTCAGAATGATTAAGTCATGATTGTGCTCTCATTTGCGCCTTTATAGCAACATATATAAATCCAAATATCCCAGTGTACATTATTCCTAGCTTATATTACAAAAGAAAAATTGAAAGATCATTTGCAGTTTTTCTTTTTCATGCTATGCATTAAGCAGAAGCCTTAATGGTCTATTCCACAGAACATCTGGAAGTCTCAGTTAGATAAAATGCTCTTGTGTTAGGTTCTTACAAACATACTGTTGGAAAAAGTCCAACTCCAAAGGAGCTCTCACTCTCAGGAATGCTTGAGGATGGAAAAATAATGATTTACTTTTTGTAGCTGCAGACACAAACCACAGAAAGGTGATGTGACTTGCCCAGGGATATACATGCAACCTCTGGCAGAGTTGGAATTTACGCTTTCCTCTTGCTGCTCAGTGCCGTAATAGGGAAACCTTTATTCCTCTTTCAGCCTGAAAGTGACCAGCTTTGCTGCAAAACATTCCTGGATCTGAGGAAGTAGTATTGTCCAGCCCTTCTCAGTCCAAGTGTTCCATGAAATATGCCTGCAAGAGTTCCCAGTCTCCAAAATCTCCCTAGCTAAATTGGGCAGAATTTAAATTTGAGGGTCAATTAGCAGGATTCGCAGTACACGTTATTAGAGGCTGAGGGGCTTTAGCACAACGGTGGTGATGTATTTCCAGCTCGTGTCACATGCATTAGCTGTAGGTGCTGTCTGAGATCTCTCAATCATTACATTAAAAAAAGTGACCAAATTTGTTTTAAAAGCATTTCTTAATTTATACTCATTGGTAATAGCTCTTCCTGTGTTCTTTGCATGCTACCCTTTTCTTCTGTAATTAATAAATTTGTATCCTGTAGAATATAACTACTGGCTTTAGTTCTTGTTATTACAGTATTTCCCTTATTGCCAGCCATACCATACAATGAGGTTTGATGTCATGTTGGGGTAAGGGGGCTGAATTTCTCTGTGGGTGACATGCTAAGAGCAAGGTTTGAAAGGGAAGATATTTAAAACAGTGAGCAAAATTATTAACATGAGACTGAAGGGCAAAGTAATAAAACTTTAAAACCATTAAGTCTGGAGGCCATGTCAGAACATTGTAGTAGAGGCACAGATGGTGTGCATACTGATGAGCAGGAAAACAAAAGAATGAGCAAAACTGTATGGGTAAATGGAGAATTACGTAACTTTTTCTGGGGCAACAGATGCATTATTTTCTAAAGCAAAAACCCACTGTAGAGAGCAAAGAGAAAATCAGATGGAAAGCTAGAGTAATTTCACTACCAAAAGAAAATCAATCAGCAAAGCTGTGGAAAGAATAAATAACATAAATATAAGACAAAGATGGTGAAGTAACAATGGGAGATTTCGAGACATAGAAAGGAGTTATGCAGAGTTAGCACATCTGAGAGCCTACCTCTGAGGTTTCAGAATCTGCACTGATGGTATTGAAACTCAAGGTGTCTGTGGTCACCTTGTTGGGTTGTCTTGGCTGAATGCTAAACTGTTGCATCATCAGTCCATGGCCTCTTTTCTTCTCATCTCCTGAGACTGGTGAGCTTCTTGTCTTCTGTCTTTGGCTCTGAGCAATGTTTGTTGCTCTAACTCATGGCACATGGTAATCAATCGCTCTGGAGGGAATTTTCTAAATCATCCCTTTATTTTCAGTTCAACAAAAGAATTGATGGCTTCATTCATAACAGTAACAAAACATTCTGCCCTCCTACCCTCCTAACAGTGGTATCTTCTGTATTTTAAGGTGGCAGCTTTTGCAGCCTACAGAGGTGAAGCTGAGTACAGCAGATAAGCATGAAAATTTTCTGCAATTGCCTTGGAATAGGTGTCTCTGAATCTGAGTTTTCATCTACAGGTTATGGATATCTGCAACATTTACCATCGTAATACACCCATTATTAAATGGCAGTAAGAAATGTATTAAATGGGATTAATAACATGGCATTTTTTCTGAATCCATCCTGACAGAAAGTTCTGTGATCCACATAGTCCTGAGATCCCCATTGTTACGTAGCATGCTTGCCTACTTGAAAGGCTCAGGTCTGGATGGGAAAACACCTCTGGGAACATCAGCTGGACATGTGGGAAGCAGAGCAATGAGGAAGATCAGGCAATCACAGAGGTTGCTGATGCAGCATCTCTCTTGTTTCCAACAGATATTCTGAAGCACCTTAAAAGCCTCTACTCCTTGGTTAAACTCTTAAATGGTTACTGTCTCCAGGGAGCACCACCAACAGATGTTAAATACGACTCTTGGGTTGCTATCACTTAAACTAGCCTATCAAATGTACTACTTCACAGCAGTGGAAAAAGAAACTGAGGAAGTATTCCTGGTCCTTCTGTACAAAGGCTGGGAGTGTAGCTTTCTTCACAGTCTTTCTTCGACACATCTCATTCTAGTCACCAGCTGTGTTCAGATCCTCAAAATCATTTCCTAAGTTTCGTTCATCTTTAAGTTTATTGCTATTCTGCCAAAATGTAATCAGCTCTTTTATTCCCCTTTTCACTGTTCAGTGTAGACAAATTTGAAAACATTAAACATTAGCAATATCACCCCTTCTGTTCTCAAGCTGACACAGTACTCCTTGACCCTTGGGTATTTTCTGAGTTTCTCAGCTCTGCATTTGAACTCAGCATGAGGAAGTGCCATGCACAATGGGAGAAGCAAGGAAAGGTGAAATTAATGCCATTTCACAGCCATCTAATACGATATTGATAGAAACTGAGCCATGTCCTTGTGCGTGCTGCACTCGGGATCTGCAACTGGATTGTTACCTTATAAAGATGACTCCTGTTTTATTATCCCTTAACTATCTACGGTTGAAAAATAAATTGCCTAGTATATACATGTGATAAACAGTACTGCTGAAATAATGCAAAAGCTTTAGAGATGTCATTGTGGTCTGTGTTAATGGATATGTTTTCAGTAGAATTTTATTTTTATGTGTGCCTTCAAATTTCACAGCACTTTAAAAAAGATTAACAATGCTAGAAACATGGGTGAAATATACTTAATGAGCCTATTCTCTGCCAAAATTAAATCTCTGCCCTTAATTCAGTGGCTGTAACTTCTACATCCATTCAGTATTTTAGGCAGGAGGGATGAGACCCAGAGACATGACTTGGCCAGTGGCATTTATTGAACTTTTTTCTATTGCGAAGCCATGTGCTAGTGGTGTGTGTGGTCTGAATGCACTCTCTGATCCCTGTGTTGAAAAAGTCCAGTCAACTGTAGTCCTCTGCCTTCCCCACATAGTGGATATACAGCTCACTGGGCCATGGCATCACTGCTCCTCTAGATATTATAGAAGGCTTCAGCAAAACCAGTTTTTTTCAGCAAGTTACCAGGACCCTGCTCTGAGATATGGTAGACAGCAATATGAGGTGGGCTTAAATAGCTGAGATACTTATTAAAAATATAAGCATAACTGTATAACTTGCTTGATCCTTCTACATGGTGTTTCTGGATTCACTAAACTATGCTTACTGTGCGCCTTCCATTAATAGACAACACATTTCTATTCATAAGCTCTCAGTTCTAATAGGAGATACAGAAAACTTTCTCAGGAGATGAAAGCAGCAGCAGTATATCTGAATGATTGCCAAGTGAATCACTCCTCTACCATAATACTGACAGCAGCATCTTCACGTATTTCTCTCCTTGCAACAGGCTCTTTGTCACAGGCTTCCTCTCTTCCATTTATAAATCAGCCTGTACAAGCTGTGTCAGATGTCTCTGCTCCCAGCACCCAGCAGTGCTTTTGGGCAGTCCTGCTCTTCCTGCTCACTTGGCTCAGCTGTTGCAGCGCACAGCTTAGTGCAAGAGCCTCCTCCCCACCAGGTTCTGACCCATTGTCCTCTTGCTGCTGCAAGGCCATTAAGTCAGGGACAGGACAGTAAGCAGGACACAGAGAGTTATCGAGAGTGTCTTTCTTGCTGCTTCATTTTTTCCCTCCAAATGCATTTCTACTCTCTGTGTAGCATATGGTCATTTTTGTTGGCTCCCAAAGTGGTTTTGAGAAATCCTGGTTTGAACTCTTGTAGGCACTGATATGTGGGAGTGGTTCTTGGTGTGCCCCATCACCACCCCTGGCACAGCTCTGCTCCTCACAGGGCGACAAGGCTGCTGGGGGAGGTCCTTGCCCCATGGGCTCCTTTGCTACCTGCCCTGGCCATGCTGCACCCTGACAGGAGACTCCTGGATTGCAGGCAGAAATCCGGAAGGGACACAGTCAGCTCTGTGGTCCTCACAGACACGAAGCTCTGCTAATGGCGAAGAATGCTCTGTGGGGCAGTCACATAGATTTCCTTTGTCTTAGCCTTCCTTTCAGAATTGCTTCTCATGGTGAAAGGATGATCTATGCAGGCTGGAAATCATAAATACCACACAGAAATTAGAGAAAAGCTTTGAGGGCATGGATTCTGGTGGATATTTACAGCAAAAGGATGGCATTTTAGAGTGGATTTTGCTGCTTAATTCATCCAGCTAATAACATTCCTTCCCTGCTTGAGTATCTTTCCCAAGAGCTCCTCAAAACCCATCTGCAGGCTTGACAAACTGCTCTGCTGGCAGCGACATCTCATTCTGTTTTTAATTTTTCCTGGGGGCCTTGTGATTGCTCTTGATTGTACAACATGCCCAGACAGGAAGTTATAAAGGAGAAAGGCATAAATGACCTTTGGAAAGATAAAATCTAGGAAGGAGCTGCCTCTGTCATTGCCAAAACAATTATTCTGGGTCTTCCCTGCAGTTCCCAGACAGAGGGAGTCTTGCAGCAGTTCAGGTGGATTTCTGTGCTGGCTGCAGCTCATTTTTCGGTGGTCTCTGCTCTGGTACACTTCAGACATAGGCAGGAATCAATACCATGATGAATGGACTTTGCATGGAAGCTCTGGAAATGTTATGGTACCCCTGTGTACAGGGTTCTCCCCAGGAAATGGTCAGTAGCTCTTTCAGATGAAAACTGAGCAGCACTTGCCTCCAGCAGCCCCTAAGAGATACCACCTCTTTAGGTCCCCACAGTGCCAGGTCCCAAATATGCAGCCCAGTTTCAGCATTTCCTCCATTTGTGAGGGGTTCGGTAAATAGTTAATGTTGAATTCCCCGGCTGAAAAGAAACTGCACCCTGAAATGCTTATCTTCTTTAAGTTGCTTCTAATTACTTAATTATTTCCCACAGACTTTGTTTCTCTGAAAATTAGGTTAGATTCCCACAAATTTGTGGTGTTTCACTTTTATTGTGCAGTAATGGTTACTTGGCTTTCATTGACTGGCTAAGCGCTGGTCTTTACTTGATAATAAAGGTTTTATTTGTCATTAATAAAGTTAAATTCAATGTTAATACAGTAAAAGCTGTACCTTGTTGATGTATCTGTGTGTTTGTATTATGAGCATGGGTTTTTACCTTACTGCAGGTAAGATTAATTTGCAGATATTTTATAGAGGTTGTACATTCATTTTTTTAAGAGATAAATTGAGACAAATAATAATTTTAACATATACAACAAAACAACTCAAAAAAAAGGTTCTTACAGCTAGAGCTGATGAAGATGTGGGACTATGTTGCTTCGAGGAATAAAGGAGTAAAAAAGAAAACCTTGGAGTGAAAATTATTCTTGGATCAGAAAAAAGACACAAGGAACCATGCCAATTAAAAAATGAATTGTTCTTGCCCTGTGATTATTACAAATTCTTTATGAGCCCAAAAAATTACGTCTAATAATTCTAAATATTCAGCATTAGATCGTATTGTCCTCTGCAGAACACAACTACTGTTTCAAGCTGGTTCATGCCATGGCTTCCTAAATGCTCAGCCTTCCAAATCTTCACAGCTGATGAAGTATAGAGAATACATAGGTTTAATATATTAAATATATTAGGCTAAATGAAATACCTTTTTTTTGTTAGAGTCAAGATTTATATCTATATCTATGTCTATATCTATATCTAGTCTGTACCTATCGCTATATCCATATCTATATCTATATTTATATGTATATCTGTCTATCTATCTATCTAAAGCTGTAATTATTGGACACAGTAGGAGTAATGAGTCCAAGTGTTATGTATTGGAAAGCACTTTCCTAAACTTTTTTAGGTAACATTACTGAATTGCTTACTGAATGTTACAATTACATAAATACTCTGCAGTTGTAGGACCAAGCCTTCTCAGTTCTCCAGTATCCCTTTGAACACTTTATCTCTTCTTAAAATCTAAGATTTTGAAACAGCAAAATGAAATATTTAGTAGGAAAAATATTGAAAAATATTGGTTTATGATAACAATATTAATAATTCTGATGCTAAACCAGAACTTTTCATCTCTTCATAAAGAATTCATAGGTGAAAGCAACATTTTTAATTATGCAATAGCTCTTACTCCTGCCAATGAAAATTCCATTTGTACTTTCATGTTTTTACAAGGTACATGCTGTGTATCCAAATATTTGAATACATCTATTCATCCTTTATCTGCATCAATATTATCTTGACATTTATTTTCAACCTTCACTTGGCACTTCTTTTTTCTTTTGTTTTAAACATTGGGGAACTGATAAAAAGGGTTAGCTTCTTCTATAAACATTGTTGTTAACTTCATTAATGCAATTCATAAAATCTTTAGCTTTTTGCCAAGAAGTGATTTTTTAAATTATTTCAGAAGCATTCATGGAAGAGGAATTGCTTTTCTTTGAGTGACGTTGCAGAAAATTCAAGCTTTTTTTGCAAAAAGTTGATCATTGTTGTCTAAAATCTTTCTTTATCCCTGTTTTTAAATCTCGTAATTCAAAAAATCAAACTCTTCTCCCATTTCACAAGCCAAGATATTATTATATTCTATTTTTATGATTATCGTGAAAAGCATTTTCTAGCCACCTCAAAAATATGAAATATTGCCACACCAGGATTGTTGAACAAGTCAAATTTCCCCCTGGGAGGGGGAAAATATCACTTATGTCCACATGTTTATTGATTTAGATTAGTATGAAGTTGCAGAGGTAACCAACACTTCTAATATTTTTCAAGCTGTGGGGTGACCTGGTTTGTAGTGATTATCGGAGCTGTGGAGTTTGGGGAAGAGGTAACTTGGTTGCACTTCCTTGCAGCTGGTGGGAGCGACCCAGAGGACCAGCTCAAACCTCTGTGTGTCCTGCACAGGACACTGTGGGATACTCGCAGAAGAAAAACAATGTAGGCCTAACAAATTATCCTATTTGTTTGTAAAAGTGGGAAAAAATGAAATAGACCCGAAGCACAGAGCGCAACAGAAATTCCTCTGGTTTACATTTGCCAGCCCTGCAGACTCATGCTGCTCAGGAAAACTGGCAAGAGCTGCACAAGAGGAACTATTCGTGAAACAGAATGAACAAGCTTTGATACCAGCAGCCACTGCCACACAGCTTTAGTGATCTTGTCAGGGAATGTTTCTTTATCCCAGAGTCAAAGCAAAAATAAGTTAACCCATCTATGAAGTCCCTCAGAAGGTCAGCGGGCTCTCAGAAGTATTTTTGGAAGAGAAATGAGAGTGGAGCACAACATGGTGGTGACTGAAGAGTCAGCTGGTGAGTGGCAGGGATCCCATCACAGATGACTGATGCCAGGGCAGTGCAGCACAGCTCAGCCCTGACTGAGTGTCCGTGACACCAGTCCACGCCTCACAAAATCACAGAGTGCATCCAGGTTGGAAGGGACCTCGGCAGATCATCTAATCCAAGCACCCTGCTCAAAGCGTGCTTCAGGGCAGACCCCCTGCAGTTGTATGCCTACAGTGAAAGTAGCTTGCATGCTGAGTTCCTAGGGGATACCTCCTCCTGTATTTTGTTATAAACTATGAGTTTCAAAATGATTATTCCCCCGCCTATGGGTGTCTTGGAAGTGGGAACAGGTGTGGCACCATGCTAGGGAGTGGACTGAAATATAATTGCTATGTTACAATTGAGTCAGAAGTTATTTCCAATGGACAGCAGAACAAGCTGCACCATCTGCGGGTTAATACATTCATGATGATCTCAGATTTTGCATGATGTTTGTGGCTGGATTCCTCGAAGGATGTGAATGACAGAATTACAACGCAGTACACTGATTTATGATCTTATAGCAAGCAGGGAAGGCAAACCAGCACACCTATTACAGTTATTTTTTCTTAAACCAGTTAATCTTATAACTACCTCTGGACTGAGAGTCTGAGTTTTTGTGAGACAAGCCACATAAATCCATGCTGCTGGTTCAAATATTGCTGGATGTTCAGCAATTCAGGCTGCAGGTGGTTGGCTGGGCATGCATCAGGAAAACCGGCCTATAGCATCACCTCGTCAGGGAGGAGCAACATCTCCAGCAATACACTGACCAAGTCCAGAGCTGAAAAGTCCAAGTCCAAGGCTGTTGGACTGAACAGAGAAGTTATCCCAGCAGTTCTGACAAAATGATCCATACCAGGATGCTACTTTTCAAGATTTTAGTTGGTTTTCTCCATATGCCTGTTGTGTTTGTTCTTCCTGACCTATTGAAAAGTTTGTTGATGTTGTCATCTTAAAAGGCAGCAAAAATGTAAGCTAAATACTTTTGTTTTTCTCTTTTTTCCAGATTTCTGTGGCATATCTTCTGCATTCTCACAGTTTAAATCTGAAAAGCTAAAAACTCCAAACATACTTCTCTCCCAGAGGTATAGCTGATGCAAAAATATCTAAATGTCAGTGGAAGCAACATCTAGGAGAGAAGTGAGTTTCATAAGCCAAATCATCCCAAACTTCTTGCGTAGCATACACAATTAGTATGCTTAGGCCTGCACTTTCAGTTTTAGACTGAGGTCTTTCATCACCCCTCTGATGCAGGGAAATCTTTGTTTTATGCTAGGACCTAGCGTTTTGAGATCAGCCCATGCAGATCTTTCCCATGCAGAGAGCTATTGTAAGTTCTAGCAAGATATTTTCTTTTGTGGTTAAACTAGAATGACAAGGTTTCTGAACAGAGAAAACTAATACTAACTGGTAAGGTAACTGGAAAAGCAGTGAGACGTATCCTAAACATGATTCTACCTCTATGTCAGTTCTGCCTTCGTGATTGTCAAAAGGCTCTCTGTACGCAAGCTTGCCCTTATACCAGAAAAATTTGACCTTGAGACCTGCTTGATTTACTCCTTGCTGAGAATTTTATTCTCCTGCCACACTTGGCGGCATCTAGAACCATTTGTTTCCTGAGCAAGTTCACTTACCCTCCAGGGTATACCAGCTGCTGATTTTTTTTTCATTAATGGAAGCAAGAGGAAACAATCCTGACTCTGTTCATCCCAAACACATTTTTTCAAATTAAATTAATTATATTGTGACTGCTGAGTTTATTTATGTTTCATGATATCCAAGTGACTTCCCAAAAATATTGCTATTCTATGTAAGTCTAAAGCTACCAAAACAAAAGTTAAGCAATTAAAATTTCATTAAATTATCACATTAGTGTTTATCTGTGTTGTACTGAAAAGTGATAATAAACTGACAAACACAGGACCAGGAGGCCAAATAAGGCCCATTTCTTCAAAACCACTTGCAAAGACCTGCAGAAGAAAGAGCAGATGAAACAGCAAAACCTTCGTTACAACACTCCCAGTCTGAATACAAGCACAAAACCCAATCAACCTGCTTTTTAATTCTATAGATTTTGGTATGATGCCAAGATAATTTCCAGCTCATTTTTTCTAACATTAAAATAAAATTGCTCAGCAAGCTTCTTCGTGGTAATCAGGAACACCTCACATCTGCATTATGAAATTGACAATTTAAAATATTTATCTTAAAACCACAATGCAAGACAAATGGCATCCTGTACATCACTCATCAAAACAACAGGACACCTGACTACAAAAAAAGAGATCATCTCGTCAAGCAGGACAGCTGGCCATCTTCCTCTAACATTTGAATCGCAGATGTGCTTCCCATCTCCAGCATTATCCTGTAGAGGCCGGGAATGCCTTCTCTTCTTTATTTTTGGAAATAGGATGGCTTTATCCAAATTTTAGAGGAGGAATATTTCTTGATATCACCTTTAGGCACTGCTTCGGGACATAGTGTGCTTGTGGCTGTGTGGAGGCAGGGGGTGTGTGATTCTACAAGAAAGATCAAGTGTAAGCTCTCAAAATGAGGGCATCTCCTCTGTCTTGGAAATCACCATCCCAAGCGGAGATGAAATCATTAACATTCTCCTGGCCAGAGAGACACTCCTTGGCACTATCAGACAATGCCTCACTAAGACATTGCCCCAGACCTGTTTCTAGGGTTGGACCAGGATGTCTGGGATTTTGTGCTCATCCAGATTCCTTGTCACTGAAGGACAGATGAAAGATCCTCCTCCACAGGAAGGCTGCAGGGCCCCTTTGGCCCCTTTCTGCCTAAACACTTTAGTATTTCTTGAGTTTGAGAGGAGCTGTCATTTAGTGACTCTGCATCCTGATACAAAAATAACCTCTGGATGTAGGTGGGTTCAAACTGGGTTTACTGACAAAAAGACGAAGTGAATCCCAACCCCAGTCTTCAACACACATGAGCTCATTGTCAGCCAATTGTCATTCAGTCCTGGAGCTGCCTGAAGACTTTTTGGACAAATGATCATCACACCTCTAACTTCCTCATGGAATGATTTAACTGTCAAAAATGTCCATGTCTTAGGGACTATCAGGATGCAGCACTGGTGGGATAGACAGTGGCAGGGGAGTGGGACAGGGACCTCCTGCAGTGGCCCCATCCCACCAGAGATGCTGAGGATGGTGACCAGGGCAGGAGAGTCAGGGTCTGACAAGGGCTTGGGCTGGCAGGAACGTAGCTCAGGCCAGGACCAGGAGAGATCTGAACTGAGACAGCTCCTGGATAAGGAGGATGAGGATACATGAGGCGTAGGACTCTGGTGATGCTGGTCAGGGCCATCAAGCCCAATTAGTGCACTCAGGGCCCTAACAGTAAACTGGGTTCAGAAACACTCATCAGAGTCAACAAGAAACCCAATATCCTTTCGTCTCCAGCCAAAGACTGATGCTGGTAGGACGGGGAATAGTGCAGAAGAAAGACTAAAATTTCTTGCCACAAATGCAAATTAAAATATGTTCAAAGCAAAACATGTGCATTAATAAAACATATCGTACTGAGATAATTAAGCATATGAAATTATCTGTACAAGAATGCAACTAACTTTTTCATTTTCATGTAAAATGAAATAAAATAAAGTCTTTTCAGATCAGTATGTAAATCAAAACCTAAATAAAATCATGCAGTTGTAGACCATCTGCCTTCAGAGAATGTTTTTGACTGTGGTAAGCTATTTAATGATGTTGCCCACACTAACAAAGCCTATGAATTAGAGAAGTCATGTGCCTTGCAACAATTTGCTCTTATGTGCCTTTTCCTAAATACCTTTATTGTTGCTGTTACACTTGGTCACTGGATTTTATCCAAAGAACGGTATAATTAAAGCTGGCTGAGAGCTCAATTCTCAGAGCAGAATGTTGAGCTTGGTCAGATGAATGCTGTTTCATGCTTTGCCAATGATCGCTGGCTGATATTTCAGCAAAAGGCAATATTTAAAATAATATAATGTACCTAGTCATGTTTTGCAATATGTTCCATGGCTTATATATTCTTGTTTGAACCCAAAGTGATTTACTTTATTCTCTGTCACATGAATTTTGATTATCCAGCTCATTATGCGTAACTGCAAACATTGCTCATAAGATTATCCAGTCCTTCTTAAGCTCAGCTGTAGCATGTGAAAGCTTGAGCTTCTCTAGCAGTGGACTGTGGAAAGTCTACCTAAAAATTCCAAGTTATATCCACTTTAATACATACACTTGTTATTAAATACATAGCATGGCTTACGTGATTGCAAGGGAAACTGAATAAGAGATTTTGAGTTTTCATTTCAGGACACAATAAGAAAGGAAGTGACATGACTGCCAGCACATGGCAGCAGCTGAAGTGAGCCCTAGGCTCAGGGACCCGACTTCCAGGGAAAAAGAGGATTGTCAGCTCCACATAACAGGGTTTCTGAACTTGTAGATGGTGAGCAGGATGAAATTCTTCAGACTTATCTCAAATCTTCCTAGGATAGTTGTGTTTGTGCCTATAGAAATCGCATTATTGGGTTTTACTAAAGAGTGGGTTCAGTCATCACATTACAATCAAAGGCGAAACAAAACAAAATGAAGGGTCCAGGAAAACCCATCTCTGAAAGAATTCTGGCACCAACACCATCTCATGAATGCTACAGTTGAGTCCTTCTGTTGATAATTACTTGCTTGGTTGCAGTAGAGGTGAACAAAATGTCCCTAGTAGTACTATAAATGATGTGAAATATGCTTGTTTCTTACTTTTCATTGCAAATGAAATAATTGCTGTAGTTTTGTTGAGCTTCACAAAAAGCTTTTGAATGAAAATGGGTCTTTATCTAGAAGAGAAAAATTGGTATTTATAGCAAAAGCATTGAAAGAAAATGCTAGTCTTTGCCATTCTCGTGTGAAAGACTGTAAACCTTGCCTGAGCTTTTTCTCGTATTCTCTGATCCTTAAGATGACTCTCAGGAGTTATAAATATAGGTGGAAAAATGAAACATGAGCCTCTAAATGATAACTTATCACATTTCACCTTGCTTTATTCCTACAACTTATGGCTAAAACGGTAAGAGAGGAGAATTAACTCGTTAAAGAGGTAGAGATAATGACTTAAAGAACTTGAAAAATCACATTACTTTCAAGTAAGATAAGGAGGGCCTGATTTGCATTTATGCAAATCCACTGGAAGGGATGAAATTATACTAGCATAACTTAATGTGAAGATGAATCAAACTTGCCTTTCTTTATAGCTTCAGGGCAAAAAGCTGAGTTTCACAAAGACCTTTAAGGTGAAACTAAGGGTTTCTAGTTGATGGGTTATTCCAATGTTTTTACCTCAGGAAAACGTTGAAAATCATCTTTATTTTATTCCTTTTTGAAAGGTAAATTTCAAAAAAAAGGGGATTAACTGAGTTACTTATAGATTGTGTGCATATTGGTCACGTATACTCTGTAACTCAGCCTGCTGGTCAGCAAAGCCCAGGTTTTTTTCTTACAGGAGATATTATATGATGTTCTTAGCAACAGCCAGTTCTCAGGAGAACTTCAGAGATGGGGCAGAATTTAAAGAGCTGTCACTCCTTGAAACAACTTCTTACAGTCAGCAAAGAAGCAGTTATCTGGAGCTATATTATTTTATGCATTTCAGATCCAACCTGTAAACCTCCATTTCTCAGAACAGCTGTATTATCACTGTATGTCAGAAGCAAACATTTCAGTAAGTACACTGGGCGTACTGTATTCTAGAAATAAGGGCCAGGGAAAGGATGCATTGTCTCCAAAAGATCTGAGCTGAACAGGTAGTGATGTGTAACTGGTTGACTCCTTTTAAAGATACAATATATATATATGCATACATAAACAAAGATATGTCAATATATATCAGCAATTAAATATATCAAAATTTTTATATATATATGTGCCTATATTCTTATATCAGCAGGAAAAAATATGGTAAGTGAGACTAGAATCAGCTTTTTTGAGTTAGATATTTTATACAAACCAAAATTCCAATATTTCATTTATTTTAGGGGGAAAAAAATGGCCATTAAATAATCTCCAGCATGACAGAAGAACATTCAGAAGCCACCTGTGAAGCTCTGAAAACATGATTACAGCAAGAAGCACTAAAAGCCTGTCTATGCTTCAGTGTCATCAGCTTTATATCAGCTTAGCTCAAGTACCAGAAACAACCTCATTGCCACAATTTGGGATTTCCTTAAGGTGTGTGTTGCTGAAGATACCCTATTTTTACAGCCTATACGCATGTGTTTATAGCTAGCTCAGCTGTCTCTAGGTGAGGGTAAGGCATAGGCAGTTCCATCCTTTTATATCCTTTTATATGCTTGGTTTAATGCTTTAACCCTAGGAAAGGAAAACCTAACGGTACCCTGTCCCAATTGCCACAGCACTGCAACAGCATCCTTGAAGTTGCTGCAAAACTGAATTGGAGGTTTCTTATCTTTATTAATAATTCAGCCCCATTTTTTTTGGCAGGAAAATTTTAACAGGTAGGTGATCCTGTACATGATTTATACATAATGTCAGAGACATAATAATGTGTAATGCCAGAGGCATAATAATGTGTATAAACATAACTAAAAGAGTACTGTATTTTGTTGCAGTCTGGGAACTAAATGGGGATTAAATTAAGTAACAGCATAAAAATCAACACTAGGAATGTACAAGTCACTTGATCACAAATTACTACATTACCTCTCAGCATAATCTCGTGCACAAAATGTCAGATTTAATTATGTTACACTAGTTTAAAACTTCTATCATTTTTATATGTCCTCATGAATTCATTCACCACTCAAATGTAGCAAACATGCTTATGAAATTTTCATAGAATTTCCTGTACTGCCTTGTACAAGTAAACACCATGTTTAATTGTTTTGACTTGTGAAATAAGAAAATGAAATGTGGAAATCATGGTAGGATAATAAATGCAGTGTCTTGCAATGCCATTTTTACTGACATTGAGGTTTAAAAATTCCCTGGTTTTGATCTGTGACAGACAAAACCCCAAAATCTCTTTCCCCAGTGAAATTATTGGTTTTAGGCAATTCTCCTCTGGTTACCATGCTGGCTGTCCATACGTAATAACAAGGGATTAAGGTAACCTAGGAAACCAGTATTAACAGATGTAAAGGTCTACTATTTTTCATATTTTCCCATTTCTTTTATCTCAGAACCGTTGATATGGTACATAATAAAATTCTTGCTATTCTACCAATATATAGAAAGACATTATAGTAGTCAGGCTACTGGGGCAAAAAGGTCCTTCTGCAGGTGTGCAGAGAAGATATGAAGTGTACTGGGGATTCAGAACATATATCTGTATGGCTGCCTCAGGAATGAATAAGGAAGATGTTTTTAAGATAGCTGCAATCATTGACAGTTCCAGCGACAAATAAAATGCTGAAAGTAGGGAACAGAGAATGGTTTTGTTTCACTGGAAGAGAATAGGTATAGGCTGATTAGTTTGCTCATCATACACTACTGCATGAGTAAGAATACCTTCCTGTTGATGATAAAGACAAGATTCTGTGGTGCATGAGTTAAAGAGATGACCAGAGTATTTGTTCACAGTTTTTCTTTTCTGAATAACTCTGCCAAGTGGCTTTGGTCAAAGAAAGAACTCGGAAGTTTGATTGAGGGACCACTTGCTTTAAGTGGAGGTTAAGGGAAGGGAAACGGACAAATCTAAATGTTCCTTTACTTCTCACAGAATTATTTGTTCAAGAAGGGAATAGATAGCTACAAGTTTCCTGACTTGTCCTGTCTTAGTGACAGTGTGTGTGCAAAAAAAATGTTATGTGTCCCACAAGGAGACGTCTCTGGAAGACGCTGCATCTCCGTTGCTATGTGCTGACCAGCTTATCTGTCCTGCTGCTTACCGTAATAATTACTGCCCCACCAGGAACTGACAGCTTACAGCTTGATCTCAAGAGCACACTGACCAATTTCCTTTGCTTAGGCAGAGTTTAACATAATTTTCAAACTAGCCTAGCACAACTGAGCTGCATGGTCTACTCTAATATCCCCAGACCCAGAAAGCACCCAGAAAAATTAAAGGCCCAAATGGAGATCACGGCTTGGTCTTGAGCTGACTGTGGATTGAAGTGTTGCACTTCACAAATTTTGGATCTTGAGAAGGACACCCACAAGCATACTGTTCATATCCCAGAAAAGATCTGAGCTTTCCTTCATCTCACCAGGAAGCTGCAAAAAACCTGGATTCCCAAGGTTTTCAGTTCCCTTTAGGAGAATATACTAGTCAAACACAGGGGGAAAATTGAGTTCATGTAGCAGTACAATACAAAATCTCCAGTTAAAATTCTGGCCACAAGCATCTGCCACTCCACACCTACAGAGCTGACCAGTGAGATGTTTTAGATGAACCGGAGATAATACTTGCAGAAAGCTACAACACTCATGGTACATCTTTGGGGGAAGAACAAATAACTGGTACTGGTTTATTGTGGCAAAGGAGGCTGAAATCCCATTTCTGCTCCTCCAGAAATCAAATCCAGCAGACTCCTGCTCAGTAGAGCAGCTGAGGGTTTCTCTTGCTTGCTAAGCAAGGCAGCTGAACTAAGCAATGAAGTGCTGTTGGTGTACTTTGTTTGACAAGGCAAAAAAATCCCAGGGAACATGGGGAACCTTTTAGTACAGTGCCAGAAGATGAGTGGGGGAATGAGCTTCAGAACAACCTTCTCTGACCTCCATCTCAAAAAAACCCAGCCTCCCGCCCAGTAAGAGGAGACAGTGGGAGGAAAGAAAGGTCTGACTCACAGCAGAAACAAAAAAGTAACGCAAAAAGAACAGCCTGCATATGCCTCAATAAAGAGATCTCGTATATCTTTAATTAGCTCATTATAGCAAAGTGTAAAGCACTAAAGGAACCCAATATGGAATTATCAAATCAAATGGTATTAAAAAATAAAGCGGGGAAGGAAGAAGTTGCTCATGATACAGGTTTGCTCCTAATGAGCTGTTCTAAGCAAAAGGGAAAAAGAAGGAAGAAACACAATAAAAAAGTTTGGACATAATCTGCTCTAATGGAAGTGTCCATAGGAGCAAGTGGGGAGATTATACTACGGCCTCCATCATTTCCTCTGTGTCTGCATTACTGAAGAGGACTTCTCTTTCCGTATCCATACTCACTTTCAGCTCTCCAAAAAATCTAATACCCCAGGTTAAAGAAATGTTAAAAAATGTAGGTGGTATAGCACAACAAGTCAAAATGTAGACATTGAGTGTAACATTATCCTGACATTTAAAGATAAATGACATTAATTTCACGCTGTGTCTACCTCAGCCTCTCTGATCTGCAATTCTGCAGCAAAAGAAATGAGATGAGCACTTTAGGTACTGTAAGTGATGTGGCTGCAACTCACCATCAGTGTAAGTTTTACTTTCAGCTCTTTTCTCACAGAAATGACCTGCTAGATATTTTGGTACATATACGCTTTGCACTGCTTTATATTCCCTTGAGCTGCTGAAACAGGGCAAAAAGGCAAATAGGCTTTAGAGACCAAACAAGCTCAGCAGCTTTTGCAAAAACATTCGCAGAATAGTGTAAGGAACACAAAGAGCTGCCTTTGAACTTAGTCTCCTCTCAGTGCTAATGGAGTAGTAGTAGTAGTGTGCTATAGTGACCTTCTCTGTGCCTCTTGATATGAGCTGTGCTAGAGAGTAGTTGGCATGACTTGGATCCTTAAATGGCATTTACAGTACTCTTTTCTGTCTTCATTAGAAATCAGAGTAGCCGAAATGAGTAATACTGTAAAAATTATCTAAAGGGAAGGAGATGTAAACTTTCAGTCAGAGGTGAGGGAAAGCAGGGGAAAAATTACAATTCTTCTCCCCTGGCAATACAGCCCTGGGTGCAACACTTCAAGATGGATGATACAATGCTCAGCCATTCCTGTTGTACCCTTTACTAGCTAAATTACAATTGACATCTTTCTGAAAGGAAACACAGAACTTGCCATATTTTGGGTGTGCACTTTAAGATCAATAAATACATGCAGAAAATATTAATAATTCAGAAACTGACTTGTGACTGACGTCTTCTATGTTTCAGCACGTTTGAACCTGTCCCTCTGATACATCTCATCTTGCAGAGGGACAGTTTCTTGAGAGTAAGCCATATGTGAACTGGGCAGTTTCTTGTGAAGATATGGTCAGCCAGGACAGGTGACCCCAACTGACCAAAGGGATATTCCAGACCATGTGGCACCATGATCATTATATGAAGTAGGGTGAATAAGAAGGAAGAGGGGGATGTTTGGAGTGATGGAGTTTGTCTTCCCAAGTCACCATTATGTGTGATGGAGCTGTGCTCTCCTGGGATGGCTGAACACCTGCCCAGCCACGGGAAGCAGTAAATTAACTCCTCGTTTTGCTTTACTTGTGTGCATGGCTTTTGCTTTCCAGAGGGTTTAAGAGATGCTGAGCCATGGTTGAGAGTTTCTGTTGTTTTCACATCTAATGACCAGACTGGCCTATCGCTCTCCGATTTCCCACATGCAGTCAAAATCACAAACCTTTCTTATACAGAATATTATAAATAATTTACGAATTTCCTGCAGCTATGGAACTTGATGAACATATGCATCTATTTATACAGTTCAGTGCCAACAGCAAGGACCCAGGTTTGCTGAAGCCCAAAGTGGAGGCAGTGAGCCAGCCCCATTTTCAGACCCCACAGAATGAATGGGGGCACAGACCCATATCTGCATGTCTGAATGGTGTCAACTTGCCCCCTTCATTTGGTGCCTGTGCAGAGCCAGCTTGAAATTGTCTACACATTTCTTCTGGGAAGAAGCTTGTTATGTTACAGCGGCTCTTAGCCATATTCTTGGCTTATTCTTTCTTCCTCCTGTCAAACACTCTCACAGACCACAGGGTCAGAGGAGCCTGTAGAAAGGTGCCTTGCTCACTTCTCACCTGGCTCAGACTCTAAAGCAATATCTCATTAACTTAAAAAAAACCCCAAACCCAAAACCCAAACTAACTGAGAGAGAAAGAAGCACAACTGCTATTTGAGAAAAAGGAAAAACCCCAGATACTTTTAGACATTCAGAAGAAAAAGCAAAAACCATAATTCAGTATGTCAACTTCTAAAAGACCTCTCTCTCTCTAAAACTGGTGAAATGCAAGGCATTTGTAGTGTCTTTTGAAACCGTGGCACAGAGTTGTCCTATTTAATGACCTATGAGATTCCAAACAGCAATATGAAAAATGTGTGATAAATATCAAGGGCTTGATCCTGCCCTTTGGTACAGCAGTTGAGCATTACTTCCAGTTGTTTAAAATCAGCTGCTGACTGCATACGGCCTTGAAATATGGGAGGCAAAACAGGAAAAACTCCTTTGGCTGTGCATATTAGCACAAAAGTTGATGGCTTTTTATTCAGGAATTGCTGCAAGTGACTTTAGCTTATTCAGTTTTGTCAGAAATCTGGTGCTGGGTTTTAATTTACACTGCCAACACAGAGCAATGCCACCACCACTGAAATGTAAGAACAGGCTCTGTAAAGAAAACAAAACCAACCATCCAAACGAGCAGTGCCCGTTCAACACATTACCCCTAAAAACCACTGGCACTGTACTGATTTTTCTCCCCAGTCTTTTTCAGAGATGCTGGCTAGAATTTTTTATTGAGTTGTTCATTCGTGGCAGCACTGATTTTCACATGGTACATGTGTTCAGAAAAATAGTTTTAAAACGACTCATAAAAATAATTTGGAGGCGTTACAGATTTATTCATATGCCTGCATATTCTATTTGTTTCCAACCCTATTAACCCAAAGAACTCAAAAACATCATGCTTTTCCTATTTGACCAACATTCCATAATATCTGCTATAGTGGAAGAAATATAAAAAGAGAGAAGGAAAACGAATGATCAAAAGGAGAAGGGAAACAGGACATATTCAGACAAGTAACACTAATAAAATACCTAAAGTAAATAAAGGGGAATGAGATGAACAGTATAGAGAGCAGAACAAATGATGTACTGACATGAGCTAAACAAAGGAGTTAAAAATCTTCTAAGGGAACACAGAAGACAAAAAATCAAGAGAAAAAGGAAAGAATCAAGTAAAAAATCTCCCAGAAGAGAAGGAGAAATCCAAGTACATCCTCGTTTATTTGTAACACAAGCACTATTTTTCCATTTACTTGGATGGGAATCAGATAAGACACTTAATGAAAAGCAGAGAAATGGAAAGCTTTCTTGAAGATGAAGGAATGACAAGAAAATGCTCATAGAGAAAAATAATAAGAATTAATTCAACATTTTGAAAATGAAATGTACTCTAAACATCGTGAAAATTATTATTGAAAATCATAAAACTCAAGATATTGGAAAACAGAATTTATCACTCTCTTTTCACAACTTACACTGGTTTCTATTTTTGTTATAGAAAAGGGTCTCTGTAGAAGTGCTAAAGTCAAAGAATCACAGCTTACAGTTCTGCCTCTTGTAAATGTTTGGCCTTTCGTCTCTTCTTTCCTTTCCTCATCCCCAATAAAATGAACCTCAAATGGGTCTCACTGTGTGGAATTCCCCTGGCACCTCGATCAACAGGATACATAACATCTTCATGCTCCTAAAATGTGCTCAGAGGGCACAGCAGAAATGTTTGCCTCTCTACTTCTCCGTAACAAATCTGGANATGTGTATGCTCTTATATGTATATCAAACTTCTGTCTTCCGCTTCCCATTGACTTTGTCTCTCCATAATCACAGTTTCCTCTTTTTTTTCTCTCGTAACTAGTTTATTTCTTTCCTAAAGGGTGAGAGACCACCAAAAGTAATGGAAGACATAGAGAACTGACCACACCAGGGAAAACATGACATCAACAATTTAAGAAGTCCTGCCGGACTCCCTTGGGAGGAGAGGAAAGCAATGGACATCATCTGAAAAGTCAAAAGCACAGAAGGCAGCAGAGCCTGAGTTGCATACGGAGGCAGAGAAAACACAAATGAGTTTGGATCACACTCCTTTGCTGAGAGGAATGAATATGAGCTGGGTTTAATGATAATACTATTAAGTGAAGTGTTTCTGCTGCAGCAAAGAAGCAAACTGTAGTGGGAACACATGTTTTGCTGGCAGGGACAGAGAGGAATGACTGGATTTCTCAGATATATTAGAAATAGCAGCAGGATTTAACGACAATACTGAGGGAAAAAAAATGAAGGGAGAAATTAAAAAAAAGTGCACCAACTTTGTGATACTGATGACTACAGGAGATGAGAGAGTCACCAGTGGTGACAAACAAAGCAGAGGATTTATGTGAAAAATGTGTAAGTTAGCATCCAGGAAAATTTGAAGTATCAACAAAATCTGGGAAAGGAGATCTGTATTGGGTGATTAATCTTGCAGGGGATCTTCTAAATGTTTTGGTGACTAACTTGAATTCCTCAGTTTCAAAATATTTTGGACACTTACAGACCTCAATTTTGCATTATTCCCTGAGTAACCAACAAAACTGCTTGAGTTGTTCTGGTTTTGTCTGTGTGAGTCCCTGGGAGCTGAGTAAATTGATGAAAGGAAAACAACATCACATAAGCTTGAACTTGAGAAAGCTTAGTCTGGTACTGAAAGCAATCACTTTGAAATAAGTCCCACTGTTTTCAGTACGTTTTAATCTAATGTAGAGGTTGGCTAACAGTCACCCCTCCCTAGCTGCTCAGTTTGTCTGTGTTTCAAGTGCTCCTTGTTGGCTTCCAGCTGCCATCATTCCCGTATGAACTGCTGGCTTGTGACAGGAGAGGAAAGCAGTTATATGGAATGTCTCAACATGGCACTTGCTTTTATTCAAGAGGCATGCATGAGAGGGAATTTGTGCTAGGTTTGAGTAACTAGATCTCATGTAATGAAAAGACATCGGATGTGATTGGTGCTTTGGGCTCTGGTTCCTTCCACAGTTTGCAGTTCTGGAGAGGTACGAAAGCAGTGTGAAATATTGCAATCCTTCCTGGAGAAGAGTCCTCTAGAGTAGAAAGTGTGGAAACAGTCAGCAGCTCTGTGAAATCAGAAGTTTTAATGATATCTTCTGCCTCAGTTTGCTATTTGAAAAAAACAGAATGCTAATTAATCTGCATTTTAGACATACTGTGGGAGGTAACCTACTTAACGTTTGCAAACCGTTTTCCTTCATAATTTTTAAACAGTGTTATTTAGCTAAAATGAGAGCACTTGTGAACAATTGCAACCAGAGGCTTGAATTCATAATTGTAGGGCATCTTTTGTTTAATAATTAATAAAAGTCACACGGAGAGCATTTGTAGCACCTTCGCTGGTTTCAAGCACCTTAGTGAAGGTTCCAGACGAAATATTTGACTCTAAGTGAAAGACACTTTTTCTCTAAATGTTGGCTTACGCTGTACAGAATAACAAGAGTAATAGTAGTAGTAGTGACAGCAATAATAGTAGCAATAAATAATGTCATTATAATAATGATTAACTCTGGTTTTGGTGACTGAGAATCTTCTCATGGATTTCAGTGGATGCTAGATATAAGGCTAGCTCATCTAGACTTAACCTCCTTGACTGAAACTTCATATAAAACTTTGTGTGGAACTGTCGATGTCACTATAGCAGCAGGAATTCACAAAATATACCTTTCAAAGTCTAATGACCTCCAAAAATACTAGAAGCCATTGAGTCAATTGAGATATTAGCTTTATGGCACACTGCAGTTTTTTCCAAGCTGTTTCCTGATAACTCAGTGTTCCATAGTTGATAATTACCAATTTCTTTTTGTCCCTCAGGAGCTGATGACCTTATCATCTCTTCTTTTTCCAACATCCTCTTTTTCCTGACTTGTTCCATCCACTTTTTTCTTTCAGATTGTCTAATTGAGTAACATAATTAAATTAAACACAGAACAGGTATTTCCAGTCCAGAACTGCTCTGAAATTGCTAGTTCAGAACTAAAAGGTAAGTACTACCTTCATCTTATTTTTTTTAAGAAGTAAAGACTGTGGTATTTCAAAACGAGTTGTCGCCTTTCTAAAAAAAACCCCAAAAATATTAGTCATTGAAATCATTATTACCCTAGTTGTATAGAACAAGGATAAAAAAAATAAAACATATGTATCCATATTTCATACTTAATTCTGAGGTATTCTTAAATGTTTTCAATAGTCCCAGTTGAAGTCTGAGCACTGATATTTCAGAAAAAAATGGGAAGGGTCTGTTCTGTAAAGAGTCATATTTTATATAATGCCGACAAAAAACCCCAGAAAATGGAAATGCCTGAAGGTGGTTATTCAGGGCATCAATTTTCTGCTGAAACCTTAGAAAATCTGTAACTGGAGTTTCGGGTTATTTTTACCATACACTAGCACAGTTGTAGAAAAAAAATAATTAGAGTATATATCTAACGTGAAGATGTAATCATACCCAATTTAAATCAAAATCCTGATTTAGGTCTAGATGCACAAATGTAGGTATCATCTTACTATGCTCTGTTATGATACTCACAGTTACCCGAAACAAACGTTTTCAAAACTGTCTTCTCTGGCTCAAGGACAGGATGAACAACAAGAAAATAGGGAAATGTAAAGGAAAACCATGTGTTTAGCTACTAACTGTTGTTTGCTTGTTTGTTTGTTAGTTTATTTTCTACACAGCTTTTTTTTTTTTTTTGGTTTTTTTTGGGGTTTTTTTGTGCTACTATTGTGTATCAAAATCTAAGTTAGTAAATGGTCTGGTTTTCAAGCTATGACATTTACATTATTGGCTGTCTTGGTTTCCAGGAAATAATCTTTCTCTGCTGTTCCTCGGGGAAGTTTAAGGGCAGCAAAAAGAGAAGGTGCAGTTAGAGTTTCTCACAGCAGAGCCCAGCCCTGCAGCTCTGGAAAGTGTCTGGCTTGAAGAAAATCTCTGGGAGCAGGATTGTTCCCAGGGGAAGAATTGCCCAGACCTTGTTTATGCCCTGGGCTTGGTGGCAGTTCATGGCAGCTTGGCAGTGTTGCCATCCTGGCAGTTTCTGCTGTCAGCAGATCTCTCAAGACTGAAATACAGCCCTGTGATTACTCTCATTATATCTATTATCCCAGATCCATCCAGCTAAATACAGGAATAGGAAAAAAATGATGCTAATTACTCCCTAGTTATGGCTGTTGTGGAGTAACAAATCCTTTCATATAAGAAGTCATATGAGGAAAACTGGTGAAAGTTTGATAATATAAAGTGCTGACTTCCTTAGCAAATAAATTGTGTTTCATTCAGCTTTTTAAAGAGCAAAATTAGCAAAAGCAGACTCTCCCATGTGTGTCTGCACACCAACTCCATTTGCCTGTTTTTCTGGGGAAACTGAATATCCACTAACCCTGTTTCTGAAATATGTTTTATTTTGGGACAGACTTTAGATCAATAATAACTTTTCCAGTGTACGGTGAATGACAAGTATAGGCTTGATACGATAAAAGGCAATTCAGATACTGGTAAATCCACCTATATCAGCTAGGTAATGATTCCCTTCTCCATTATAAATTTATTTACATTAATACAAGAAATTGTAATGCAGAGATATGGGCACGTGACAAACACGCTACAGTCTATGAAGTCACAGACAAGTAATTAATCTATGCTCACTGCCCTGGGCAGACTCCTCTCACACAATGTAAAATGGGGTAGCAAATGTTGTTTTCGCTCAGAGGCAAGCAACTTAACATGAATTTGCATTTTCCAATGAATAATTGTGCAAATGACCTGGCTCTGTAAATTCTCTCTCTAGCTTGCTTTGTGGTAGGTTGTTCACCAATTCATATACTAAAGCCTGACTACGAATGAATCTCCACATCTTCATCTCTCTTAGAAACGCAAGTTGATTACATTGGGAAAGTTTGTATGCTACAGTGGGAAGTTGTACCAGCAGGAAGCACTGGTATAACTGCCTGGGATTGTAGCATTACATTACTAGCCCCTTTCATGTTGCAATCAATGCAGGCTAATGTAAAAATTGTGCATAAATTGGATCTAATATATATGCTAATGCACAATAGAAAACTGCCACTCCTCTGCTTAAAATGATAGAGCACTATGCAGAACAGATCACCTCTTCAAGCAAAAACATCACCATTTGGCTTTTGAGTGGCCCCATGAGTACTAGAATAAAAATGGATTAAAGTTAATTTGCACCTTGTCACCTTGATAGAATCGACCGCTTGTATTTTGCATGTACCTTTCTTTTTTGTAGATTAAATACAGACTAATTTCCTAAAAATTGATGCACACTATATGACAGTAAATGAACAAACAGGTAATAAGCCAGTCATTTTTCCTCACTGAAAAACAAACAAATGCTAAATAAATAATTTTCTTTATTATTTGAAGCGGGACTAATGAACTGGTTCCTTTCAGGTTATTTGAAAGAGAAGCAAACAGTTTCACTTTACATACTACAAGTACCAGCAATTTAGTGGTAGACATAGTCCTGATTTCAGCCCTGGTGTCTTGCCAGTCTAACACAATGCTCTCAAATGGAGAATGATAATGTTTTTGGGCACCACGAAAAATGCAAAGAGCTGCAAAATGTAAAAAAACCCAGTACTTTTATGTTTTCCTAGTGCCTACTATACCAAGAAGAGGAGAAGTTCCTGCCAATACTAGATACAAATATTTATTTTATAAAGATATGTCAAGGGTGAAGTGCCTTGGAGTGCTGCTCCTAGTGTAGTCCCCACAGGGAAGAGGCGTGACCATTTACTCCCACATTGAATAACTGTAGAGAGTTCTCACTTTCCTGCCCCGGGTGGAGCTGATCTCCCATCTCCCACAGATAAGATGAGACGGGGTTGCCCCTGTGAGAAGTCTGAAATGCTTTACCACAAGAAGCCAGGCAAACGGAGCAAAAAGTCAATGGCAGTGGCAAATACTTAGCACCTTTGTCAATCAGGCCAGAAGACATTCTCTTAATCTTCCCACAGGTGGATTAAACGGGAAAGACACCATGAATAGTTCAAAGCTTTAGAAGGAACGAGTGTACTTTGTCACTTTTTCAGGTCTGTGCTCTCTCTCACCTTGCATTTTTGACAACTTTTCTAACTAAAACTGTAAGAGAAACAGCCTGCCCTGAAGCTGGTCTTTCTAGTTTAATTAAAAGCTTTATGTCAGCTTTGTATAGACTATGTGTGCTAAATGACAGCAATTTCAGCAAAGAAGAATATTGTCTGCCCTCCCCCCAGTCATCTCCAGGTCAACTGCAGAGGTACGGTCCGGTGGAGGAATAAGGACAATTGAGATAACTTTCCAGCTCCAGTCACTTGCATCTCCTGTTGCAACATCATATTTGCTTCACTTCTTCCTTTTCCCTTTTTGTAGAGTGCAAAATCTTTTGCTCTGCACTTTTTTTGACACCCACTCCCCCACCAGCAGGAGCAGTGAGAGAACTGGAAGGGTAAAAGTTGGAAGACTCATGGGTTGAGACGAAAAATTGGAAAAGCAAAAGCCATGCACACAAGTAAAGAAAAACAAAGAATTAATTCAGCACTTCGTATGGGCAGGCAGGTGTTCAGCCATCTCCAGGAAAGCCAGAATCCACCATGCATGATGGTGACTTGGGAAGGAAAAACACCATCACTCCAAACATCACCTCCTTCCTCCTTCTTCTCCCCACTTTATACACTGAACCATGATGTCACATGGTCTGGCATATCCCTCTGGTCAGTTGGGCTCACCTGTCCCAGCTGTGCCTCCTCCCAGCCTCCCAGGCACCCTCAGCCCCCTCACCAGTGTGGCAGCAAGAGAAGCAGAAAAGGCCTTGGCTCTATATAAGCCCTGCTCAGCAATAACAAAAAAAAATCCCTATATTATCATCCCCGTGTTCAGCACAAATCCAAAATCTAGCCCTGTATTAGTCACTGAGAAGTAAATTAATTCTACCCCAGATAAAAAAAGCACACCTGCAGAGGTGCCTCTTGCTCTTCTTTATCTCTGAAAGTTTTTAAAAAAAATATATATGGATAGATGTATAAATACACACACACACACACACACACACACACACACACACACACACACACACATATATATATGTAAAAATTTAAATTGTCTTCACATCCTAAATCCTGGTCAATCTTTACGGAATAATCTAACCGGTATGTGACAATACTCCACATGGACTGTATTTGTTAAGAATATTTGCAATGTTTGGAACAATAGAATCACAAATGACAACAACAATTCCCCATTTGAGCCCATCACTTTCGATCCTTTGCTCCACTGCAGCTCCATTTTTTCCCGAGCCAATGCAAAGTTCTCATTTTGCCATTCCTAAAGCTGGATGCCAAGTATCATGGACTATCTTCTCAGATTTGATATTTTCTCACTCATAAGCATCCAATATTCATAGCTTTGAATGGTAAGTTCACTATACTATGACAACTTCTTTTTTGTCCCAAACCTGTTTACTTTCTTAGTTTTAAAAGTGAAAATTTGGCCTCAATAGCTCAGATCAGTTTGAATAGCATTTATCTTCAGATTGATCTTCTAATATGCAAAAAAATTATTAAAAATATTCTTTTGCAATACACAGTAGATTTTATGACAGGTATGAGTGGATTAAAAATGGATATTTTTTTATGGACTAAAAATGATTAATATATTAGTTGCGGAAGTCTTTCTGTTTTGTGATCCATTCAAAAGCCATCTAGACATGGTCCTGAGCAGAGGGGTTGGACCAGATGGCCTCCAAAAGTTCCTTTCAGCATCAACCATCCTGTGATTCTGTGACATGCCTTGCCCCTAATGACACTGGGGACATAAGACACCTCATCATATGAACTCAGGAAGTAAAGGCTATTTCTGGGTTTAGCTGGATTAAACAGGCGTGGATGGAGGACGCCAAGATTCAAGACCCTGGTTTGAATGACAGAATTGATTCAGAATATAAAGCTGTAGGTTTCCTCTCTTATCACTAAGGTACTGACTGCTATGGAAGTGACTACTGGTGGGTGGTTGAGTGGAGGAGAATTCCAGGAGATCAAACACCAAATTAGAAATATTTTCCAACGTTTTGAAACCAGCTAGGTTGTTTTTGACATATCAGCATTTTCTGCTTAAAGATTTATACAATATTTTCTGCTTGCTAGATAGTTGTGACTTAGGGGGTAATCATATTAGCAGATTGTTCCAAAGATCATTAGTGTTAATTACTATCCTAAAAATTAAATGTGTGCAATTACAGTTCAAAACTAAGACAAACAGGACATTTCCTACCATTACATGGTATTTATTTAAGACACCGAACAGGTTAATTTTGGAAGATATTTGAAAAGATGTTCTTTCTAATATGTTCTATGGTAATGAAGAGCAAAGAAAAAGATTCTCTGACAAAAACCAGATTTTAAGGCAACTGCAAAATCACTAAAGACAGGGGTAGACACACACTACAAAATTAAACAATTAGTAGTAATTGTTATAATGATTTTGGAGTATCCTTTTCTGATTTCAGATTTCACTATTGATTTTTCCTGAAAAAAAACTCCAAACAAACAGCAAATAAAGACTGAAAAATCTCAATCACCTGCTGCCAAAGCAGGAGAGCCACAAAGGTGACATAATGAGTCTCTTTCAATGCAACTGCTAGGGTTGAAAGCCCTAAGTGCCACAGATCAGCAATCCTATCCATTTAGCCCTGCTGGCAATAGCTGAAAAATAGCCATGGTGAATACCTCAAACAAGAACACTTACAGTGCCTTTGATGAGCTGGTTCATCCAAGTCTTACCTACACGGAATAATAATTTATTTCAACTGGTTATTTCAGGAGAAGTCCTGCTGACCCCTGAAGCAGAGATGGCACATGCAGTGGGATATGGTCGTGTCTGTATGTGCAGCTCCTTGCAGAGCACAGGGGCTGTAATGAAAGACTTTCCTTTAACTAAAAACCAAGTTATTAGTAGAGCAGGTGCATATGAAAGGCAGATACGTTTTTTTAGGTAACAGACTAAAGAGCAAAGCAATGTTAAAATATATTTGTGACTAAGATTGTACCTCACCTCAACAAATTTTTTCCCAGATGTCTAGGTGTATTTCAGAGAATTCAGGAAACCAAAAGCTGACACTACGGCTTGTTCTGTCTCCCAGTCACCAGACTGTCCTCAGCCCTGTTTCTGCTGCAGCCCTATTGTCAGGTCCCCATTTTGCCACTCCAGCTGTGATAATCTGTTCCAGTTCTACATCCAGGACAGTTCCATTTTTTTCAGTTTCAACATCTCCAGGTGAGCATATCCCTATTTCCTTTCCTACGCGTCTTTTGTCTGTCTGTAGCAGTTTTCATCCAGGGATTAGAAAGCATTTCTCTTAGCATGCAGGTCCCCTCAGTGTTACGAAAGTGCAGCTGTGAGAGCCTTTCACCTCCCATTGGCTTTTTCTCCTAAATGCTGATAACATTTATATGTTGTCCCAGAGCCATGGACATATTTTGTGAGATGGATTGAGGGTGAGGAAACTACTGAAGTCCTCTCTCATCAGTCCCTGCTCTGCATTGCTGGCATAATCAGATGGTCACAGTGGCAAGTTCACTCTCTCCCTCCCTATGGCGCACTTGGACCAATATTCCTAAGTTTTCTGGAGGAAAGGTTTACTAAAAAGGACATCTGCTCCCTCTCAGCCAAACCCATAGAAGCCATCTGAGGAGCAGTGAAGGAGGGTGGCAAGATTGTTGGACTTAATGAACTGTTCTCAAGGAAGTCCATCTGGGGACACTCTGATTCTGTGAACACACAGATGCTGATGTAATCAGTGACAAATGAAGGTTCAGAATAACAATTATAACTGCATTCAGTACTATTTTGCTCAGGTGTAGTTGTTTTTATCTTTCCCAAACAATTACAAATTACTCTATTTAATTAAATGATTAAAAAAACCTGGGCATACAATCAAGCTGTGTGCAGCATGTGCTGTGTTCAAAGTGCTGACTGAAATCACAGAAGAAGGTTCAGTTCAAGACAAATCATACTGAAAAATAGTTCTGACAGCATCAGATACTCCTTGAAGTGTTTGAGGAGATATAAATTATTGTAGACATTGAAATAAACATTGTTTTTTCTCTGTTTGCAACATAATTTGTTACTTTCAGCACATAATCAATCCAAAGGCTTGTTTGAATTCATGGAGATGTGCCTTTGTTCTGCATTGGAAAAGATTTCTCATTCCAAAATATTCCCCATTGCTCCTCCCTGCTGGAAGGAAAAAGTGGATAGAATAGCCTTCTCACTGCCTTCTTTCTCTCTCTCTAGCAAATTATTTCACATAAATCTGAAGACAAATGATCTGTCTCTTTTCTCTCCTCTCCTCTCCTTTCCTCCATTTGCTTTCACTCTGGGCTGTATTTGGTACCTGAATGACACTAAAAGCCCTAGGATGGTAAAGGAAACAAACAGGGCTGTGGGGCTGCCTCAGAGTCCTGAGTCTACTCTCATCATTAGTGCAGAGTCCTTGCACCACATGTGCTCCAAAAGACAGTTAGCTTTGAGAGTGGAAATGCCACAGTTGTGTCAAAATGGCGCTGCAGTGGGGCTGGGAAGCTGTGCTCACTGGGACAGGGATTTTATCTTGTGGTTATGCTCCTCCTCTGACACCAGCTACTGTCTCTGCCTGAGTTCTAACAAGGCTGCTCCTGCAGGGAATTTCCAATGTAAGCTTTGTCAGTGCGCAAATGTCCTAAGCGGCCACGATCCTGATTACTGCAAATATATATATACATATATATATATATAATATGTCTAAATTCACACACACCTCTGTGTACACTTGTATGTACATGCGTATGTATACGCTCACACGTTCACACACACATGCATCCTCACATCCTCCCTGTCAGTTGTGGTGGCACACATAAACCAACTTTATGACCAGTGAGACAATTTAACCATAGATAACGTCAACAGAGGAATAAACTGATGAAGTGGAACAAGGAACAAAGGTAAATTTGCCAATTTGAGAACATCTTACCGCACTTAGTATATTAGATAGACATTTTGTTCCACCATCTCTTCCATAATGCAGCTAAGTCTCTCATCGATTTGTACTTGGAAATGTCAGAGTTCATTTAAATAATGATATAGAAGGGAGAAAAAACTTTACACAGATGGGATTTAAAAGCATTTACAAGATGGAATGAAGGAGACGATGTCAGTCAACAGGATCTTCTACAGGGAACTGTAATTCCTGTTCAAGTGACACCTCCCATAACTGTGAAAAGAGACTTTACAGAGGGAAAGTGCTTCTACAGTGTGGAAAATCAGTTTTTAAAATTGAATCTAAGAAGTTGAATGTTCTGGTCTGGGAAAGTTCTTCAGTAATGTTTGAGGTTTTCTCGACCTTTACTTGCCTAAGGGAAACTTTAACTGGAATAAACGCCAACTGTGTATATGTGCATCACCACATATTATGAAATAAAAATTCTTTTTATCCTTTCTTCTGTGCTTGTGGTTTAAACATTTATGAAAATTATACTACTTGATCTGAGGGGTGATTTGTGTCTTGTTTCATGAAAGAGACTGCAGCTCAATTCATGCTCCATAAAGCTGCCAGATTTGTTAATAGAATCTGCAAATATAAGACCCTGGTACGTGCCAGCAAATATTTTTTACTGGCACAGGAATTTGAATGATAAATCCTAAAGAAATCCTCCTGTCCTGCAGATTGAGTAGACCTTACAAACAACCTCATTAAGTGTGAAGGCCTTTACTCCCAGGAGGATTTGTGGAATCCCCAGTGCTTTTCCCATGCCAGATGTTATCAGCAAAATACTGGAAAAGGTTGTAGGATGGGTAACAAATCTCCATAGGACAGGGAATAGACTGGTAAACTGAATAGTCTTTGACAACTCTGATGAGATACCATCAAAAATCTACTGGAAATCATGTGATGGATTTAGAACAAAAATATAATTAAAAAAAAAATTAGTGCAGGACAATTTTACAATAGATTCCCTAAATAGTGTCCAATTTTTTTGGTTTATGGATGATAATCCAATGTAAAAAACTAAAGTCTTCCATTGGACAAGAAGTATCGTTGTGAAATATGTCATGTAGAAAAGAGAAAAGAATGTCAGATTTTATCTTTGATTTGAGGAATGTACCTTTGTTGCATCTAATGACTATTGAAATCTAAAGGAAGATTTTTATCCCATAATTTTTAGTCATTCTGAAGACTGTGTTAAAGTTTTAATGTTTTATACATTTGTTTGGATATCATATAACTTAATTTCTATGAATTCACGATAAGATTCTTAATGGAAAGCAGAAAAATGGAAAGCTTTCTTGAAGATGAAGGAATGACAAGAAAATGCTCATAGAGAAAAATAATAAGAATTAATTCAACATTTTGAAAATGAAATGTACTCTAAACATCGTGAAAATTATTATTGAAAATCATAAAACTCAAGATATTGGAAAACAGAATTTATCACTCTCTTTTCACAACTTACACTGGTTTCTATTTTTGTTATAGAAAAGGGTCTCTGTAGAAGTGCTGAGGTCAAAGAATCACAGCTTACAGTTCTGCCTCTTGTAAATGTTTGGCCTTTTGTCTCTTCTTTCCTTTCCTCATCCCCAATAAAATGAACCTCAAATGGGTCTCACTGTGTGGAATTCCCCTGGCACCTCGATCAACAGGATACATAACATCTTCATGCTCCTAAAATGTGCTCAGAGGGCACAGCAGAAATGTTTGCCTCTCTACTTCTCCGTAACAAATCTGGAAAAAAGATCAGTCTCTGGCATGCCTGCGAGGCTGAAAGTACTTTAATGATTACTCTCCTGGACAGCAGTGTGGCATGTAAACGGGATGAGGGAAAGGCATTTTATTACTGTCAGGAGCCTGTGCCATTGTGTGTGTGCTCCAGGTCTCAGGAGTCCAAACAGAAGGTTCAAAACGCACCCCAGCACGACCCTCCCACTTACTCATGTATTTGTGTACATATATTTATTTATATTTTGTATTTTTATATAAGTGTAAGCTCTTATACGTATATCAAACCTCTGTTGTCCTTTTCCTGTTGACTTCTTGACCCACTAGAACCTCTGTTCCTACCTCCAACCTATCTCCTGCTACTGCCTCTTAAGGCCTTAATCCTCTCCAAAGCACTCCAGGGCAGCGCCTGTTCCCCACCAGATGCTGCCTGAATGGCCTAAGCTTGCTTGTACCATCACAGTGCCAGAGCAGCCCCTACAGCCCATCCTGCCCTCCTCCCAAAACCTCTTGCACACTCTGTGACATTGTCACTGTCTGGGGAGCCCTCTCTGTACCTGCCAGCCTGCATCAGAGCTCTGTGTAACACATAACACGGATGGGCGTTTTGGGGTGTTTTATAACAACACACAGACACACAGACAGACACACAGACAGACATGCAGACACACAGATACATTCTGGGAAATATAGGATGTGTTCTCTGCTGTCACAGATACTGAGAGGCTGCAGATATATCTATTTTAGTCTGGTCAGGGTCACGACTTTAAATATTCTGTTATGCTTTTGAGAACTTTCAGTCATGAAGGATATTAGTCTGCATTTTCAGACTTCAGTCCCAGGGTCCAATGCAACTAGATGGAGAGGAGGGACAGGAGGGAGAGGAGAGGCAGTGTGAAGAATTAGACACAGTCAATCATTGTGCAATTTGTGACATGGTCCCCTGGAGAGGGAACGAAAAGTTACAGCTCTGTAAGCACCTCCAAATCTTGCAGTGAGAGTATGCAAGGTATCCGTCAGGAGCGCCTGCTTCCTGATGAACTGGCGCAACTGCTTTGTGCAAAGCTAAAAATCCCATGTGAACTTCTCACAGGACATTTTTTTTTTCATAATATAAAAGAATTATCATATAAATTCTACTGTAAGGATAGGGCTTGTAGCCTCACATAATAGGATCCTTTAACTTTGAAATTCTCCTGAATCACTGAAAGTGCATTCAATATTTTCTAGTAGTACTTTTCAAAATAAAAGTAAAAAGGTCTTAAAAGAATCATTTGAACAATGCTCTCAGGCACATGGGGTGATTCTTGGCATGTCCCGTGCAGGGCCAGGAACTCGACCTGATGATCCCGATGGGTCCCTTCCAACTTGGCATATTTTATGCTTTTATGATTCTATGAAGTCTGCATGGTGATACATTTTGGATCAAAACACTTAGCCAAAAATGCCTACTCTCTTTTTTGTCATAAATCTTTGTACTCCAGTCCTTTCAATTCTTCAACTTTTGAAATGAAAGGAAAATAAATTAAATAAATGAGGAATTATGGAGAAATAAATAGGAAAATAAGAAAATAAAAATCAGATAATAATGAGTTGGAAAAGTTTGAATTAAACAGTGTGGAAGCATTATTTTTAGTTTGCTTAATTTATCTTAGAAAATACTTACAAAATCTTTCTACTTTAAAGGAAAAATCACTACAAATAGTAACATTTTTAAAATGTTTGAAGAGTTGCTTTTCGGCAAAGTGATCGTTGATGAAAAAACTATAAACAGTTCTTATTCTACTGAAGTCTATACTGCTTAGTTTGAACCACCACATGAATATTATAGATTAGCTGTAAATTGTCTAAAATAAACATTTTGTTTCATCAGATTAGAATCTGACACTTTGTATTTATCTAAATGACAATAGAAAATAGCTTTAAAATTATTTGCTTTATTGACCAACTACATAAATTTTTATCTTCTTCAGTACATTTACACAAAAAGCAGTGCTAATCTTTGTAATTAATCTCTTTGCAACTTTTTTTATTTTTATAATGATTTTTATTACTTGTCATGAAACAGTTGCAATTTATATAATATTATATTTAGTCTGGACAACCAGAGCAGTGCTACAAGTCTGTGAGCACACCCCGCCATTACCCTTTCGCCCTTCTGAAAACTGACATTTTTGATTCCTACTTAGTTTTCTGTCTTTAGCTTTTCCTACTCCCCGACAGCACTTTGTCTTTCATATCATGACAACTTATGTTTTTACTAGCTTCTCATAATGTATGCTTTCAGAAGTTTATGAAAATCTGATGAATCACAGATTCAAACTGCTCTCTAAATGTGCAAGGTCCGGGAAACAAAAGGGGAATTAGTAGATAAAAGTAATTTTGAGTTATGCCAGTAAATCATAAACTGACTAGATTGCTTACTTAAAGAAATACCTTGCCTTCTGCAGGAAGGACACGGGCTCTGGAACATGACATGGAGTCTGAGGATTTTATTTTGACATGGGCATTAATGCACCAAATTGGTTATCTCTCTAAAAAAAATAAGTGAAAAATATCCCACCTAAATGTCTAAGCTGGTTCTCTGTTTTCAAGGTTACAGACCTAGGTCTGATGAATGGCGATGGGAAGGGGATGAAGACGGCATGGAAATTAAAGAATGGAGACAAAGCACAGTTATACTGTATAAGGCCTTTGTCCATAGATACTCACGACTGAAAGGCTTAGACAGGAGATTTGTAGAAACACAATGGGAAATACGATTACTGCTATGGGCAGGCTGTACCTGACTGCCATGTGGTAAACTGTTAATATTTACATTATGGTAGTGCTTGGGGGGTCCAGTTAGAAGCCGAGTTGTATTTCACACAACTGTACCTGCACATAGAAAAGAGGTGTCTTGAGGAATGTTTCAGCCACCTTAGATTTGAAACAAAACCCATCATTTCCTTCTTCCCTGGCACAGAAGCGGGAGCTATTTTCTTTGCTGGGTTCAGATGGAAGCTGAGTGTCACCAGAAGCCTGGGTGACAAATTGAGCTGATTAGGAAACAGTCACCTTGTTTCTTCATCTCCTTCTCTCACATGTCAGAAAAACTGTGGCTAAACCCACAAACATTTAACTGTAGCTAAAACCCCAAATATTTAACATTTAAAATCCATGAGGAATTTACATGTAGTTTATCACGAGGTGATAACACCATGTCATCTGACAGTTATAGTTCATGGATATGAAAATCTAGGTGACCCTAAAGGAAGCAAACATTAAGCTATCTTTCCCAGATCTACCGTAGTTTCCTTACTGTAATGGCCTCTGAGATATTGTCGCCCCCGAGGTCCTACAACCAGAGCGTGGGAAGGAGAGGGAAACCCAGCACAGAACAATTTGTTCTGGGAATACACTTGTCTTTCTTCTATTTATCCTTCAGGGCAATGCAAATTTCTTTTAAGCCTTGAAAATTATATTCATCTCCCTTCCAATGTTTCTTCTCTTTTTAATGTTAATTCTGTAATGAGATCTTTTAATACTCCAATTCTCCTCCTAGATTTTTTCCCCTGGCTTCCCTAGTATTTATCAGTGCAAACTACCAAATGAGAGAAATACAGAGATGGCTCCCAAAATAACATCTGTAGTGGAGAACCTATAGCGGCTGCAGATTACATAGGCGTACCCAAAGTAGCTCTAAAATTTGCACGTTTGGATGCAGCTAAGATTTATGGAGCAGCTTTTACAACAGCTGCAGAGCCCTTTGCTGCTACTGCAGACTCGCCCTTGTCCGGTGCTAAAGATGCAGTGAGTATTTAATTGGACACTGTGACTGCAGTTCCAGGAGGTGCAGTGGTACCTTTGGCTGCAGTGGAGACAGAACCGATAGAGATGATAAATCATTGCAAGTAGCAAAATTGTCTGTAAGTTAAGAATACAGAATGAAGCTGTTCTCACCTGCAAATTTCCATTACAAGGATGAGAGCTTTCCTAAAACATAATATTCTTGAAGGATAAAAAGACAGTGGTTCCCATGGTGATGAGAAAAAGGATATTGGAATGAAAATGTGGAGGTCTCTTGAAATAACTAGCAAACAAATCTGTAAAGTTGATGATATGGTGAGTAAACACAGAACTATGGAAACCAAAAGAAAAATATTGGATCAAAAAAAAGGCACAAGATATGGGCTGCTCTGGGGGTCAGGAAACACTTGGTTTCATGGTGGTTAGATATATATGACTTGTGTGCGTGGGAAAGCTATGATAAATTTTGAATAACAAGTATAAACCTAATTTTTATTGCTAGAGATGGTTGTGTATTTATCCCAAACTGTTTTGGGTTTAAAGAAAAAAAACCTTAGTTTTCCATGAAAGTGGTTTACATTATCTTATTAAAGGCCTCTTTTAACAACTTTTCATAAATTGCCAAAATTATATTGCCTTTTTGCAGATTGTCAAATATATTGAATCTGAATTTATGTATCCAGGATTTCAAGAGATCGTGGAAATGGTATAAAGTTTAAGATCAATCTCGTATTCTTGAATGTACTAACATTTTCATTGTAGCACATCCAGACTAAATATCGTTAAGCAGATATGTTGTTAAAAGAATATTTCTATAACATATTTTCCCCTTTCTCCCAAGGAGTTAGTGCATGTTAGAGAATTTATGTACATGGACTTTTAAACAGTGCTGCAGCATGGCAAATCTCCAGCTAATTTTCAAATTTTCAGACATGTCCAATCATCAGATTTGATGTCCAATCACTAGATTTTATGATCAGATGCCAAATTTGAGGCATAATGAAAGAATGAAAAATCGTTCTGTGATTTTGCCAAAGAAATAAGACAAATGCAATATAAGTACAAAACTTTTTGGCAGAAGAAAAATACGTCTTAGAAAAGAAATATAAAGATGCTTCCAGTGTAGGTGAGAATGTGACCTGAGAAAGAAAACAACAAGGAGATGGAAGAGAAGAGCAACCTGAGATCATCTGTATCTCCAACTGGTCAAAAACTTCAAGGATTTATCTGGGCTTTGACAGCATAAGATAGGTTTGGTAGAAACACACATCCCTTCTTTGAGTCTCTGACAACCTGGGGAGAGCACTGCAGGGGGTTGAGTTAGCATGGGTGCTGTATTAGGCTTTTTAACTGAAGCTGGATCAAAATGTACCCTTTAAAACATATTAGCAACTTCCTTACTTGCCTTATTATTCCGCTTTGAAAAATCCACTCAACTTTGTCTCAGAGTCTGTCAGCTGCTGATGGATTTAACCAGGCAGCCTTATTCACATCTTCCTGCTTGTGTGTTCTCCAGCTTTTAGGATCTCATGCAATTCCAGAGAGAGAGCATTTAGAACTAAATCTATCAAATGACCTCACACAGGAAATAATCCATTTCATTCAACTTCCTTTGCCATGGATTTAGCTTGCAGACTTGATATATAGAATCCTCATTTTGGTGTACTAAACAAGATCAAAGGTGGCTCTGACTATTCCAAATTCCTCTGAAAAGTTAATCTGAATCATTATGCTTTAGACAACTTCTCTCCTAGGAGGCTCTTCTTTAATGAACTATTATTCACCACAGCACAGGATCTGCTCAGCTGAAATAAGCCCAAGCATCTTAGAATTTTACAGCTGCTGTAATTAAACAAACACTGTCAGACCAAACTTTTCTAAAATCATGGAGCTTATTTTGTTGTTGTTGTTGTTGTATATATGTATTAAATGTAGTGGCTCAGTCAAGAACATTTTCAGAAATATTGTAAATTGAGATACAATTATCTGTTGCCAATATGCAAAAATCGAATAGGGAACCTAACCTAATTCAGTGTTCATTATGATTAAAAGCACTTTTGCCTTCATTGCTTTGTTCAGGCAGAAAGCAAGAAATGGTCTTATGAAATGATAGGGCTTGATCCAGTGGAACTGAATTAAATAGAATCGAAAATGAAAGTGAATTGAAATTTTTAAGCTCTTCGTCTTTCAGCAGGTAACGCTGCAGTTAGAGGTAGCATTAAGAGCATCGGATTTCTTCTGAAAATATCTCTGGGCAAGAATATCTCTTCAGTACTCTAAACATGGTGGCTGTAGGTACAGAAACATTCAAAGTATTGTCATGAAAATATTCATAAGACTACTGCTTGAAAAGACAAGAATCCATCTTCCAGAGGAGAGTCTGATTCCATTATCTGATTTCCTTTAAGAAAATATGTGGGTAAGTTTTCATGTTTATTTATAGCTGCTGCTGCTTTCATTATATCTTGCTTTCTTATGTGCCATTTCATGCATTATGCAGGAGTGAAAATGAAACAAGACCCAGTGAAAATTAGGCTACAGAGCATGCCTGAATTTCACCAACTTAAATCCCCTGAAGTGTTTGAAAAAGTGTGTATTTCGTGCTGCTGCTGAGAGAGGCATGGGCTGAGCTGGGGGGTACCCAGGGGCAGGCTGTGCTTCCTGTCTGCAGAGAAGGAAGAGGGCATCAGTGTCCATCTTCTGGGGAATGCACTGAAGAGGCAGCATCCAGGGGATTCACACACAGCCAGTGACTCTGTGGCAATAAAGGGAGAGCCATGTCTGGAATATAATCATTTTTACATCCACAAGGGATCGAAACTCAGTGGCTTTTGCTCTCGTTATCCAGACAGCCTTAAAATATTACTGCATCTGGTCAGCTGGACAGAATTTCCAGCTGCAGGTAGTTGATATCTCCTTTAGCATGCCATTGATAAAGTGTCATTGATAGGACACCTTTGTAGATTAACAGCACTGGATATGACCGACCAATTCTTACAGTTCCTTTTACAAGTCTAAGAACACCGTTTGATCTTAACATTGTTTTAAAATATATGTTTTTTCTCTTTGCATTGCTTACTTCTAGGAATTAAAAAAAAAAAAAAAAAAAAATCATAACCCCCGAATTCATGTGACTCTATCTATCCCTTTAATCCATCCAGACTTCAAGATAATTTTATTCTTTTAACACTTGGTTTCATCACTCTTCTTTTCTGTACTTTTTCTGTAGGCTGAGAAAGCTCCATAAGGCATTTTATTACAGGTGTTAATATGACATCTGATTAATGCAGCCACCATTATAATTAAAAAGCCCTTGTTCCAAGAAGATAATTGCATTTCCTTTTCTTTTGATTCAATTATATTAGTATATTACCCTTACGTTTCAAATTTCCATTTTTAAGGTATTACATTCTTCTAGGAAAGTTTGATTTCTTTGCAATTTTGAGTGATTTTAAAGATTATTATTGGTCCCAAAAATTAGAAAATCAAGAGAAAACACATAGCTTTATATAGAAGAACCTGCTTTTACCAATACTACTGCCAACTTTTTTCTCTAATTCTGGACTTCAGCCAAAATACACAAGTAGAAATTAAGTGCTGAATAAGTGTTAAAAATTAATCACTTTCTGCTACATGGAAACTGATACTGAGCTTTCTGAGAGAGCCTGTCTGAAGATATAGCAACCTTCACTGTAGCTTCTGTGAACAGAGCAGATCTAATCATTTGGGTCACTTTCTGTTAAATATAAGAACATAACCATCAACATTTTAATGTAAGCAAAGTGATAAGGTTACCGAGAATGATGTCTCATCTTCAGCTGATGTCTTCTAACCACAGCTACCACTCTCAGGCAAGAATGATGCTTCAAAGGCATATGCACACACAAGATATTTGGGGAAAATCCTAAACATAAATAGCCTCTCATAGAATCACAGAATAATTTAGGTTGGAAAATAACTCTAAGATCGCTGAGTTCAACCCCAGCACTGCTAATTCCACCATAAAACATGTTCCCCATCTATATGTCTTTTAAATATGTCCATGGTTCAACCACGTCCCTGGGCAGTCTGTTCCAATGCCATACAACTCTTTCCCTGAAGAAATTTTCCTGATATTCTTGATCTAAGCCTCACCTGGTGCAACTTGAGGCCACTTCCTCTGCTCTTGTCACTTGTTACCTGGGAGAAGAGACTGACCCCCACCTTGCCGCAACCTCCTTTTAGGCAGTTGTAGAGAGCAATGAGATCCCCACTGAGCCTCCTTTTTCTCAGGCTAAACACCCCCAGCTCCCTCAGCTTCTCCTTGTCAGATTTGTGCTCCAGATTCAGCTCTGTTACCCTTCTCTGGAGATGCTCCAGCTTCTCAAAGTCCTTCATGTAGTGAGAGGCCAAAAACTGACCATAGGATTCCAGGTGCAGCGTCACCAGTGCTGAGTACAGCAGGATAATCACTGCCCTGGTCCTGCTGCCACACCATTGCTGATCCAGGCCAGGTGCCATTGGCCTTCTTAGGCCTCTGGGCACATCTGGCTTATGTTCAGCTGCTGTTGACCAGCACCCTCAGATCCTTTTATTCCAGGCATCTTTCCAGCCACTCTTCCACAAGCCTGGAGTGTTGCCTGGGGTTGCTGTAATCCAAGTGGAGGACCTGGCACTTTGCCTTCTTGAACCTCATACAACTGGCTTTGGACCATCCACACAGCCTGTTCAGATCCCTCTGTAGAGCCTTCTACCCTCCAACAGATCAACACTCCAACTCACCTCGGTGTCTGCAAACATTCTGGGAGTACTTTTGATCACCTCATCCAGATTGTCAGGAAAGATGTGAAACAGGACTGTCTCCATTACCGAGCCCTGGGATACACTGTGGTGACTGGCCCCAGCTGGATGTGACTCCATTCCCCACCACTCTCTGGGCCTGGCCCCACAGCCAGGTTTTACCCAGGAAACAGAGCACCCATCTAATCCATGAACAGCCAGATTCCTCCAGGAGAATGTTGTGGGAAATAGTGTCAAAGACTACTGACGTCCAGGTAGACATCATCCATGACCTTTCCCTCCTCCAGTGAACAGGTAACCTTGTCATAGAAGGAGATCGGGTTGGCCAAGCAAGACCTGCCCTCCATAAACTCATACTGGCTTGGCCTGATCTCCGGATCGTCCTGCCCATGATGGCAGTCAGGATGATCTGTTCCATGTCCTTCCCCGGCACAGAGGTCAGGCTGACAGGCATCCTCCTTCTAGACCTTCTTGTAGATTGGCATCACATTTGCTGAGCTCCAGTCAACTGGAACCTTCCTGGTTATCTATGACTGCTGATAAATGACAGAAAGTGGCTCAGTGAGCTCTTCTTCCAGCTCCTTCAGTATGCTCTGAAGCCAAATGAGGTCTAAAAGACTGTCCCTAGGGGTACTCTCAAACAGTCTCCAAAACAGGCCAAAGTCTGCCCTACAGAAAGTGGCAGTTGTGCTAAGCATCCTTACTCCTCCGAGAAGGGAGAATTTCTGATCACAAGATGGCCTCCAAACATCATGCGCCCCACCAACCCCTCTCTGTTCACAAACAGCAAGTCCAGCAGAGCACCTTCCTTAGCTGGGTACCTCACCAGCTGTATCAGGAAGTTATCTTCCACACATTCCAGGAAACTCTTACACTATTTCCTCTCTGCTGAATTGTATTTCCAGCAGACATCTGGTAAGCTGAAGTCCTCCATGAGAACAAAGACTAGTGATTATGAGACTTCTCACAGCTGGTTATAGAATATTTCATCTTCCTCTTTGTCCTGGGTGGGAGGTCTGGAACAGTTGTGTGAGTCATCCCACCATATCTCGTTATGACAACTCTATGATCATTTTCCAGTTGCACAATAGTTTCCATTTCTTCCTGTTTGTTGCCCATGTACACTAGTGTAGGGGGGTTTTGGCTGGGCTGTTGATCCCAACACCCTTTTGAATGCTTAACTGCCCTAATTCCTGTGTGATCCTCTTCAGGGACTTCCACAATTTCTAACACATCAATAAGCCTTGTGTCTTTACTGTTTCATAAATCTCTGGCCCCACTGAGACAGCAGACCAAGGGACCTCACCAGCAACTATCCCTCAAATATTGGTGTGCTACCTCCAAGTTTATCTTGAGTGAGTTTGGTTTTATCCCTTTTCCCCTTCAAATCCACTTAAAGCTCTTTCATTGACCCCTGATAACTCCTGTGCAAAGATCCTTTTCTCTCCTTGAGACAGGTATAACCCATCAAACATGCAACCTGCACTTAAATCTCACTCATTCGCAAGAAACTTCTGACTGTGGCAAAGCTTTAAAAGCCAGAGACCTCATGAGAGTTAGTCTGGGCAGAATCAATGATGTCTAGATTTACTTAAATTAGCACAATAGCTAGATGATTGGTGAAATTGAGGCTATAAGAATCACACGCAAGTTAGATATTTTCTCCTTTTACAACTTGAAGGTTTTCCTTTTCCTTTCTGCCCACACAATCATTTTTGTTAAAATCCTTCCACAGGGCTTTCTGGAAAAACACAAAACTGACATTTTGGAGACATTACCATCTCTGCATGTGCACAGAACAAGGATCGGCACAAAAAACGAATATACAAATATCAATGTACTGCCCCAGAAATGAAGTGTCAGTCTGACTTGGAACATTTATAAATCAAAGAAGTATGAGATTATTATCCACTTGGCTCCTTCTCCTTCAGGGTACCCAGAAGCATGCCAATTAGTGCCAGCTGTGCTGACAGCTATTCATTAAGTCTATCAGGAAACTGCTCTGAGATTTAGGGGTTTCATTAATTCCTCTAAAAGCATCAGAGCAGGTGCTTTACTCATAGTGGGAAATCCGAATGCTTCCTTTCAAGACAGCTCATATATGCTTCAGTGTGGTCAATAACAATGTTTTTGAGGGCAATAAATGGCTGAATGCATTGCTTTCTTTGCTCTTGCCTAATAAAGTAAAGCAACAGGCACTTACTGGCAGTCGTGGCCCTGACAGTGAGTCCTCTCTGAATCTCACCATGCACATCCTGCACCTGGGCATGTGCTGCAATCTGGTCAGGCATAAGTTCAGAACAAGCAAGCAAGAAATACGACAGTAAAAAAATTTCCACTCTCAAGGATTGTCCTATAATTCAGGAAAAAGCAGATGGGATCCTCCTCCCTTCCTGCTACCAGATGGGTGGCCTCAGCACCAGCCAGATGACCCCACAGAGCCTCCTCTCACGAGGCAGTATTTGTCAGCGCAGAATTGGTCTGGGATTTTTTTCTGTTCTGGGATTCACTTGGATACATTATCTCTTAGCAATAGAAATTACTATGGATTATTTTCCTCTTTAGTTTAAGACATGAAGGATGAAAGTTTAATGCTTGATCCTTTTTCCTGACTGACACAGTATGGATGTTATTATTATCCACATAAAGATAAGTTTCTTGCATACCTTGGATCCCAGTGATTGCATTTTCCTCCAGAAAGAAAGAAACTCTTCACATTGTATCCAGTTTTTACTTAATGTCTCTCCACTTACTTTGTTTTATGAAATGTGAATGTTTGTAATGGCCTCTGTTATTTCATATATCTCTTTCACTATATATGCTTTGCATGTATTTCTATCATATAGCCTTTGTCTTGTAAGCACATTAAAAAGGCTTGTCCATTGAAGTCCATCACAAATAATTAAGTTTTATAAATTTTTAAATTTCTTTTCTCTTAATTACTTCCTTAAGACAGAATGGCAGAACTGAAAATACTACTGGTACTATGAAAGCAACAATAACTGATATAATCTAAGCATCTCCATTTAAGCTCATCTCTATTTTTCTTATTTTCTTCTTCATGTTTGCAGAACGTTAGAGTCAAGACCTGAGACACGGAAAATACAGTTTAGCTCTGCAAATAATGTATGCATCAGTGATATATATTTTTTTTCTTTTTTTCTTTTTCTCTTAAAGGACAGCCCTTCAATTTCCTTTTATTCATTCAAATACCCAGAAGTAGGCATTGAAAAAAATGGTTCCCATATTGTGGTTTTGAATTCTCATTTTTTTCAAATCTTTGCAAATGGGACAGGCATAGTCATTATTAATAACTCTAATTTCACAGTCTCCCCACTTGCACATTGCCATGGTCTTATATAGCTTTAAATGAAATTCGTGTATACACATATATCCATATGCATTACATGAAATCAAGAACTGCCTCATAGTGGTGATGCATTTTTTTCCCTGAAATTTTTAAATATAACTATCTACCATGATATCATAGTTTCAAAAGTAATTATGTAGCTCTTCAGGATTCACTGTAAAATTCCCACTGATACTTACAAGAGCAGAGTCAGTTTTGTGAGCCCAACACTTCCAAAAGCTTTATGAGGACTCCATGTTGTACAAATGTTTGCAGGAACTGTAGGAGAAGCCCAGGGCTTTTATTTTCCCAATCTATAATTTGTTAATGTGTTAGTCTGTGTTAGCTCTGAGGTTTTTTTTCTCTTTTTTGATGTTTATGACAGATTTTTCTGTCACTTTTCCTCAGTATTGGAAAAATAGACAACTTCAGAAAATATTTTACTATTCAGGCAATTGTAATTGATATCTCTGTTTGTCTAGAAATTAATAAAGCTTTGAGTTTGCCACATGGCAAATGCTTGTAAGGGTTTGGAATGGGACTGAGTGTCTTTATCCGACTAAGGGTAACTTCTGTCCATTTCTTGACAGCATTTATTCAACTGTATCCATATATTCAGATGACATCATGTATCCACAAAAGAATGTATAATTATTAGACAAAAGCTGTGTTCCTATTGAGAAATGTAAAAACAGGAGCTAGCTCTGAGGCTGGGAATGTTTTGTTATAACCCTGAACTTTTCCACTGTAGAACAGTAAGTTTCAGCTGATCAGTTTATCTGTGAAATACTTCCTTATGCCATGAAGAACTATAGGGGAGGATGGACACTTTTTAAACAACACATGGGCACTGCTGCCAAAATGTCTTTTACTTAAATAGGATTGGAGTCCACATTTAATGATGAAAGTGCTTATATGTGATGAAAAGGCTTCTGTAGTTGCACTGCTTTTCTGATTAACACTTCCCACAAAATGAACCAAAAGTAATGAATTTTATTTAACAGCTCCAAAATTATGACACAAAATAAGATTTACAGTGCTTTAAATCTTTCTTTTTCTCCTAAAAGAATTAAATGCTTTGCCTAAAATACTAAAAAAGTAATTTCTTAAGTTCAGTTGATAAGGGGCATGAGAAATGAGGTTTCCAATCTTTTAGTGATGCTTTGGAGTGGCTACCTAGAACAGAGGCTGGACAGAGTTAAGAGAATATAGTGCGTATTTATTAAAGGCCTTCAATAGACACACCTCGGACAGTCAAGCCTCCCAGAGGCTACACCCAAAATGGGTGATGGTCATGAGTTTTTCAAATTATAAATTTGGTCTATTTGCATATCAGGGGTTAATTGTCCAATTACAGCTTCAGGTAATGAAGCCATATTTCCCCAGTTTGCTCTCCCCCACCCCCGACTCACATTTGTTTATACTTTTTGGGGCCTGAGGCAGAGGGTGTCCTTGGATCTCAGGCTTATAGGGATTGTTTTGTCTGAACAAAATGGGAAGAGCTTACTAACACTTTATATGGAGTTCAGACCTATACACTAATGCAGTACAGGATCTGAAAAATATAAAAGCTAAAAACTTTAACTCATTTGGAGTTAAAGCCCTGGGTAAAGTGTCTTGTCCTGAGGGTCCCTTGCCACAAAGGACAGAGGACTGAGCAGAGCTGTGCAAGGCAGCTAGAAAAAGTAGATACCTCATTCTGGCTGTGGTTCTTTCTCTGGAACCTGATTTGAGGTTCTGAGCTCATGTCAATCCTGTCTTATACAGAGACACGTGTAGCTTTTGAAGGAGAGAGAGAAGTGGTGGGGATGGCGGAGGAATGAGGATTTTAGAAACCCACAGAACAGTGGTCCACTTTACTCAGGCAGGGACCCTCTGCCCGTGTGCCTGTGCCTGATTTAGTATAAGAATATATGTAAGAATAGCTAAAGTCTCAGACGCGTCATAGCCTACAGGAGCTTATGCACTGATTTTAATGGAAATAGGTTTTCAGTCAGAACTAGGGAACTTTTTTCACAAATACGTTTATTAGATTGGAATGTAGTTTACCGTAGGAAGTGTCAAATGCAATAATAGAAATTCACTTCAAAAGCCTTTTTCCATTCAGCTTCTGTCATCCTGTGAATATTTTGGTTTCCATTTCTCTAAGAGACTAAGAAATTACATGTGTTAGGTGCCTTATTTGGACAAACTCTGCCTTATTAAATATCACATATTTCACCAGATTAACTGATGCAACATTTTTTTATCAATTGCGAAAATAATGAGAAAATAGGTAGAGTATATATTTAAATATATAGCCAGAGTGCTACACCCAGCTGATGGGAGAATGTAGTAAAATGGCATTTATATTCTCAATCTTATAGGGAATCATTGTCGTATTTCTAAATAAATGCAACTAAATGAAGCATTTCAATTTATATTAAAAAAATCAAATTTTTCTGTAGAGGAAGTAATAAAAAATATTCTGACTAGCACTACTTCAGAAAACTTCGTTTATGAAGACCATTAGTCTGACCTCATTTACCAGCACTGAATTCACTTCAAACTGATTATAGTAGCAACTTATCTGTCATGCTCTTTTGACATAAAAAGAACAAGAAAAATTGAAGCAATGTAGTAATTATATTAAAATATCTTCATTTTTCATAATTGGTTTTATATGTTAACAAGAGTGAACAATGTAACCAAGGAAGTAATTACTTGCTTCTATCTGATCCCTATTTTTGTAAGAAACAATGTTAAACCCTGAACTAATTATTTTAAAATTCTCCTTTTACCCAGCCTTACTTTTTATGTTCTGGAGCCCCAAATTGATGTTTTCAGTGGAATAATTAAACAAAATGCTCCTCTTTTCTGCATGTATTCATGTAATGGGTGTTGAAGAAAGTAAACAACAAACAAGTCAATGAACAGACCACTGTAGAAATTGAAAGCTTTCTAATTTTTCCTGCTTGGATGATCTATCCTAGGCTGAAAGGAAATACAATTTGATGCGTTTACTAACACAGCTTTAGCTGGGATCTAAAGTCAATGCTCTTGCTGCTCCCTTCAGCTGTGGCTAAAGGCAGTGCTGAATTTTATTGCCTTCACAGCTGCACATACATGGTACTATCAGAGCCAGATGAGCCCTGTTTGACGTCTGAAGTGTATATAATCAGTTTGTGTCTCAGTGATATGGCAGGTCTTTCTGAACTCAGCGACAATTCAGTGTTCTGGGAAGTCTGGTGGCTTGAATTCTATTTCCATGCTTAATAACACAGACTGCCTCAAAATTACTTCTTTCTTCATGAATGTAAAGAATTAAGATACAATAGTCAATTATTCAGGTCCTTCAGTTCGGAACTGTTCCTGAAAACTAACTTAGGTTCAGTCCTAAGTCAAAATTTAACTTTGTGAGTACCTACATACGTATATATATCCATATATTCTATACAAGTATATTCTATACTTATATAGATCTTTACATATACACACACATAGAAACATGCCCACTCATGCACCACAGAGACTGCTATTACCCTGGAATGACAACAAAGTATTCAACTTACTGACAATTGCCTTTGCCCAGCCAGGACCAGCAATTGAATTTAAATCAATCGTTAGTCCCCGCTCCCCTAAAAAGAATTCCTAACTCTGAATTAACTGTCATAACCTTGTGACTGCCATGCGTCTCCCTTAAACATTCCTACTGTCACTAATCCTCATTTTAGTACTAGAATTTAGGATATTCCCCATGTAGGCATTTCTGACTGCAATCTACGCTGGAGCCAAATTACCACTACAGCAGAGTGCCTCATTATCCCCTTAGCTGATGGCAATACATCGTTACAAACCCTCACTTTTGTCCTGTGGTATTTGAGAAACAAACTTGGCATTTCAGGTTCTGCTGAGTCCTAACTCCAAATCTAACACCAACATCGACGTGAAACTTCCAGAGGCGCAGTAAATCCTTCCTGCTGTCAGAATGGTGCCACAACTTTTTGCACTTTCAAACAGGCCTCATGTGAGTCCTCCTTCCTTGCACTTCCTAACAGGACATTGGAGTCTCTTCACTTCAACCTCAGCCAAACCCATAATGCAACTTTAAACATTAGTCTACAAATTTCCATGGTTTACTATCATACCCCTGAAAATCAGATTTTGAATTATTTGTTTCTGCTGACGCCTCTGATCCCAGTATTAACCGCTTGAGAGGATATAGAAGTTAATGTACCTGGTCAACTGCTGCTTTCAGCTTGAGGACTGATCCATGTTACACGAAAATCATGGCCTAGTTACACCAATACAAGTTAGGACCATAAATCATAATCCCAGTTCCTGCTGACACCTAGGATCTTAACTCTATCAATTTGGAAGGCTACAGACACAAACCTAACTCCCAAACTGTAATCTATCTCTGATCACCAAGTCTCTTTCTTTGCTTTTCTGAACTCTAACAGCCTCCCTTTTCTTGTTCAGGACTACCCTTGAAGTAAAAACTACACCACTGCAGCTCAGCCCAACTCTACAAGCCTTGTATCTTGCTTCTCTCGAAAAACAAAAAGTCTGCCCTTAGACCAGAGATGATCATATTCCTTGTTACTAAATGTAAACCTTTGTCTGACCATAGCAATAATCTTAGCTATTCAGTCTTTCCTGCCCTGACCCCAGAACTGAAGTTGAGCTACATCTTCATTCAGAATTTATTTTAAAAAATTAGGATTTCTGTAAGTTTTCATCATCTTAGCTGCAAGGATATAAGATGATTTAAGCTGTAAAACTATTTATTTAGATATTACTGATTCAAACTTAAATGTATTTTGCTGACGAGTGAACCCATCCTGGTCCAGACTAAAATATGATACTTATTTCTTTCCACCACAGCATTTTCATCGGACTTGTGTGACCCAGTTTACTCATTATTCTTCTTTTGTCTGGATTGCATTCAAGACACAAACTTTACTGCAATATTTAAAGCAGTCCTGTGACCTAAATCTTCTTAAAACATAACCTAGCCTAGTCCTCATTCTGAAACAATTGTGCTTCTTAGACCAGTAATTGTCTTTCACTTCTGTGAACACTCTTTGCTACTGCTTTGGCAAGCAGATGAGCATGGGGTAAAAATGAACAAAGTGTTATAGTTGGGACTGGCAAGATTTGATTTAGAAGTTGATTTTGCTTCACCGTTTAAAATGGCAGGGGTTGGGGGTAATGAATTTTAATATACGAAGGACCTAACTTTCAAGTTAACCAGCAGTAGAGGCTATCTTAACCAGTGATGGCTCAGAAGATGAACAGGTATAAACATATAATAATGTGTAAATTCAAAAGTTGTGTAGATACTTGGTCTTGATTGTGTGTCAAAAAGAAAAACTAGTGGTTTTCGGTTGTTTTTTTTTTTTTTCCCTTTTTTTTTTTGATGGAGGGATTATGGTTAGATTGCTGTTCTTATAGCTATTTATATAAACTGCCAGACAGAGCAATATAAATGGAAAACCGATGGGGAAATGTTTATCTAACTAGAAATACTTGTGGCTTGCTAAAGAATAAGAATCATTCTTCTTTATATAAAATGACAGAGTCTAACATTTTTTTTATTTTTACAGGAACCAAGGAGGAGCCACGTGTTTGATGGGAGGAATGGTTCATTGATTATTTGTGAGACTGTAATTTCACAATCCAAAAGCTACTACTGATTCATTAAATAAAGGTGACTACTATTTCTATTAAATATTCTTGGTTCCCGCCTTTATGAATACTACCTGTGTCTCTTCCGAAACTGAAGATCTGAAAGCACATTTCTGATCTATCAGCCTGCTAGATTCTATAATGCCAGTATGATTGCCTCCAGGCTATCTGTGGCCTGTGACCAACATGAAGTCTGAGGACTGATAGAGGACTGGAGATACTGATGATAGAATTTTATCCAGCAGAATTCATATTAGAATTTACGATTAAGACTGGTGCTCATGACTGCTGCCCCTCATGAGGGCGGAAGCTGCGTTTCCCCTAGAGCCTGTCAGAGCAAGGGGAAAAGACTGATATTATAATCACATAAAAGTTACAGCCTAACTCTGTGGATCTGTCATGATGTAGATACACTTTGTTCTTTAAATCCTGTTACTTTTAGTCTTAACCCTAATGAAATTACAGTGCCACCACTCATGAATTCCTAACAGTGCCTTAAAACATTCACTCGTGAAAAACTCCTACCCCAGCCTCACAGGAGTGAGCAATAAATCTCCCAGTGCCTTCTTGCTCTCCAGTCCTCTAACTCTAGTCTTAATCTCTTCTTGACAGTATACAGCAGAATCTGTCACTGACTCAAGAATTAACATTTAGCTGCACGTTAGTACTGTGACTGACTTCTCTGAAAATGCCCAGCCGGGACACTTTATCAGACCAGGAGCTGTCAGGAGATCCCTGCTACCACTGCTAGAGCAGCAGTAAAATTAAGAACAGTGGAGACAGCTGTATATTTTGATCCTGCTAAGATCAATAAAGGTTGTTGCTGACATGGGCAAATACCTTACACGGAATTCAGGAGGAGAAGGGATTAGAATGGTTTTCATTATGGCAGTGGTTAGGTGTGGAACAATCCCATGCTTCTGCCTGAAATTGCTGCATGTCTAACGGCAGTGAGCAATCCTGTAACAGGGAAGGTGAATCATGGGATGTTTGAAGACTTCCAGATCATCCCTGGGAGAGGAACAAAGGTTTGTCTGATCCTGCAAGATGTAGGGGAGGGATTATTTTAACCCAGAGTTAGAACTCAGGATAGCAGGGGTTGAAGAACTAACTTCTGGATTAATTCTGCCAGGTTCAGCGTATAATTTACTCTGAGACTGTGAGGGGTGAGTGCTTTCTTGTGTTGAGGCTATGTTTAGGCCTGTCATGGGGTTTGGGACAGCTGAAGTAGGAGAATTAATATGAAGTATAAATTCTGCCTGGCACACAGAGCTGGGCTTTTAGATACATTTTGTTCTGGTCCTGGTTAGATGGAGCTAATAATCTACTATACTAAATATAGGTTTGCCGTTAGGCTTTAGGAAGAAGCATTATTGTATTTTATTATACTAAGTAGGAGTGAATGCCAACAGAGGGTTGCTGGTTGACTTTGTTAAAGGTAGTGTTACATTTGAATCAGACTTAGCATCAGTCTTTAGGAAAACTGGCTGAATTTATCTGGGGTTAGCTGAATTGCTTGACTGTATGAGAATAAACTAGCATGAGGAAAAAACATTTTTTCGTCTTTAGGTCCAGATATTGCCACTGGAAGAAAGGTATGACTGGAAAGAAACAAATCAAGTGAGCTACATGTTTGTGATTATTGCTTGAGTTAATCAAGGTCATTACAGTATCTTGTTTTTATACCAATGTCAGAATCTGGCTTAGAATTAGAATCAAATCTGACCACTGTGTTTCACTGAGAGGTCCTGCAAAGGCTGCAGAGATAAGATGAAGGTCAATGCCAGCCGTGGCATCAGGCATTTGATTGATATCAGGACTGGGGAAGGTCACTGCACTTGCATTTAACGGTTGTGTTAGGGCAGGCACCTGAAAGAGCAGAGCCAGGTTTATCGATTGAATTTCCAAGATTAGCAGGGCTAGGATGGTATCTTAAATAGGTCATACTTAGTGCAGGGACTAACAAGAATTGCTGCTCTTCTGAGTTAAGTTTGTGATTAGAATTTGCTGTGCCAAGAACTAAAGAGCTGAGGCCAGCAGGCTGGAGAGGAGTCAAACTGAGAAGGTAGGCTTGATGTTTGTTCTGGATGTAATTATGTTCGGGCTGTGAGATACCTGATAGGATAACTATGTAGATGAGTCTTCATTAAAGGGGAAAAAAAAATGGGGGGAGGGTGGTGGGATAGTCCAAGTGATGAAAAATCCTCGTAATACCCGTGCCTTGAAACTCATTGCATAACCTTACTTTTACTACAATTTATAAAGCTCAGACTACCACGAATCCCTTTCACTTTGAAGCTGGAAATGTTGCAGAGCTCAAATAAATGTAGCAAGAACAAATTTATCCTGCTCAGGTACAGCACAGGATTCTAGCTAATAAGCCTTCTGAAATTTAGAGCACTGGACAGCTCTGGCTGGGCACAGACTCATTCTGCACCTGAGGCACATCAGGTCTTATAATTTCAGATATAGCTGAGATTGCCCTGAAACACTTCACTGTTTTAAAGCAGATCTCAGAGAAAAACAAAACAATACAAATCAAACATCACACTCGAAAAATTAAAGAAGTCCAACCAAAACACACAAATCTGATGGTACAAAAGTTGAGAACATAATCGCAAGTAAATTTGGAATTGATGATCCTTGTGTTTCCCTTCCAACTTAGAATATTCTGTGATTTGCAAATAAAGTTAAGAATATGCTCCTTTGCAACCACAGTGTGACTATTGTAACTGAAATATGTGGTGTTCAGAGTTTTCTATACATATGGATTTTTCTTTCCTAGGTTTTTTTGAAAGTAAACAACAACTAGAAGAAATTATATTCATAATTCCACTACTGGAAATATTAATAAAATATAAATATCTACCTTTGTTTCAAATTGAACTTTCAGTTTAAGAAAATAAAACAGGTATTTCTAAAATCCCAGAAATTTTAATTTTTTATTATGACATAAATATTCAATATGTAGCCATATAGCATTTGAAAGGATCTGAATTAATATGTAAACTCATATAAAAGCTTTGCAAAATGGTTTTGAACAATTGCTTTAAAGAGAGGTAAACTGAATTAAAATGAACTGGCTAATTTTCTTCACAAAAAAAAAAAAAGATTACTTTCTATTCAGAAATAGTGTGATGTAATTTTGGGAAGGCATTTTACATACACTGACTAGCTGAAGCCCTATTTCAAAACCAGGAAAATTCAGCTGGCTAACCATGAGGGTTTCTTTGCCTTTGGATCTGTGATGAGTGAGAATATACACTTGTACTAAAGCAACACTTGTACTAAAGCAACACAGAATCCTGCATTCCTACCCATAGAAACACTGGGTAATCACAGGTTTAACATTCTAGGTGGGGCAGTAGGGTTTATTATGGTGCCCAAGGCAGCTGTGGTTACACTGATTGTACATTTTCACTTTCTCACTGGCACCCACAGTGTTGCAAAGAGGTTGGTAGAGCAATGAAGGTCGGGAAATGCCCTGAGGCTTACAATATTGTACAAGCCACTGCTACCCAATGGCCCACAATGTTTCTTCGTTGACTCTGGTCCCATCTAAGCATCAGAGAGCAGCTGATGTGAGCATTTCTAAGCAGACAGATTATGAAACAGCACTGACAATGATGTTTAATTAATGAGGTCTGGGCTCATTCTAAACAAGGACAATGCTGGGAAGGAAGAAAAGCTGATGGTTAATGGTGAACAGCATTGACCAGAGCTCAGAAATCTGATCAAACACCGATTTGTGTCAATGGAGTGATATCATATACGTGCAATACTAATAAGATAAAAAGAGGAAAGAATTAGGACTGGAAAACAGAAGCTAGCAGTGATAGAAAGGCTTTTCAGGGAATCTTCTCATCTGCCACAAAAATTTTAAATAGACACTGAGAATGGGAATTTTCATACTGAGCTATGGTTACCTAAGTAGTCAGCATATACTACAACTTATGCTCCCTTTTCAACTAGATAGATAGGCATCGTCAGAATGGGAATAATTCCATTCTGTTTTGGCTCTTGAATAATCTTTGGATGGATTACTCTCTGGAGATACTCTAGCCTCCCAAGTTTGTTTAAAGTAATAACAGAGTAGGGAAGAAAGTGTGTGTTTTTATCTGGAATTACCTGTTTGTCTGTTGAAATTGAACCATAACATGTCAGTTGCAAGCACTCCAATATTAGAATGGTAACAAGTTCAAAGAGGTCATAATCCTTTCTCTGACGTTTGGATAGTTTTAAAATTTTAAAAAAAACCACAACTGAGCAACAGGACATGATTTTTTGATCTTTAGCTTAGAGACCCAGCTAGATCTTCTGTAGCCTACTTTATTCCTCTCTCACATTATTAGTGTATTCATCATCTTAGAAGTGCATGCAAGTACTTTTGAAAATACCATATGAGGGTTCATGGGGTCTGCTGTGTCTAAAATCATTCTGTCTGACATTTTTATAAAACCTTCATCAAAAGCACTTCCATGAGCCTGTACCCATTTAGATGAGGTCAGTCTGTTCCTGTTCCTGTCTGGTAAACCTACTCATCTTTCTGAATATGAAATGATTTTCTAAAAAATGTCAATTGTAAAACAATCTTAACTGCATCAATGCAGCCTTTGGCTGTTCTCCAACCAAATTTGTGTAATCTTGTCCACTTAAGTGAAAAGTAACATGCATATATCTGCTTTAATCTTGATCTTTGAAAAATATCAGTCCAACACACATTAAGCAATTCCTTGTGAAACTAATTTTATAAACAGACATTTGCATTTCATTACATGTATATTAGCATAGAGTGATTGACACCAAGTTTTTCCAGGGTTCATGTTCTCAGGCATTTACATTTCATAACAACTTTATTTTTTGAGAACAGAGAAGGAAAAAGAGGGGTTATGTTTCTGTTCCCCAGACAGGTTTAGCAATGTGAACAGCCCTGGAGAGCAAAGCAGACAGTGCTGAGCACCCCACGTCCAAACCAGACGGTGCTGAGCATGCCGTGCCCATGGCACACACATTTCAAGCACGGGGAGGAGAAGGAGGTTTCAGACCAAGTCTTGTCTGGTTCCATGGCCTGAGCTCCCACTCACATGGGGGCACAGTAAGTGAATACCTGGAGAGTTTACTGAAGTTCAGTTCCACCCAAATGGAATTCAGATCAAGCACGCTGAACCAACTCCATGGTGTGCACCAAAGCATCATAAGCAGGGGGCATAGGAGAAACAGTTTGAAATAATATTCCTGATCCAAGTGAAGCAGTAAAGCAATGCTCAATGAGAATAGAACTCAGGAAAGTACTAAAGAAAATAAAGCAAATGTTGTTTTTACCTGCTTTGAGTTTTGAAGACACAAGAATCAATTTACCTCTCACCATCACCAGCTGGCAACTGAGATGAAGCAAAGAGGTTCCTTTCCTGTTTGCTTATAAAAATTCAATTATTTTAAATTCTGCTTGTTGGGTTTATAACAGGAAATTTTGAGACTTAAACTAACACTGCTAATTGCAGATAGAATACCAAAATATATCCAGATGTAGAAATAAAGTCCTTATTAAGTGAACAGCTGTAGAAATAGTCCCTTTCTTATTGAACAAATTGCTGATGCAGAGAGTCAGGTTATCCTCTTCTTTCATTAGCAGCAGAAGTGTTAAGGGCAGCAAGGCACTCTGGGACAAAACTACCAGGCACCCGAGCAAAGGTTTTTCCTTTGTGAACTGTTGAAAAGCCAATGCTACCTATTCTATCTGTTCTCACGAATCTTTGTTGAAATAATCCCCTGGTAGCAACTAAAGAAATGTGTGATACAAGAAGCAGAATGTTCTTTGAGTTTGATATGTAATATATAGCCTGAAAAAAATTAAATTATGAGAAAATGAATTAAAAATAACTTAAACAGAATAAATACAGACCATGGAAAATGTCAATGTGAAAAGGCCTTTTACTGATTTAAAATTTAATTGAATTTCAAAATGTTCCACCTCAGTCAAATGCTGAGGAAGCTCTGTTGTGTATTCACAATTTCCTGGATGTCCTAGAACTGATTGATGACAAGTATGCTATCATTTTGTCACAAGAGACAGTTATATACGAAAAGAAAAACAAAATATTTTCTCAGCATGAAAACTGAAAGTGTATTTAGCAAGAGACTTGTTTTTAATGTAGTGTTGTTGCACTTTCTTAATAGATAAGACATCTGTGATCTATCACTTGGGCCTTAACACTCAAATAGATTTTGAAATGCTGGTATTCAGCAGTCTAGCCCAAAATTACACCGGGGATATGAGTTTATGTGCTCTCATTTAGGTCATAGTAACATATTATGGTATAATCAATTCACAGAAGCAATTGTTTACTGTTTGTGATAGTTAATGTTGTTTAATTTTGAGAATTAATGGCTTGGATAAAATGAAGAGTAAAAGCCATATTCTAATTTGTGAATAAGGCAAGTTTCAGTTCCATAGAACTGCAAACTGTTAAAGGAGTGAAAGAGAAGAAAATATCACTGCAATCACTACAAGTACATAATTTCAACTTGGAGGGCATTATTTAAGTACTGCAATGGGGAAAAAAAAAAAAAAGATGGAAAGAAAGAAGAAAATTTGTGCGAGTCAAAGCAGAAACCAGATTTTTAATGAGGTATTAAAAAGCCTCATAAAAACCACTGGAAGGTTGTTTAAAATGTCCAGTTTTGGTTCATAAAATTTACAGCTCTCAAGGGAATTAATTTTAAAGGATTTCACACAACTTACAATTCATGTGGCCAGACATAGTCCATCATGAAATTTGAAGTATTAGCATATTTACCAGTTAATGTTGGAGACAGAATCATGGTGTTTATCATGAACACACTGGGTTTTGTGTTTGTTGGGTTTTTTTCTCCCCTTGTGTGGTAAGACATGGTGAACAGACCATAACCACAAATAAAATAGCAAATAGTATTACCGTTTTTCAACTACTGAATCATACTTGCTAATCCTACCATTTAAACTTCCATTTTCTCTTCCACAGCCTACTGCATTCACTTGTAATTTGCTATGACCTTGGTTAGCTGTCAAAATAAATCAAATGTGATAATGTATTGGTACTGGATTGCCATTGTAAATATAAGTTAGAAGTGCTATTTTTAGTTTTAAAAATGGAAGTCAATAAAATCAAATTTTATATGCCGCAGTGTCCAGAAAAAGAGGTTTTTGCCTTTAATGCAGAAAAAAATTGTCATGTAAGGTGCCACTGTGTTTAGGGATCTTCTAATAGACACTAGACCTGTGCTTTTCAGGAACTAATAGATGTGAACCTTTTTGTTATTTTAGGTTTAAACTTTAGAAGAATAAAATCTGAGGGAACTTAATCAAACACTGAAATTAAGAGGATCCTGATTTACTTTCTCCTCAGGACAGACATTAACCTTTCTTTATAAGTGCAGCATGGGAATGTCTCAAGTCAGATTCCTGCTAACAAAAAGCTGATCTGTGCCATGGTACCAGGGTATGTTCTCAGTGTTGTGTGTTTCATCTGGATGCTGTGAGTGTCCTTTGAATTGTGAATGGTCATAAATTATACATTCCACTGGAAGTTGCCTCCCAGGTGGGGTAGGCTCTAGAGCAGGACAGGTGGGACAGCCCAGGCCATGACTGCCAGTCTTGCTGAGGTGCACATAAGGCTTTCTTCAGAGTCCTCAGCTTTTAAACAATACTCAAGTGCTGGAAAAAAAGAGCCTCTGAAATTCACCGTATTCCTAGAAACTAAAGCAGATAGCTTTCCAACTTCCCATATATGTCCCAAAGAACTAGGCATGCAAAATCTAGAAATGAGAACGTATTTAATTTTTTCAAAGTGTTATGTGTAAACTCTGTGTGCTTACATGCAAAAGCTGCATAATTATTCCCACCAGTTTTATCTTCAGGGGGAAGAATAAAGTTGTGAAAATGAGTAAGCAATCACATGATCGCACAAACACTCTCATGACAACCAGGTTATTCATGTTTTTAGAGATTATCTGTACCTACAGTGAATGCCAATCTAAGTTGAAGAGGACTGTGGAAAAGAAGAGAGGAGGGGAGCGGAAAACTGCTCCTCTTCCCAGCACCTGCCCACATCAGGGACTGGCAGAAACAGGTCTCTGCCTTTCCAAAACCCTTAGGCAGATGGGCACTGCCTGGGCATGCAGGGAGAGGCCTTCTTCAAGGGTCATAAGGCACTCTATGCAGGCTTCCGTGCTTTCACACTTGGATGCTTCCACTCTAATTCATAAGGATGAAGGCAATGGGTTAAGCACATCCTTACTGTAAGTTCTCTGAAGTGAAAGCAAATCTTGAAAGCAAGTCATATCCCCTGAAATGAAAAAGACTTATCCTTTATTCATGTCCAAATTCCTCCAAAAATTTGCAGAGACTTTTTTTTTTCCAAATATTAGAGAGAAACTAGTCCTGGAGACAAAAGTCCAGAGGAGGCACACTGAAGGGGGCAAAAAAACCCCAAAACACTGGTATGGAGCTGGGTTTTGCATTCTCTGCAATATGCATTTGTGCCTCAGCTTTTTTTTAGCCACTTTTTCTGTTGCTAATGTAGATGTTCCTCTTATTCTCAGTTAACCCTGAAATGTCACCTTTGTCTCAGCTTCATCATTATCATTAGGTGTTCTTGAGGGATAATTCTCTATCTGAGGTCCCCATATCATATAAATGGAAGGCTACTGTCATTGAAGCTGAATTATATTTTATTTTAAAAAGTTATTTATATTTAATCCAATTAGATCCATGATATAATGTATCTCATGGATCTTAACCAGCTATAAATACAGCCTGATTTGCAAGGAGATTAAAAAAAGCGCTGAAGTGTTCCCACTGTTGGGTGTGTTCCCAAAAAGACCTGTCACATTTGATCATTCGTTCATGGCACACAGCCCGAGTTCAGCGGAGTTCCAGCTGCTGGCAGGCCCGATGTTGCTGCAGCCAGTATCAAGGGGTTTCTAGGAAAGGCTATGACAGTCTTCTGTATCAGGTACCATCTCTTCAAGGGCATCTGGAGTTTTTGCAGAGTGCCAGGAAAATCCATTTCATAAGCATGTGCTGGAAAATATCCCAAGCGACACAATATGCCCGGCAGTTTTCTTAAGGAGCTGCTAGCATGAATTATTCCAGAATATGGCCCCAAAGCATATTTGAAGAATACAGAAATGCAGTAAACCTGGTAGGTATACTGTCTGCAAGAAAATCCACAGCTTTTCAAAAATATGACCATGAAAGCAATAATAATCAACTCCCCCCTCCCCACACTAGAGAGTGTTCTGTTTTAGAGCCCGTGGTACTCCATCTCAGCTAGTCCAATAACAATGCCTCATGAAAAACATAAGCAGACATGATAAAAATTTAGTCCGTGATATTATGTACATGTTTCACCTGAACCACATTTCCTGTTGCCTGCCTGTTTTGTTGGACCCTGAATGGCTGCATAAGCAGTAATGTGGTTAAGAATGAGACCCACTGTGCTTTACATTTTGCGTAAACTTTATTGTTGTGTGTATAGAACAACAGGTGCATCTGATTCTCGACAGAGAATGAGCTACTCTGTTAAAACTGTCAGCAGTTTCTGTACAGCTCTTTTAAAGATTGTGAACAATCAAGCAAATAAAAAGTAGAAGTTTCCAAAACTTGGCAATGGCTACAGCTTCATACTGAAGATTACTTTCCATTCCAGATCCTTTGAGTGCTTTTGTCATAGCCCATAACGAGGCTGCTCAGAGCCCTTGTTCTATTTCTCCCAAAGTGTGACCACAGTGTTTTAATCTAGATGGTGACATGGTTTGTGGTAACAGTCTACCATGATATTAATTGTTTTTCTGAATTTAGGCTCCCATCAAAGTTGTGACATTCTGTCTCAGTGCATGTATTCCACCTTCCTAGTAAGGATCATGCCTAGAGTATTACAGTGACTAAAAGGGATGTGAATGCCTACTCTGTTGCCTCTCTCTGGCTGCAAACCTAAATGACAACTGCAAAGGAGGGTTTAGTTTGTTGCTGCTTTTTAAAAGAATAAATGCTCATAAATAGCTAATATCTAGTACCCCATGTCACTTAGGGTAATAATTTCGAGAGATATCCTGTGCTAGTAATATTTAAAGTCACTCTGGTTTTAATTCCACTTTTTTACATTGCTCAACTGAAGTTTGGATTTTTAGTTGGTATTGAAAACAGATACAAACACTGATAGAAAATCATTAAGCTATTTGTCTAGGCTAACTTCATATTTCGGAATTTTAGAAGGTTCAGGTTTTAAATAACCATAACAACTTCTTAAAATTATATAATTATACATTTAAAATTCTACTGATATTTAAGTTTCAAATTCTAAAAGCAATTAACTTTTCTTAATTTGATAAAAGTAATTAAAGTATATTTTAAAATTAATCTTCTAAACTCTAAGAACATGAAGTTTGCTGTTGAAGCAAGGCAGGCTATCGAAAATCTTCGGTCACAAATGTGTTATAATTTGGTAATTGCTGGAAAATTAGTTTGAGACACTCTATTAAAGATGCTGCAGAAATACCATATACTGCTCATTCGTGTGATCACAAGAATGAACAGAGAAAGAACCCATGACTTTGTTTATATTGCTTATGAAGGTGATGATTTAGGTTATGCTTTAAGGTAGCTGGAGAATCACTTTCCCTCTGTTACCAAAATGGATTTTCTCTTCCCAGCAAGAAGATGACATTGGAAGATATGGAATAGGGAGGGGGAAACAAGGGACAGATCAGCGTTATATGAAAAATCATCCATCTGAAAAATGAATGAACACAATTCTCGACAATAGTCTCCTATGAATTACCTTCAAAGTGCTTTGTCTGTTGTGAAATTTCTCTCTGTCTGTCCTAGATGGCAGCCTCCAATGTCAAGCCTGCCCCCAGAAGGTACATCGATATTCCTTATTGCTGGAGCAAGAACCATCAGACAGAAGAGGAAATGTGGATGCAGACCCTGAATGTGGACCATGAAGGTTAGGGGAAAAAAAAAGAAATATATGTATGCATAGATTTTTTGATTTAGTTTTGCTGATGACTTAATCTAACAAGAAATTATGTACCCATACATAATGTTACTTAGAGCTGCTTTAGAGATCTTTATAACATTCAGACCATTACAAAATGAATGTTTCATTCCTAAAATGCTTTAAGTTGGTGCTGCATTTGCTCAAATCAGAGTTTATTCTTTTATTCCCTTGGGGGTTATTTTTTGTGAACTTTTCATATGCCTGCTTGTGCTGGTTTTGGCTTGGGTGGAGCTAATTTTCTCCACAGTAGCTGTGATGGGACTGTGTTCTGGTTTTATGCTGGAAGCAGTGCTGATAACAGAGGGATGTTGTAGTGGTTTGAGTTCGCCAATCCAATTTAAGCGCAGTAGTCTAAACTCAGGCCTATTATTCAGGACATTTTCTTTTGTGAGATAAGAATTAGGACAAGCAAAACAGGCTCAAACTTTAAAGAATATAAAGAAAGTTTTATTAACAGAACTAAAAGGAAAAAAAAAAAGGAAAAAACAATAATAAAAATTAGATTAAACCTTCAGAAAACCTCTCCTCCCCCCAAACTTCTCTTTCAGGTATTTCTCCACTGACAATGCAAAGACACAAAATCTGATGTTT